>JBBPBO010000005.1:25687334-25737801 GCA_037974295.1 Cicer cuneatum
GTGTTAACCATTCTGTTTTGCTCTGATGATTCTGGTGTGAATCATTCTGTTTTGCTTCTGATGATTCTGGTGTGAATCATTCTGTTTTGCTTCTGATGATTCTGGTGTTAACCATTCTGTTTTGTTTCTGATGATTCTGGTGTGAGTCATTCTGTTTTTCTTCTTATGATTCTAGTGTGAATCATCTGTTTTGCTTATGATGATTCTGGTATGAATCATTCTGTTTTGCTTCTTATGATTCTGGTGTGAATCATTCTGTTTTGCTTCTGATGATTCTGGTGTGAATCATTCTGTTTTGCTTCTGATGATTCTGGTGTTAACCATTCTGTTTTGCTCTGATGATTCTGGTGTGAATCATTCTGTTTTGCTTCTGATGATTTTGGTGTGAATCATTCTGTTTTGCTTCTGATGATTCTGGTGTTAACCATTCTGTTTAGTTTCTGATGATTCTGGTGTGAGTCATTCTGTTTTTCTTCTTATGATTCTAGTGTGAATCATCTGTTTTGCTTATGATGATTCTGGTATGAATCATTCTGTTTTGCTTCTGATGATTCTGGTGTGAATCATTCTGTTTTGCTTCTGATGATTCTGGTGTGAATCATTCTATTTTGCATCTGATGATTCTAGTGTGAATCATTGTGTTTTGCTTCTGATGATTATGGTCTGAATCATTCAATTTTGCTTCTAATGATTCTGGTGTGAATCTTTTTGTTTTGCTTCTGACGATTCTGGTGTTAACCATTCGGTTTTGCTTCTGATGATTCTGGTGGGAACCATTCTGTTTTGCTTTTGATGATTCTGGTGTGAATCATGCTGTTTTGCTTCTGATGATTCTGGTGTGAATCATTCTATTTTGCTTCTGATGAGTCTAGTGTGAATCATTCTGTTTTGCTTTTGATGATTCTGGTGTGAATCATTCTGTTTTGCTTCTGATGATTTTAGTGTTAATCATTTTGTTTTTCTTCTGATGATTCTGGTGTGAATCATTCTGTTTTTCTTCTGATGATTCTGGTGTTAATCATTCTGTTTTGCTTCTGATGATTCTGGTGTGAATCATTCTGTTTTGCTTATGATGATTCTGGTGTTAACCATTCTGTTTTGCTTTGACGATTCTGGTGTGAATCATTCTGTTTTGCTTCTGATGATTCTGGTGTGAATCATTCTGTTTTACTTCTGATGATTCTGGTGTTAACCATTCTGTTTTATTTCTGATGTTTCTGGTGTGAGTCATTCTGTTTTGCTTCTTATGATTCTAGTGTGAATCATTCTGTTTTGCTTCTGATGATTCTGGTGTGAATCATTCTGTTTTGCTTCTGATGATTCTGGTGTTTTGCTTCTGATGAATTTGGTGTGAATCATTCTGTTTTTCTTCTGATGATTCTAGTGCTAATCATTCTGTTTTGCTTCTGATGATTCTGGTGTCAATCATTCTGTTTTGCTTCTGATGATTCTGGTGTTAACCATTCTGTTTTGCTCTGACGATTCTGGTTTGAATCATTCTATTTTGCTTCTGATGATTCTGGTGTGAATCATTCTGTTTTGCTTCTGATGATTCTGGTGTTAACCATTCTGTTTTGTTTCTGATAATTCTGGTGTGAGTCATTCTGTTTTGCTTCTTATGATTCTAGTGTGAATCATTCTGTTTTGTTTCTGATGATTCTGGTGTGAATCATTCTGTTTTGCTTCTGATGATTCTGGTGTTAACCATTCTGTTTTATTTCTGATGATTCTGGTGTGAGTCATTCTGTTTTGCTTCTTATGATTCTAGTGTGAATCATTCTATTTTGCTTCTGATGATTCTGGTTTGAATCATTCTGTTTTTCTTCTTATGATTCTGGTGTTAATCATTCTTTTTTACTTCTGATGATTCTGGTGTGAATCATTCTGTTTTGCTTATGATGATTCTGGTGTTAACCATTCTGTTTTGCTCTGACGATTCTGGTGTGAATCATTCTGTTTTGCTTCTAATTATTCTGGTTTGAATCATTGTATTTTGCTTCTGATGATTCTAGTGTGAATCATTCTGTTTTGCTTCTGATGATTCTGGTGTTTTGCTTTTGATGATTCTGGTGTGAATCATTCTTTTTTTCTTCTGATGATTCTAGTGCTAATCATTCTGTTTTGCTTCTGATGATTCTGGTGTGAATCATTCTGTTTTGCTTCTGATGATTCTGGTGTTAACAATTCTGTTTTGCTCTGATGATTCTGGTGTGAATCATTCTGTTTTGCTTCTGATGATTCTGGTGTGAATCATTCTGTTTTGCTTCTGATGATTCTGGTGTTAACCATTCTGTTTTGTTTCTGATGATTCTAGTGTGAGTCATTCTGTTTTGCTTCTTATGATTTTAGTGTGAATCATCTGGTTTGCTTATGATGATTCTGGTATGAATCATTCTATTTTGCTTCTGATGATTCTGGTGTGAATCATTCTGTTTTGCTTCTGATGATTCTGGTGTGAATCATTCTATTTTGCTTCTGATGATTCTAGTGTGAATCATTCTGTTTTGCTTCTGATGATTATGGTGTGAATCATTCTATTTTGCTTCTGATGATTCTGGTGTGAATCATTCTGTTTTGCTTCTGACGAATCTGGTGTTAACCATTCGGTTTTGCTTCTGATGATTCTGGTGGGAATCATTCTGTTTTGCTTCTGATGATTCTGGTAAGAATCATGCTGTTTTGCTTCTGATGATTCTGGTGTGAATCATTCTATTTTGCTTCTGATGATTCTAGTGTGAATCATTCTGTTTTGCTTCTGATGATTCTGGTGTGAATCATTCTGTTTTGCTTCTGATGATTTTGGTGTTAATCGTTTTGTTTTTCTTCTGATGATTCTGGTGTGAATCATTCTGTTTTTCTTCTGATGATTCTGGTGTTAATCATTCTGTTTTGCTTCTGATGATTCTGGTGTGAATCATTCTGTTTTGCTTATGATGATTCTGGTGTTAACCATTCTGTTTTGCTCTGACGATTCTGGTGTGAATCATTCTGTTTTGCTTTTGATGATTCTGGTGTGAATCATTCTGTTTTGCTTCTGATGATTCTGGTGTTAACCATTCTGTTTTCTTTCTGATGATTCTTGTGTGAGTCATTTTGTTTTGCTTCTTATGATTCTAGTGTGAATCATTCTGTTTTGCTTCTGATGTTTCTGGTGTGCATCATTCTGTTTTGCTTCTGACGATTCTGGTGTTAACCATTCGGTTTTGCTTCCGATGATTCTGGTGTGAATCATTCTGTTTTGCTTCTGAAGATTTTGGTGTTAACCATTCGGTTTTTCTTCTCATGATTCTGGTGTGAGTCATTCTGTTTTGCTTCTGATGATTCTGGTGTGAATCATTCTGTTTTGCTTCTGATGATTCTGGTGTTAACCATTCTTTTCTGTTTCTGATGATTCTGGTGTGAGTCATTCTGTTGTTCTTCTTATGATTCTAGTGTGAATCATCTGTTTTGCTTATGATGATTCTGGTATGAATCATTCTGTTTTGCTTCTGATGATTCTGGTGTGAATCATTCTATTTTGCTTCTGATGATTCTGGTGTGAATCATTCTATTTTGCTTCTGATGATTCTAGTGTGAATCATTGTGTTTTGCTTCTGATGATTATGGTGTGAATCATTCAATTTTGCTTCTGATGATTCTGGTGTGAATCATTCTGTTTTGCTTCTGACGAGTCTGGTGTTAACCATTCGGTTTTGATTCTGATGATTCTGGTGGGAACCATTCTGTTTTGGTTTTGATGATTCTGGTGTGAATCATGCTGTTTTGCTTCTGATGATTCTGGTGTGAATCATTCTATTTTGCTTCTGATGATTCTAGTGTGAATCATTCTGTTTTGCTTCTGATGATTCTGGTGTGAATCATTCTGTTTTGCTTCTGATGATTTTAGTGTTAATCATTTTGTTTTTCTTCTGATGATTCTGGTGTGAATCATTCTGTTTTTCTTCTGATGATTCTGGTGTTAATCATTCTGTTTTGCTTCTGATGATTCTGGTGTGAATCATTCTGTTTTGCTTATGATGATTCTGGTGTTAACAATTCTGTTTTGCTCTGACGATTCTGGTGTGAATCATTCTGTTTTGCTTCTGATGATTCTGGTGTGAATCATTCTGTTTTGCTTCTGATGATTCTGGTGTCAACCATTCTATTTTGTTTCTGATGATTCTGGTGTGAGTCATTCTGTTTTGCTTCTTATGATTCTAGTGTGAATCATTCTGTTTTGCTTTTGATGATTTTGGTGTGAATCATTCTGTTTTTCTTCTGATGATTCTGGTGTTAATCATTCTGTTTTGCTTCTGATGATTCTGGTGTGAATCATTCTGTTTTGCTTATGATGATTCTGGTGTTAACCATTCTGTTTTGCTCTGACGATTCTGGTGTGAATCATTCTGTTTTGCTTCTGATGATTGTGGTGTGAATCATTCTGTTTTACTTCTGATGATTCTGGTGTTAACCATTCTGTTTTGTTTCTGATGATTCTGGTGTGAGTCATTCTGTTTTGCTTCTTATGATTCTAGTGTGAATCATTCTGTTTTGCTTCTGATGATTCTTGTGTGAATCATTCTGTTTTGCTTCTGATGATTCTGGTGTGAATCATTCTGTTTTGCTTTGATGATTCTGGTGTGAATCATTCTATTTTGCTTCTGATGATTCTGGTGTGAATCATTCTGGTTTGCTTATGATGATTCTGGTGTTAACAATTCTTTTTTGCTCTGACGATTCTGGTGTGAATCATTCTGTTTTGCTTCTGATGATTCTGGTGTGAATCATTCTGTTTTGCTTCTGATGATTCTGGTGTTAACCATTCTGTTTTGTTTCTGATGATTCTGGTGTGAGTCATTCTGTTTTGCTTCTTATGATTCTAGTGTGAATCATCCTGTTTTGCTTCTGATGATTCTGGTGTGAATCATTCTGTTTTGCTTCTGATTATTCTGGTGTTAACCATTCTGTTTTGTTTCTGATGATTCCGGTGTGAGTCATTCTATTTTGCTTCTGATGATTCTGGTGTGAATCATTCTGTTTTGCTTTTGATGATTCTGGTGTTAACCATTCTGTTTTGCTTCTGATGATTCTGGTGTGAATCATTCTGTTTTGCTTCTAATGATTTTGGTGTTAACCATTCTATTTTCTTTCTGATGGTTCTGGTATAAATCATTCTATTTTGCTTCTGATGATTCTGGTGTGAATCATTCTGTTTTGCTTCTAATTATTCTAGTGTGAATCATTCTATTTTGCTTCTCATGATTCTGGTGTTAACCATTCTATTTTGTTTCTGATGATTCAGGTGTGAGTCATTCTATTTTGCTTCTGATGATTCTAGTGTGAATCATCCTGTTTTGCTTCTGATGATTCTAGTGTGAATCATTCTGTTTTGCTTATGATGATTCTGGTGTTAACCATTCTGTTTTGCTCTGACGATTCTGGTGTGAATCATTCTGTTTTGCACTAATGATTCTGGTGTGAATCATTCTGTTTTGCTTCTGATGATTCTGGTGTTAACCATTCTGTTTTGTTTCTGATGATTCTGGTGTGAGTCATTTTGTTTTGCTTCTTATGATTCTAGTGTGAATCATTCTGTTTTGCTTCTGATGATTCTGGTGTGAATCATTCTGTTTTGCTTCTGATGATTCTGGTGTTAACCATTCTGTTTTGTTTCTGATGATTCTGGTGTGAGTCATTCTGTTTTGCTTCTTATGATTCTAGTGTGAATCATTCTGTTTTGCTTCTGATGATTCTTGTGTGAATCATTCTGTTTTGCTTCTGATTATTCTGGTGTGAATCATTCTGTTTTGCTTTGATGATTCTGGTGTGAATCATTCTATTTTGCTTCTGATGATTCTGGTGTGAATCATTCTGGTTTGCTTATGATGATTCTGGTGTTAACAATTCTTTTTTGCTCTGACGATTCTGGTGTGAATCATTCTGTTTTGCTTCTGATGATTCTGGTGTGAATCATTCTGTTTTGCTTCTGATGATTCTGGTGTTAACCATTCTGTTTTGTTTCTGATGATTCTGGTGTGAGTCATTCTGTTTTGCTTCTTATGATTCTAGTGTGAATCATTCTGTTTTGCTTCTGATGATTCTGGTGTGAATCATTCTGTTTTGCTTCTGATTATTCTGGTGTTAACCATTCTGTTTTGTTTCTGATGATTCCGGTGTGAGTCATTCTATTTTGCTTCTGATGATTCTAGTGTGAATCATCCTGTTTTGCTTCTGATGATTCTAGTGTGAATCGTTCTGTTTTGCTTATGATGATTCTGGTGTTAACCATTCTGTTTTGCTCTAACGATTCTGGTGTGAATCATTCTGTTTTGCACTAATGATTCTGGTGTGAATCATTCTGTTTTGCTTCTGATGATTCTGGTGTTAACCATTCTGTTTTGTTTCTGATGATTCTGGTGTGAGTCATTTTGTTTTGCTTCTTATGATTCTAGTGTGAATCATTCTGTTTTGCTTCTGATGATTCTGGTGTGAATCATTCTGTTTTGCTTCTGATGATTCTGGTGTTAACCATTCGGTTTTGCTTCTCATGATTTTGGTGTGAATCATTCTGTTTTGCTTCTGAAGATTTTGGTGTTAACCATTTGGTTTTTCTTCTGATGATTCTGGTGTGAGTCATTCTGTTTTGCTTCGGATGATTCTTGTGTGAATCATTCTGTTTTGCATCTGATGATTCTGGTGTTAACCATTTTGTTTTGCTTCTGATGATTCTAGTGGGAATCATTCTGTTTTGCTTTTGATGATTCTGGTGCGAATCATTCTGTTTTGCGTCTGAGGATTCTGGTGTTAACCATTCTATTTTGCTTCTGATGATTCTGGTGTGAATCGTTCTGTGTTGCTTCTAATGATTCTGGTGTTAACCATTCTGTTTTGTTTCTGATGGTTCTGGTGTGAATCATTCTATTTTGCTTCTGATGATTCTGGGGTGAATCATTCTGTTTTGTTTCTAATGATTCTGGTGTGAATCATTCTGTTTTCCTTCTGATGATTCTGGTGTTAACCATTCTGTTTTGGTTATGATGATTCTGGTGTGAGTCATTCTATTTTGCTTCTGATGATTCTAGTGTGAATCATTCTGTTTTGCTACTGATGATTCTGGTGTGAGTCATTCTGTTTTGCTTCTGATGATTCTGGTGTGAGTCATTCTGTTTTGCTTCTCATGATTCTGGTGTGAATCATTCTGTTTTTCTTGTGATGATTCTTGTGTGAATCATTATGTTTTGCTTATGATGATTCTTGTGTGAATCATTCTCTTTTGCTTCTGATGATTCTTGTGTGAATCATTTTGTTATGCTTCTGATGATTCTGGTGTGAATCATTCTATTTTACTTCTGATGATTCTGGTGTTAAGCATTCTGTTTTTCTTCTGATGATTCTAGTGTGAATCATTATGTTTTGCTTCTAATGATTCTAGTGTGAATCATTCTGTTTTGCTTCTGATGATTCTGGTGTGAATCATTCTGTTTTGCTTCTGATGATTTTGGTGTTAATCATTTTGTTTTTCTTCTGATGTTTCTGGTGTGAATCATTCTGTTTTTCTTCTGATGATTCTGGTGTTAATCATTCTGTTTTGCTTCTGATGATTCTGGTGTGAATCATTCTGTTTTGCTTTTGATGATTCTGGTGTGAATCATTCTGTTTTGCTCTGACGATTCTGGTGCTAATCATTCTGTTTTGCTTCTGATGATTCTGGTGTGAATCATTCTGTTTTGCTTCTGATGATTTTGGTGTTAACCATTCTGTTTTGCTCTGATGATTCTGGTGTGAATCATTCTGTTTTGCTTCTGATGATTCTGGTGTGAGTCATTTTGTTTTGCTTCTTATGATTCTAGTGTGAATCATTCTGTTTCGCTTCTGATGATTCTGGTGTGAATCATTCTGTTTTGCTTCTGATGATTCTGGTGTTAACCATTCGGTTTTGCTTCTGATGATTCTGGTGTGAATCATTCTGTTTTGCTTCTGAAGATTTTGGTGTTAACCGTTCGGTTTTTCTTCTGATGATTCTGGTGTGAGTCATTCTGTTTTGCTTCAGATGATTCTTGTGTGAATCATTCTGTTTTGCTTCTGATGATTCTGGTGTTAACCATTTTGTTTTGCTTCTGATGATTCTGGTGGAAATCATTCTGTTTTGCTTTTGATGATTCTGGTGCGAATCATTCTGTTTTGCGTTTGAGGATTCTGGTGTTAACCATTCTATTTTGCTTCTGATGATTCTGGTGTGAATCATTCTGTGTTGCTTCTAATGATTCTGGTGTTAACCATTCTGTTTTGTTTCTGATGGTTCTGGTGTGAATCATTCTATTTTGCTTCTGATGATTCTGGGGTGAATCATTCTGTTTTGCTTCTAATGATTCTGGTGTGAATCATTCTGTTTTGCTTCTGATGATTCTGGTGTTAACCATTCTCTTTTGGTTATGATGATTCTGGTGTGAGTCATTCTATTTTGCTTCTGATGATTCTAGTGTGAATCATTCTGTTTTGCTACTGATGATTCTGGTGTGAGTCATTCTATTTTGCTTCTGATGATTCTGATGTGAGTCATTCTGTTTTGCTTCTCATGATTCTAGTGTGAATCACTCTGTTTTTCGTGTGATGATTCTTGTGTGAATCATTATGTTTTGCTTATGATGATTCTTGTGTGAATCATTCTCTTTTGCTTCTGATGATTCTTGTGTGAATCATTTTGTTATGCTTCTGATGATTCTGGTGTGAATCATTCTGTTTTACTTCTGATGATTCTGGTGTTAAGCATTCTGTTTTGCTTCTGATGATTCTAGTGTGAATCATTATGTTTTGCTTCTGACGATTCTGGTGTGAATCATGTTGTTTTGCTTTTGATGATTCTGGTGTGAATCATTCGTTTTTGCTTCTGATGATTTTGGTGTGAATCATTCTGTTTTGCTTCTGATGATTTTGGTGTTAACCATTCTGTTTTGTTTCTGATAATTCTGGTGTGAGTCATTCTGTTTTGCTTCTTAGGATTCTAGTGTGAATCATCTGTTTTGCTTATGATGATTCTGGTATGAATCATTCTGTTTTGCTTCTGATGATTCTGGTGTGAATCATTCTGTTTTGCTTCTGATGATTCTGGTGTGAATCATTCTATTTTGCTTCTGATGATTCTGGTGTGAATCATTCTGTTTTGCTTCTGATGATTCTGGAGTTAACCATTCTGTTTTGCTTCTAACGATTCTGGTGTTAACCATTCGGTTTTGCTTCTGATGATTCTGGTGGGAATCATTCTGTTTTGCTTCTGATGATTCTGGTGTGAATCATGCTGTTTTGCTTGTGATGATTCTCGTGTGAATCATTCTATTTTGCTTCTGATGATTCTAGTGTGAATCATTCTGTTTTGCTTCTGATGATTCTGGTGTGAATCATTCTGTTTTGCTTCTGATGATTTTGGTGTTAATCATTTTGTTTTTCTTCTGATGATTCTGGTGTGAATCATTCTGTTTTTCTTCTGATGATTCTGGTGTTAATCATTCTGTTTTGCTTCTGATGATTCTGGTGTGAATCATTCTGTTTTGCTTATGATGATTCTGGTGTTAACCATTCTGTTTTGCTCTGACGATTCTGGTGTGAATCATTCTGTTTTGCTTCTGATGATTCTGGTGTGAATCATTCTTTTTTGCTTCTCATGATTCTGGTGTTAACCATTCTGTTTTTTTTCTGATGATTCTGGTGTGAGTCATTTTGTTTTGCTTCTTATGATTCTAGTGTGAATCATTCTGTTTTGCTTCTGATGATTCTGGTGTGAATCATTCTGTTTTGCTTCTGATGATTCTGGTGTGACTCATTCTGTTTTGCGTCTCATGATTCTGGTGTGAATCGTTCTGTTTTTCTTGTGATGATTCTTGTGTGAATCATTATGTTTTGCTTATGATGATTCTTGTGTGAATCATTCTCTTTTGCTTCTGATGATTCTTGTGTGAATCATTTTGTTATGCTTCTGATGATTCTGGTGTGAATCATTCTGTTTTACTTCTAATGATTCTGGTGTTAAGCATTCTGTTTTGCTTCTGATGATTCTAGTGTGAATCATTATGTTTTGCTTCTGACGATTCTGGTGTGAATCATTTTGTTTTGCTTTTGATGATTCTGGTGTGAATCATTCTGTTTTGCTTCTGATGATTTTGGTGTGAATCATTCTGTTTTGCTTCTGATGATTCTGGTGTGAATCATTCTGTTTTGCTTTTGATGATTCTGGTGTGAATCATTCTGTTTTGCTTCTGATGATTCTGGTGTGAATCATTCTGTTTTGCTTCTGATGATTCTGGTGTGAATCATTCTGTTTTGCTTCTGATGATTCTGGTGTTAACTATTCTGTTTTGCTTCTGATGATTCTGGTGTGAACCATTCTGCTTTGCTTCTGATGATTCTGGTGTGAATCATTCTGTTTTGCTTCTGATGATTCTTGTGTGAATCATTCTGTTTTGCTTCTGATGATTCTGGTGTGAATCATTCTGTTTTGCTTCTGATGATTCTGGTGTGAATCATTCTATTTTGCTTTTGATGATTCTGGTGTGAATCATTCTGTTTTGCTTCTGATGATTCTGGTGTGAATCATTCTATTTTGCTTCTGATGATTCTGGTGTGAATCATTCTGTTTTGCTTCTGATGATTCTGGTGTGAATCTTTCTGTTTTGCTTCTGATGATTCTGGTGTGAATCATTCTGTTTTGCTTCTGATGATTCTGGTGTTAATCATTCTGTTTTGCTTCTGATGATGCTGGTGTGAATCATTCTGTTTTGCTTCTGATGATTCTGGTGTTAATCATTCTGATTCTGGTTCTGTATTTAATGTTCTGGTGTTTATGATTCCGATTCTGGTTCTGTTCCTGATGTTCTGATTCTGGTTCTGTTTCTGATGTTCTGGTGTTGATGATTCTGATTCTTGTTCTGTTCCTCATGTTCTGATGCTGATCATTCTGTTTTTGGCTTTTGTATTCGACTACAGGCATGCTGTATTCGAATACAGAATGTTGAAATTACAATTTCAGCTTCTGTATTCGAATACAAGGGATCTGTATTCGAATACAAATTCGAGTTTTCAGAAATATCAAGTTTTTCAACAGTGTTTTATAAACCCTAAGTGTTGGGGAATATTGGGAATGTTTGTGGTGAATTAAAATCGAATTTTTGTGATAGTTTGAAGTGGTGGTGATGAAGTTTTTGAGATTTTACTGATGTAGTGAAAAATGTTGATTTGTGCACTGAGACTGCGTCTGTATTCGACTACCAAGGGGGCTGTAGTCGAATACAGAGTGTTAATTCTGCACTGTTTTGGCTCCTCTATTCGAATACAGAGAGGCTGTATTCGAATACAAATTCGTATTTTCCAGAAATCTCAGTTTTAAACACTGTTTTATGAATTTTAAGAGCTGGGGAAAAGACTTATGATAATTCAGAATGGAATTTTGTGATAATGATTACTTGAATGTTTAATCATTGATGTGTTGATAATAAAATTGGTTGTGTTGAGGTATTTTGAGAAATGATGGAAATGCATGAAATTCATTGATGTCGCATACTGTTTTTTCAGTGAAGAGAAAACATTGCAAGTTCATGCATTGCATTGTCAGGTGGTGACCGCGATGGGCCACAGAGTTGATGCGGTGACCGTGATGGGCCGCGAAGTTAAGTAGTAACCGTGGGTTATAGAATAGTTCTGCGTGTATTAGACGGTCTGTTCTATCCGGGGTCAGAGTAGTTCCGCGTGTATTAGACGGTCTATTCTACTCGGGCTACGGAGTGGTTCCGCGTGTATTAGACGGTCCATTCTATCCGTGTGAGGATTTAACTTTTGTGTATTTGGCCTGTGAGAGGCTAATACATGTAATTGTAGTGACCATGATGGTTATATAATAGTTCCGCGTGTATTAGACGGTCTATTCTATCCGGGTTTAGAGTAGTTCCGCGTGTATTAGACGGTCTATTCTATCCGGGCTACGGAATGGTTCCGCGTGTATTAGACGGTCCATTCCATTTGTGAAATTGTGCTGGTCTGTGAGCGACTGCACTGGTACTGGTCTGTGAGCGACTGTACCTTAGTATGTGTAAAACGTGCTGGTCTGTGAGCGACTGCACGTGTGCTGATCTGTGAGCGACTGCACCTTGGTAATTCCAAGAAGTTGTATACATGAGCATATACATATTGCATCGGGGTGATTGACCGGTAGGTCACGATTTGTTCATATGTTGATGATTGGAAATTGATGTGTGTGAGTATTTTATGAAAACTGATTTTCTGATAAATCCTTGTGATTGCTGAAGTGTTGGCTGTACTTACCACATATTTTCCATACTAATTGATTGCTGTTTTGAAAAAGGCATACATATCATGAAATTTCAAAATAAGCATCTTTATTTTCATCATTGATATAAGATATGCCATGGATGCATTTATTGCTGTGAGATATATGCTATGTGCTTATTTGTTAATTTCGGTCGGTGACCCTTGCTATTATATTGTGGACTTTGGGCTTTGCCCTCAGATGTTACCCGAACCCGTCCAACCGACGGATACACTAACGACGGAAACATCGTTAGTTTTCCCTGATTTTCACGTACGGAGTCTACGTGGACAATGCAGAGGGACGGATAGCTGGTTGAAGACGAGACTTATAGAGGATACGGTGGAGACCGTGCTACTGTAGCTTAGTGCATGATCAGACTAGACTTTTGTATAGGGTCTTGAGTTTTTGGGAAATGTAATTTTATTTTGGGGAATTAATGTATGACTTTTCCGCTGTATTATTCTGCACTCTGATGCTATTTAGTGGCCACAGGCCGGGTGTTCTCTTTTGAAATGAACTGATGAAAATTTTATTTTAATTCCCTTGAATTAATTCGGAAAATTCTTTTATTGATTTATTTTATGTGAAAAGAAAAAAAAAATACACCCGCGCTGTATTTTAAACTCGGGGTGTTACAAAACACGAGAAGGGGGGTTGAATTGTGTTTGCCAAACTCGAATTCTTTTTGTTGTTTTCGATGAATGTTGATGTAAGTTACTTGTTGAATAAATAATCAGATTCAGCAGCGGATAATAACAACATATGAACACAATGATTTATCCTAGTTCGCCATTAACTTGGCTATACATCCAGTCCCTTCACTCCGAATGCTTTAATCCACTAATTCAAAACACTTTGAATTACAACACCTGACCCTCTAAGCCAGTCTTCCCAAACAATCTGACAACCCCATATTTTTTAGGAACAACCACACTTTGACCCTACAAGTCAAGTATTCTCAAACAGTCCGACAACCCCAGACTTTTGAGGAACAATAACAGCACCTTGACCCTACAAGTCAAATATTCTCTTACCAATATGACAACCCTATATTGAAGAAGGAATCTACACTTCTATCGGGTTAGATTACAAGGGTTTCGAACTCTGCAATGTTGCTTCTGGAAAGCTGATTGTTGCAATGACTTTCACTCTCTTTAGTTACTTCTGGAAAGCTGATTATAACTGTAACACCCCGAGTTTAAAACACACCGCAGGTGCATTTTTTTTTAAATCAATAATTAAAATGATTTTCCAGATTTAATTCAAAAAGAATTAAAATAAAGTTTTTTGTAAAATAGTACGTCGTAGATTAATCGATGAACGTCACAAAATAACTTCATCGTACAATCAATAAGTACTTAATTTTGTAATTTTAATAATAACCAATTTAAGCATGTTCAAAAGATAACAATGTCATACATTCCCAAAAGACAATATCAGAGAGCGGAATAAGTAGTAAAACATTTTTTTCAAAATAAAACAAAATACATTTCCAGCTCAAATCCTATACATGAGTCTAACTGATCATGCGCTAAAGCTACAGTAGCACGGATTTCCTCTGCATCCCAAGCAAGTCTCCTCCGACTCTGCCGCTCGCCTTGACGTAACCTCCTCCTCCTCCCCATCATGCAGAGAGGGGTCGGTCTCCTCAGAAGTCAAATCAATGCACAGTCTCTGTAACACCCCGAGTTTAAAACACAGCGCAGGTGCATTTTTTTTTTTAAAATCAATAATAAAAAAATGATTTTCTAGATTTAATTCGAAAGGAATTAAAATAAAGAGGGGGGGGGTGAATTAGGTGTTGGACAATTTTTCTGTTTTTAGAGTTTTGGAGAATGTTTAAGTGACTATTTAAAGTTTGTTTAATCTTGCTGTGTAAGTAAATGAAAACTGTAAATGGCAGAAGGTAAAAACACACAGAAATTTATCCTGGTTCCCCTTACAACCAAGGGTACATCCAGTCCTCTTGCACACCACAAGAGATTTTCCACTTTGTTTGAATATGTTACAAGTCTAACCCTAAGACTTAAGTTACAGATTCTTTAACACTTAACAGAAGATAGTACACCACTATTTCTGTTAACAAAACTTGAAGAATCTACACTAAATTCTTCAAGTGATACAATGATTTTGTAATGAATTTTGTAAAGATGTTCTTGACTAAGAACAAGGTTATAACACTAAGTATTTGATACTTAATCAATCACACTTTCAAGTACAACTGAGAACCTTTCTTAATGATATAAAAATGAAAAGCATGTACTTGAAAATATGAAAATTAAGTTTTTGAAGTATTTGATGTTTCAGAAAATTGATTCTAAAAAGTCAGTCGAAAGTTGTAAGTTTAAAACTGAAACTTTGAAGTATTTATATTCCAAGGTAACACTTCAGATCAATGGCAATGATTCCAAAACGTTTTGATGAACTTGTGCAATGTTTCAAAACTGAAAAGTTGCATTGTTTCGAAGTTGTATTCGAATACAGTCTTAGTGTATTCGAATACAAGTCTATAACGTTCTGTTCTGTATTTGAAATTTAAACCTTGTAGTCGAATACAAGTACGGGATTTTTGCCACTGACTTGAGTTATATTCGAATACACAAAGCTATAGTCGAATACAAATGTTTAAAAATAGCTACTGACTTGCAATCTGTATTCGACTACGACACTTCGTATTCGAATACAGATCTTCAGTGTACAGACGCTCAACAGTCCAGTACCAGTGCAGACGCTCAACAGATCAGCACCAGTGCAGACGCTCAACAGTCCAGCACGTTTGACATAAACCAAGGTACAATCGCTCAACAGATCAGTACCTAGTGCAGACACTCAACAGTCCAGCACTCGTGCAATCGCTTAACAGATTAGCACGTGGCTACACATTTCAGGGTACAGACGCTCAACAGTCCAGTACCAGTGCAGTCGCTCAACAGACCAGCACGTTTGACATAAACCAAGGTACAATCGCTCAACAGATCAGTACCTAGTGCAGACGCTCAACAGTCCAGCACTCGTGCAATCGCTCAACAGATCAGCACGTGGCTGCACATTTCAGGGTACAGACGCTCAACAGTCCAGCACTCGTGCAGTCGCTCAACAGACCAGCACGTTTGACATATAGCAAGGTACAATCGCTCAACAGATTAGTACCTAGTGCAGTTGCTCAACAGACCAGCACTCGTGCAATCGCTCAACAGATCAGCACGTGGTTGCGCATTTCAGGGTACAGACGCTCAACAGTCCAGTACCAGTGCAGTCGCTCAACAGACCAGCACTAATATACCAAGGTACAATCGCTTAACAGATCAGTACCTAGTGCAGACGCTCAACAGTGCAGCACTCGTGCAATCGCTCAACAGTCCAGCACTCGTGCAATCGCTCAACAGATCAGCACGTGGTTGCGCATTACTCTGTGGCCCATCGTGGGTACCACTTGACTATGCAGTGCATGAATATGCAGTGTTTCACTTATCTGGAAACAGTTATGAAAAAACAGAAAATTCATGCCTTTCCATCATATTTAAAATATCTTAGCACAATCAAAATTATCATCATCACAAACATGACTAAACAGCCCAGTAATCATCAACATTTGAAATGTTTTCTCAACCTCTTAAAAATTCAAACACAGTGTTTAAAACTGAGATTTCTGGAAATTACGAATCTGTATTCGAATACAGCGAATACAGAAGCCAAAATAGTGCAAAATAACACCCTGTATTCGAATACAGCCCTCTGGTATTTGAATATAGAGGCAGTCTCAGTGCACATATCAACATCTTTCATTACATCAGTAAAGTTTTAAAAACTTCATCCCCACCACTTCAAACTATCACCAAAAGTTCCATTTTAATTCACCACAAACCTTCCCAAAATTCCCCAACACTTAGGGTTTATAAAACAATGTTGAAAACTTGGAATTTCTGAAAACTCGAATCTATATTCGAATACAGACCCTTTGTATTCGAATACAGAAGCATGAAAATGCAATTTTAACATTCTGTATTCGAATACAACATGTCTGTAGTCGAATACAGAAGATAAAACCTTGAAAAATTCAGCATTTTCTCCCAAGTCATTAAATGTTTTTCAAAACATCATCCTCTCCTCTTTAAAACTATGTCAAGGACTCCATTTTAAATCATTTTAATCTTTCTCAAGTTTCCCAACACTTTAAAATTCACAAGGCAGAGTTTAAAACTTGATTTTCTGGAAAACACAAATCTGTATTCGAATACAGCTTTCTTGTATTCGTATACAGAAGCTAAAACTTGAGTTTTCTGGAAAAACCTGAATCTGTATTCGAATACAGCATGCCTATAGTCGAATACAGATGTGAATACAGTGTTAAAATTTCACTTATGTATTCGAATACGACATGGTCGTAGTCGAATACAGATGCTAAGTCAGAAGCAAAAATCCTTCCTCTGTATTCGACTACTGGGGCTCGTAGTCGAATACAAGTTTGAAAACTTGAGTAAAACAGAAGTTTGACAGGTTGTATTCGAATACACACATGTTGTATTCGAATACACCTTCGAAAACCAGTGAAATTCTTCCTGAGACTTCAACACATTTCAAACTGTTTCTTTTAAAAAGAACAACCAAACATTAAAATAGATTCAACACTTTTCCAAAAAACACTTTCCTCATTTAAAATCCCTTTTCTTTTTAAATCATCAATCATCACCAGAATCACTCAAAACAGAACAGAATCAGAATAATCAACACCAGATCATCCAGTAACAGAAACAGAATGATCAATCATCAGAATCATCCAGATTTTCAAACCATCAGAACATCATGCAAGAATTTTCAGTTTTCTCAAACATCAGAACAACATGCAAGCATTTCAGCTTTCTCAACATCAGAACAACATACAAAGCATTTCAATTTTCTCAACATCAGAACAACATGCAAAGCATTTCAGCTTTCTCAAACATCAGAACAACATGCAAAGCATTTCAGCTTTCTCAAACATCAGAATAACATGCAAGCATTCAGCTTTCTCAAACATCAGAATAACATGCAAGCATTCAGCTTTCTCAAACATCAGAATAACATGCAAGCATCATAGAGCAGCAAAACACCAACAAAATACATTTTTGCATTTTAAGACCATTTTCAAAACAGTTTTATGACATGCATTTTAATCATATTTAAAATAACATGCAAGACATTTTTTTCCACTTTCCCACATAAACAACACAACTTTAGTGTACGCGTAAAAAATGGCGAAACTGCTGCCTGAGTTTGCTGCTACGAAACTAGGTTTTTTAGCTTCGTAATGACGTGGGGAACAACTTTAGTACTGGGGGTTTTCTGGTTTGGTGCTTGTATTTCTAGTTAATGGTACTTTTGAGGAACTCCCTATTTGGTATTTTGAAATCGTGAAACAGCTTCAGAAAACAGGAGGCAGAAAATGGGAGAAAGGGGTACTGTTACATGCAACACTATTACATGCAAAAATGGCAAGGTGTGAAGTTCTGATTTCTGCTCTGCCTCCTCACGTGTACTTATAGAGTTTACTCAAGTGCTACCTCCTCAAAAATAATATTAAAATAATGTTGGATCCTCCAGCACTTAATTGTTTTGCAATTAGCCACTAATCCTCAATTAACTGTCCGATTAATTTAATTACTCGAAATTAAATTAATTTAATCTTCATCCAATAATTTTAATTCATCTTCCAAAATAAATATTTATATATATATATATTTACTCAAAACATACATATATTAAATATTTTACAATTATCCCCAAATACACTTAAAATTAATTCCATAATTTTAATTAAAATTTAAGGGTCTTACAATAACGATGCTTCGCTTGAGTAGTTGCTTCTAGAAAGCTAATTATAACATTGACTCTCACTATCTGAAAACACTTAGAGCATATTTATTTTTCACACAAGTATTTCTCTCTTTCGAATTCTCAAATAACTTTGAATTGTAAGCTTGAGTTATTGTGTTTTTCAATGCCTAATGCTGCGACCTGAAGCCTCCTTTTATAACTGAAATTAGGGCTTTGTCCAAGCTTATTTTCAAGATGAATCTTGTTCAGATTTCCTTTGAAAATTCTGTTGGCCAATCCTGTTTTACTTTAATTTTGAACCGTACCTTCTTGCTTCAGATTTCATTCAATGTCCTTCAAGTCTTCAGTGATTTTTGAATCAAATCTCCTTAATACTTTGATCAGATTTCTATAAAAAATCAATCAAGTCTTCTTCGAATTTTAATTAAGTCTTCATTGATCTGCATCATGATTTAATTTTGGACCATATGATCTGCTGATCTGGACCAAGTCTGGACCATGTGATATGATGTGTACCATTATGTTTTACTGATTTGGACAGTGTAACCTTTTGATCTGGACTATGTGATATTCTGATCTAGACCTGTGATCTTCTGATCTGAACCATATGATCTGTTCTGGACCAAGTCTGGAACATGTCTTCTGTTATGTACTGAGTTATCTTCTGAACTCTGTTTCCTTCTGGTCTGACCAAGTCTCCTTCTAGACAAGATTACCTTCTAGTCTTACCAATTCTTCTTCTGGACATGTTTCCTTCTAGTCTGGACCAAGTCTCCTTCTGGACATGCTTCTTTCTGGTCTAGACCAAGTCTCCTTCTGGACCATATTTCCTTCTGGTCTGGACCAAGTCTCCTTCTAGACTATGCTTCCTTTTGATCTGGGCCATGAATAATATCCTCTAATAATGTCATTGTTTATTCCCTCTGATGATATCCTCTGATGTTTGCCTTTGATGACATTCTCTGATTCTTGCTTCTAATGGGATCCTCTAGTATCCTCTGGTGATATCTTCTAGCCGAATC
The DNA here is from genome assembly GCA_037974295.1 of Cicer cuneatum. NCBI lineage: Eukaryota > Viridiplantae > Streptophyta > Magnoliopsida > Fabales > Fabaceae > Cicer > Cicer cuneatum. Next base: position 25,706,466 of record JBBPBO010000005.1, read on the forward strand.
TTCTGGTGGCATTTTTATCTTCTGATGATGTCATCCTTTGATGACATCTTCTGCTTCTGATTTGTATTTTCTGAAGGTATCTTCGGTTGTATCTTCTGCTGATGTCATCCTCTAACATCATCCTCTGGTGACGTTATCCTTTGATTTTTCACATCCTTTGATTTTTCATATCCTCTGATTTTTCATACTTCTTCTAAGTCAAAATATGATTTTCATAAAATACTTTTGTTAACATCAAAACTTTAATTGAAAGAACCAACTTGGTTCCAACTAAGTTGTATAGCATGCTATTTGAATTTATAGAAGTAAGTCGCTTCTCATTATTTTTATTACCTACACTGCAAAAAAATTACCATATAGCAGTTGATGTTGTAGGTATAGGTATCATTTACCTACCAAACTGTGAAAAAAATTGTAGCTAAAAGACTTGAGAGAACAATTGACTACGCCCAAATTTGAGCACACGAAACTCCTCATTTCTTTTTATTTGATTGTTGATTTCCCCCAAATCAAAATCTCTTTGCCTTTTATTTTTACCCAAATCCAATGTTACATTTGTTTTTCATTTCTTTTGAAACCCTAACATCATCAAAATCTCTTCTCCCTCTTCTCCTTCTACCATCGGCGAAGTGAACTTCGCAAGTGTGTTCATGAGAGGATATGGTTTGAAGTGGTTGGAAGAACGATGTCGTTGAGTTTAACGGAGCTGTCGGCGACTACGATGGAATCGTGACATTCAGAGTAACCACTAAACGGGGTTTTCATAACCGGCACCGTTTTGAGAATCGGAGTTTGGTTAGCTGAAAGAGTGAGTGTTAGGTGTTTGATGTTATGCGGCTGAGGTTGGTTCTATTTTGTTTTATCATATGTTTGTCAATAAGGTGTTTGAGGATTGATATGTAGTGCTTGTCATGGCTCCTGCAATATTACTCTTTTTCTTGAGGCATAGCTTTATCAAACTGAATATGATAAAGGTTTTAACTATGAATAAATGTCATCATGCTGGGGGTAAACACCCTTATGCTTGTATTATGATTGTAAGTGTTATACCATTTACTTGCTTTTCTTCTGACTGATATATGTGTATTTTGAACTTATTACCATAGTATATTTTAGTTGTGATATGTTCATTAAAATTAAAATGTTGTAAAATTCTGTCTGAATCATCGACCTTGAACGGTTTCTTATTTTATTCTGTGATACGCATGTATTTGAACTTATTACCATAGTATATAATTTATTGTATATTGCATGCAGGAGTTTTACCACCACCTGTTAAGATTTGGTGTCTCTGAGCTTCCTCGTTTTGGGTTGACTAAATCCCCAATTAAGTCAAAAGGTATACAAGCTTAGCATTTCTTTGTATTGCTAGTTGTTCCTTGATTATTTAGTAGTGTCAGTTATTCTCTCATGTTCATTTTCCTTTTTCTTCACTTTTATTTTTTAATACAGCTTGAAATTCTGAGAAGACCTTGTCAAAAAATATTTGGGAACTCATGACTCTATTGCATTTAAAGGTTGTTTTTCCCCTTTCTCTCTATGTAAATTTTTTCTTACTTTGTTGTTTACTCTTTCTATGCATGTTGTTATGTTCAATGGCAATATGTTATCTCCTTATCTCTTTTGTGAATATTACCGTATGAAAATACAGTTTAGAGTCTATGATAGGGCCTACTGTTAGGATGTAACCGAACAAGAATTAATGATATATTAGCTTAGCTGTTATTTTATTTGCATCTTTTTTGTTATTTCTAGTAGTTACTTTCTTAGTTTTAGGGAGCAATTAAAGCATGTGTATTACTGACACTTCATATTAAATATGTATCATGTGGTCGACGCGCGTCACCAACACCGACACATGCTACATTCAGTTTGTATTGGTTGAATCATTTGATATAACTAGTAGATGCTGCTCCAAGTACGTTTTTCACTCCCTCCCTCACGTGCGAATTCTTCAGCGCTGGTGAGGAGTACGTTTTTCCGCTTCTGTGCCGCAGACGAGGCTATGTTTTTCTGCTTTGGACGACAAGTTTCTTTATCTTCCCCTTCCACCTGTCGAGAAGTGTTGCCGTCGAGAAATGTAAGAAATCAGATTTCTTGTTTCTCCCAAACAAGTTTGTTCCTTTTTATTGTAATTTTCTAAAACTTCTTGTTTCTTATCAAGTTTAGCAGTTTGATTTTGCTATTGATTTTGTTGTAAGATTTTGCTATGGACTTCGCTGATTTAGAGGTCTTTAAATCTGCAGTTATACATTCAAATATTTTCTGGAATTCCTACTTGAAATTCTTGTGATCTTTGTTTCTGGAAGATATGGTTTTATATGGCTGCTTACCCAGTCAAAAGCTTGTTCTGGATCATTTAATTGGTTTAGTATTTGGTTTTTTATCGTTACGATGATTTCGACGTTTGAGTTCGAAAAAGAGTGAAGAATCTGCGAATTTGTGACGTAGATTCTTGCTTTTGTTATCTTTAAGGTGCTGAGGAGTTCAAGGACTTTGTTTGGTGGTGGAAAATTGTTAGCTACTTGTCCATAGTTGATTCCAAATAATGCAACTTGAACAAAAATTATAGTATCTGTGATTACGCAGTCAAATATATTTGTTAGTATTATTATCATGTAATTTACACAAAGGTTATAAAAAGGAAATGCAACTAAGATAAGATATAAGTAGAGATATTGGTTACAGTTTTTGAAATGATATAATCAAACTCTTTTTAAATGGATTTAACCTTCTCACTTATGTTTAGGCCTAAGTCTTATGGTTTACCTTGGGGCTGTCCACTCTTGTTTTGAGCATTCACTTGGTGTTTATTGGATGGTTGGCAAAGCTATAGATATCATTAAAAAATACCAGGTACATACTTTTAAATGGTTTTATCTAACTAAATACTTATCAGTTGTAAGATTATATAGCTAAGCAGTCATGTGGCCATGCCATCCTTTTAGGGCCCACAGCTCGGTATTGAACAATTTGATGTATTTGCAGTGAAGCTTGCTGGTAATTGCCATCTTCTAACAAATTAGTTATATGTTTTAACTGTTCTAATTCCATTACTTTATCATTAATCATCTGTGTCTAGGATTACTGCAGGATGTTGGTCATGGCCCCTTCAGCCACACTTTTGAGCGTATAGATTATTACAAAATCAGGTAAAATGTGTTGTCTAAATTTCTTTCTAAAATCTTATTTTTAAAAAAGATCTAGAGCAATGATAGATACCCAGGAACTGCTCCATACATCCAAAGTAACAAAAGCAGGCAGCAATAAAGTAAAATATACATAGGAAAAGTTACTTGATGTTTGTTACGGTGAACCCAATGAAGTAAAAAAACCAGGACTACATTTTAAAGTATGTTGGCTTCGAACTTGCACAATAACTTGATTGATTTACATTAGGAATGGCTACTATATCTTTGATCCTAGCTTATTATTACTTAACATATGCATAGCTATTTCCAGTGCTAGATTTATATCTCCTTAAAATTGCGTAATGAAACTTTTTCAGTCAATATTGATTATTTTGATGTCATCATTCACGTGCGATGTAATTTTACTTGTAACAGTGACTGTAAGGAAGTTTTGAAAGATTTTGTTACAAAAAGATATAAGAATAAGTTATTGCCTCTTCAAGTGAGAAACTCCATTCCTCATTGTAGGCTTGCAAACAACTTTGCTTCACTTCTACTGGGTATCAACTGATTTTGTATTACTTTACACTTGTTCAAGGTGATGTTGATTTTATTTGTGGAGGTGTAAGTGGTTTCAACCGATTCAAGAACAAATATGCTCCATTGGAGGATTTTAAATATAGATTCTGAAAACATGAAAGGAAAGATTTTAGAGAAAGTGTGAGGATAAGTTGAATTTAAGAATGTTGAATTTGTGTATCCATCAAATAAAATATTGACATTAGTTAGAGAAAGTGGTTATGGAAAATCAACTATTGTATCCGTTTTGCAAATATTTTATGATCTAATTAGTGGAGAAATATTTGTTGATGGAATTTCTATTCATAAGCTTCTAATGCTCATCATTTCATTTCAATATTGCCACAAAGATATGATATTCAAGTTATTGCTATAATTAAAATGCTAGGAATGCAAATAACATGCATTTAATGGAATTAGTAAAATTAAATTATATTTTATTGTAAGTATCAATGGAGTTAGTTAATAAAAATAAATTAGAAATTTAAATTTAATTTACTCGTATGAATAATTTAGAATTACAATTAAAAATAAAATAAAATAAATAAATAATAATAAGTTTTAGTGACAGACAATACCGTAGGAATAGATCAACTCTTTATTTATATATATCTAGTTTTTAGTGTCAGACAAACCGTAGAAATAGATCAATTCTTTATTTATATTCATGTAGGTTTTAGTGACAGTTATTGTTGTAGGTAGAAATTAAAAACCTGTAGTGACAGTCCTCAAAACATGTAGTGACAGTCCTCAAAGTGTAGCAAGACGCCTCCTTAAAGTTGACGGTGGATTTGAGTGTCACTCAAAGCATTATTGACCTTTAACTATAGTTTTTGACTTTTAGTGGTAAACTTTGTCTGTTATTAGAAGTCAGTTTTCTTGTAGTGCTATATTATGTTAAAAATAAAATTTGTGTATAGAATAAAATAGTAGACAAATATGATATAACAAATTGAGGGTTTCATAATTTTCCTTTATGGTGATTTTGTTAGAGTAAGAATAATATATGACATTTTTATTTCTAGTATTTTATTGTTGTTGAGAATATTAATCATGGTTGAATATAATGTTATGAGTTGTGGGCTTTATTGTCATGGTAAGATGATATGAGGTTTGAGTTGCATTTCTGTTTTGGATTGGTCCATTTTTTTATCTATTTCATTTAACATGCGATGCTTCGTGAATTAAAAGTAAGATTTTTTTTAATCTAGAATAACCATATTATGGATTATTTACACCTTGTATTCATGCTCTATTATGACTAATGACATAATGATAGTTAACCTTTGACTTATCAATACTTAGAACTTGTGATAACTATAGTTTACACTATTGTAATGAGGATTAAAATGTTTAATAATAACAATCCTTAAGTGCCTTCTATACGGATATCTCTCATTTGATATGAGTATATTAACTTGCGTCTATATTACATGAGATATTGTAACATAAGAGATGAAATAGTTTTTTTTCAAAACTTTATACATGTCTTGTAAAATTCAGAGATAAGTATCGGTGACAATGTCAATTCCAATTTTAAAAAATCACCTTGCAACCTAGCTATTTGCAACCTCCATAACTTTTAAAATAATTTTCTTTTAATTAATCATTAAAAATATTTTTTTTTTCTGTTTGCTTGTATGGTTTCAATGTCTGAAGTATATAGCTTGTTTGTTTTCTACTTGATCTTTCTAATTTTTTTCTTGCCCTGTATGTTTCCATTACTTTCTTGAATTTATGTTTTAAAAAAATATTATTATTTTTGGATGGGCAATGAATTGTCACTAAGTATTTATTTTGCACAACATATGTATATATGTGTGCATTCCTTGAATGATGATTTCATGGTACTATTGGTTACTAAGAATATTGTTTAGATATTTTATAATTGAGATATAAACAGGAGGTAATCACTTAAAGAAAATTAATTGAAGAGTACGTTACATAGAAAAGAATGAGTCGTACTCATGAAAGTGAAAATAGTATTATACTTACCTATTTTTGTAAATTTCTTTCATTGATTGATTGAAGTTTGTTTTAATAATCTATGATATGTGTGATGTTGTGTTAACGAATTAGATAATGACGGTGGTTGGGTGCAAAATGTGATTTAGAATTTGAAAATTTATAAAAATTTCATAAATATTGGTGATATTAAAATGAGAACCATTAGAATTGTCAGAATTGCTTCGTGGTTTTGATAAAGCAACTTTCAAAACCTTGAATGATGATTTCATGGTACTATTGGTTACTAAGAATATTGTTTACATATTTTATAATTGAGATATAAACTGGAGGTAATCACTTAAAGAAAATTAATTGAAGAGTACGTTACATAGAAAAGAATGAGTCGTACTCATGAAAGTGAAATAGTATTATACTTACCTATTTTAGTAATTTTCTTTCTTTGATTGATTGAAGTTTGTTTTAATAATCTATAATATGTGTGAAGTTGTGTTAACGAATTAGATAATGACGGTGGTATTGTGCTAAATGTGATTTAGAATGGTTATTTTGAATTTGAAAATTTATAAAAATTTCATAAATATTGGTGATATTAAAATGAGAACCATTAGAGAATTGTCAGATTTGCTTCGAGGTTTTGATAAAACAACTTTCTAACTTAATTGTCGGTTTCATTTTGTTTTACTATGTGATTTGAAATTTCCCTTGAAACGTACTTATAGGAGTTGTATAGAGTAAACTACAAGCCAAATTGTGATTTTTGATATATGCTTAGGTACAAATTATTTCGTGTATCCATGATGTTTATGCATGTCAGGTATTGTAGGGCATGGATGGTAAATAATAGTATGGTTTCAACATTGTGCTAGTTGAGGTGAAACTTATTTTTATGAAAGCTTATACTATTGGGTTTTGAAATTAACTCAAATATGTTTTTCCACATGGCCAAGTGTGAGTACTAAAATGTGGATGAAATGGATGATCAATAGAGTTGGATGCGATTTCGACTTGTATGCATATGAGTACTCCGATACTTGGTGTCTCCCATTGAGGTAACCTCGATTGAATTCATCCTTTCCCTCATGCCAACCACCTAAACCTTGTGAGTTGTTGTGTATGTAAGGGTAATAGGAAGCCATAGAAGTAAGGACTTAATTAGAACACATATACCTTCCCATTCTATGAAATGCCACATAATGCGAACTTAGAAACTTCTGATGCAAGCCTACCAAAATAGGTCATTCCTCAAAAACGTTTCCTTTATATTAGTGGGTAATCTTGCTTGTGGACAAATACTAAAGATGTTTAGTCTGAAATTTTTTAGCTTAAAGGGTTTTTATTTAATATTAGGACACCCTAACAAGTTTCTTCTTTGATAGTAACCGAGTAGTGAAACAAAGTAAGTGTCAGAGTTTGTAACATGGAGGAATTTGAGTGGACTAGTCGAAAATTAGTGACCTACAAAACCTCATCCTTACCCTTAGAATTTAGTTCTAAGATTTAGATGAAATCCAAAATACTAACGAGTGAACTCGTGCATCTTTAAGACCTTCTGGACGTCATATGATTAAAGTGCACAACCATATTAGAACAATTTTTAAGTAAATTTTTTGTAAAACTCGCTTAGAATTTTAATTAGTGGAAAATGTGCACTCGTGATCTTTTTCTTTAAATACATTTGTGCCTATGTGATCTATTAAGTATGTTTAACTTATGGTGTGCTATCTATTGAGTTGTACATGTTATACATAAGCACATACTACATAGATTTCACAACACACTTATATATACACACTAGTTTTTTGTTCCTTGTTGATTAGAAAAAATTGATGTTTAGGAGATCTTTTTCTTGTACGATATATTTATTGAATGAGCAATTTGTTGGTCAATAGCAGTAATAATTTAAAGGTTTAAACATGTCTTTACTCCTTGCAATTATAACCTTTTTTGATTTTAGTCCTCAAATATAGTTTACATCCCTGCAAATATAGTTTCATTTTAAAATAGTCATTTCATCCAACTTCCGTTACAAAAACTGTAACACCGTTAAACCTAAATATAATTAAAACATAAATTTGTTTAACATTAACATAAACCCCAATATAATAAAATTATAACCTTTTTTAACCAAAAGTTAATCCCAATTGTTTCATTCTTCTTCCGTAAAAAAACATAAAATTATTAACTTAAAATGGATCTTTTGAAATTGTTGGTTCAAGTTTAGAGCATTAGCACTGACAGGTTAATTGCAAGATAGCAATATGTATTGTATTATGAAAGGTAGCGACGATATTAAGATAATATTGGTGGGTTTCTTTTAAAATTGTTGGTTCAACATTTTTTTTTAGTATTTGCCTTCTATAATAATCATTTCATGGTCAATCCTGCTTTGAGATTTATTGGTTGACCAAATTTTTCAAATTCAATTCGTTGATAACGCAAACAATTAGTTCACCGTTTTGAACCAATTCTCAAACGCTAGCTTCAATTTCACTTTTTCCATTCATCCACGCGGAGAAAATTGAAGCGAATCAATCAAAAGAAGAAACAAACATTCGCATTGTACTAATATTGTATTTCGAACCCTAACCCTAATTTACGTAGGAGTGTAGCTTTTTAGGGAAGAAAAATAAAACGTTTGAGGTTAATTTCAAGTTAAAAGAGGTTATAATTTAATTATATTGCAGGTTTATGTTTTGGTTAAAAAAATTATGTTTTAATTATATTTTTGTTTAATGATGTTACAGTTTTTGTAATGGAATTTAAATGGAATGACTATTTTAAAATGAAACTATATTTACAAGCATGTAAACCAAAAAAAAATACTTACGAGGACCAAAATAAAAAAAGTTATAATTGCAAGGACCAAACACATATTTAAACCTAATTTAAATAGGATTATGTAATATAGTAACAAGATTGTGTAAGTTTAACTCTGTAACTTGTTAGATTAAATTAATTTGTTGATTGTTAAAAGTGTTTGTCATGTATAATAATGATAAGTATGTTTTATGATGACTTATTTGAGATTAACCTAATCGTGAAAGAATAAAATCCAAGAGAACAACTCTATAATGCCAAAGATATTGACTAGTCCTACTCTAGCAAGGCTAAGCCCCAGATTGCCTCCTAGGCCTTAGTTGATGTGAGTAATCCATCCTGCCTAAGACCTCAAGTGCACCCTAGCAACAGTTGAGGTGAATATGCTATGGTAAAAATTTATTACTATGATGTTAGTCATTTTGTCTTACTTGAGTAATAATTGCGAATGTAAATATTAAAAATGCTTTAAAATTATCATGTATTCTAATTTATTTTAATAGATATAGTTAATATTCAAGGATTTTTTAACTTGTTATATAATGTGTAAATGTTATCTAACAAGGGTTCAACCATGGAAGGAGAATAAAGAAAGAACGAGTCAATTTTAGGGTTAGGGTTTTTGCATGTTTGAAAAGGAAATATAAAGCTCAACAATGGCCAATTTCATCTCCTTTGATTTTCATTCTTAGAGATAACATAGAAAACCCTATTAAAACCTCTCTTAAGTGTGCTTAGAGATCTTAATTGTATGTTAATATTTGTTCATGATTTGCATGTTTGGGTATTGACATAATCCTATTTGATTTAGTATCATTGATTATTAATAATGCATATTAGATGTTTGTATTAATTATTATGAAGAGTTGTTCTTTTATTATGATTGTTGAGGGTTGTGGTTGAGTTGGTGATGAGATGATAATTGTTTATTATTGATAATTAATTGGTTTTATGCTAAGTATTAAATGTATTTTACTTAGTTAAGCATATGAACTTGAGAATATAAAGTGTGAAATGAAAATAATATGATGTTGTCTATGAACATCTATAGGAATATTAAATTAATTGGACTTTAAAGTTTATTCATATTAATTTGTTAGTGTAAATTTTATAAGTTTATATTAAATTTACAAAATTTTGTGATTTTATGAAGTGAATTGTTCTGTTTTATAAGTTCTTCTGCATTAGTCATCTTCAAATATCTATATTTTGAGCTACGGAACTCGTTTTTGAGTGAAACTAGTTGGGTATGAAAGAAGACATATATTAGTTTTATCATGTTAAAATTTATAAATTTATTAAGTATAGAAATGACTCAGATGTATTGTCAACACAACTGCTGTGTCGTAAGATTATTATGTAATGTTGTTGACTTTGGAATACCATAACTCGAGTTATATAGATCAATTTCGAGAATAACCAATTGTGTTTAAAAGCTTAAATATAAAACTCTTTTCTTGGAAGTTTGATGCTGATACATATGTCTATGTATATATATATATTCATATGATTTTTATATTAAGCTCATGTTCTATTGTGTGAATGGAGTAAATGATTATTCTTATGTTATGATTATATATATATATATATGATTTATATGGTTTATTCTAGCTAGATGAACTCTCCGTCTATATACGACGGGAGATAAGTGGGACACCACTTACGGACATAATTATGTCCAATCTTGCCAAAAGACGTTATTCAAGTAGAGGACATTGGATAAAACCAATATATTATTTATGACTTATTTGTTATATAGAGTTTAAGTCAATAGACTACTCATGTCTAGTGGCTTAAATTGTTTGAAAGATTTGAGGCTAGAGGTAGAAAAGGTATTTGAGTATAGTTTATGAAGAAATAATATTTTATTAAATTGAGGTATAGTTTGTCGAGAGGATTTTTCATGCTTAATACACCGACATGATTGGGAAACATCTATAACTGTTTTTATTAAGTATATGTTACTGAGTTTTATGCTCACTATGATGAGATAATATTTTTCAGGTAACATGTAAACGTTGAAAGTCTGAGGAGTATCCGAATTTCTCACCAGTCCTTAAATGTCACTAGATTAGAGTTATAGTTTAATTAAGTCTCACTTGAAAGTTGTTTTAAAGTTTGTAAGTATTTTTATTTATTTGCAAGCACTTAAAAAAATTTTAATGGAAAATTTCAGTTTCATCTGTATTGTTTACAATTTTTTTAAGATTCATACTTAAATTTTAGACGCCACATGTATTATTGATATTAAACTATTTTACACTCACATATAATATCAATGTATAATTTGCCACATAAATTTATATATATTGTAATTACATTTTGAAATAACTGTAAAACACATTATTCTTATTTGTTGTGATAAAACTAATTTAAACTAACCGTGCATATCTACAAGGGTTTATATGCTTATGCTTCTTTGGTCCATTTTGACATGCTTCTTTGATGTGGATTTGAGTGCTTCCACATGATATTAAAGATCTAACCAAGTGATTTCTTCAAATAAAGTGACAAAATAAAAGGGAAAAGAAGGAAAGAAACATGGGTTAGATGGATAAGATGGAGAAGGCACCACAATCAATGGTGATCAATAAGCCAATGTGGAATCACCACAATGGTAAAGAATGCATTGATAAGATTCAAGTAAGTTCTAATACAAGAACTCAAACAGGTCCCACTCACCATTCTGATTAGAAAAATTCTAATTCATTTCAATTTGTCTCAATGGAGTTACTTAAGGTGAAAACACGAGAATGAGGGTTGAATTGTGTTTGCCAAACTTGAATTCTTTTTGCTGTTTTGTTGAGTATTGATGTAAATTACTTGATGAATAAATAATCAGCTTCAGCAGCGGATAATAACAGCATAAGAACACAATGATTTATCCTGGTTCACCATTAACTTGGCTACATCCAGTCCCTTCATTCCGAAGGCTTTAATCGACTAATTCAAAACTGAATTACAACACCTGACCCTCCAAGCCAGTCTTCTCAAACAGCTTGACAACCCCATACTTTTGAGGAATAACAACACCTTGACCCTACAAGCCAAGTCATCTTAAACAGCCTGACAACCCCATACTTTTGAGGAACGATAACAACACCTTGACCCTACAAGTCAAGTCTTCTCCTACCAATCTGACAACCACAGATTGAAGAATGAATCTACACCACTAACGGGTTAGATTACAATGGTTTGGAACTCTACAATGTTGCTTCTGGAAAGATGATTGTTGCACTGTTTCTCTTGATTAGTTGCTTCTGGAAAGCTGATTATAACATTGACTCTCACTATCTAAAAACACTTAGAGAATATTTATTTTTCGCACAAGCATTTCTCGCTTTTGAACTCTCAGATAACTTTTAATTATAAGCTTGAGTTCTTGTGTTTTTCAGTACATATTGTTGGCCTGAAGCCTCATTTTATAATTGCAATATGGGCTTTGTCCAAGCTTAAATTCGAGATAAATCTTGCACAGATTTCCTTTGAAAATTCTGTTGGCGAATCCTGCTTTACTTTAATTTTGAACCGTATCTTCTTGCTTCAGATTTCATTAGAATTTCCGTCAAGTCTTCAGTGATTTTTGAATCAAATCACCTTAATACTTTGATCAAATTTCTATCAAAAATAAATCAAGTGTTCTTTGAATTTTAATTAAGTCTTCACTGATTTGCATCATGATTTAAATCTGGAACATATGATCTGCTAATCTGGACCAAGTCAGGACCATGTGATCTGATGTATACCATTATGTTTCCTAATCTGGACAGTGTAACCTTCTGATATGGACTATGTGATATTCTTATCTTGACCTGTGATCTTCTGATCTGAACCATGTGATATGTTCTAGACCATGCTATCTTCTGGTCTGGACCAAGTCTTCTGTTCTGGACCAAGTTGAAGGTGCAAACACGAGAAGGGGGGGTTGAATTGTGTTTGACTTAACTTGAATACTTTTTCTGTTTTTGCACTTTTAAAACAAAACTTAATGTAAGATTAAAAACAGAGTTAGCAGCGGATATAAATTAAAAATAAAACACAAATTTTATATGTGTTCACCGTTAACGAGGCTACGTCCAGTCCCTTCACTTTGAAGGATTTCACTAATTCAAACCTTGAATTACAACCGTGCTACTGACCCTCCAAGTCAGTTTTCTCAAACAGTCTAACAATCCTAGACTCTTGAGGAATACAGCTCCTGTCTTCAGCCAATCTGACAATCCCAGATTGTAGAAGAAATTCCAACACTATGAATCTAATTGCTAAGTAATCTGCTATCCCAACTGACTCCCTCAGATTGTAGACTCTACTTCAACAACTTAGATTTGACACAGTGGAAAGAAAATAACAAGAGTACTTGCTTCTTGAAAGCTGAAACTCACAATTGACTTCTCTGAAAATTTGGGTGTTTGCTTTGGAAGTGTATAACTCTTTTGTAATTTTCGATGATGAATATTCTGCCTTGAGCCTCCTTTTATAGATGCAGATTAAGGCCTCTTCCAATGCTTAATTTCGAGCTGAATCTTGCTGGATTCTCTGTAAAAATAACTTGACCAATTGGGCTTCTTTTTAAATAAAAAACATATCTTTTTAAGCCTCATATTTCTTTCAAAAACTAACTGGCCAATCAGATCTTTTATTTGTTCCCGCCACAGCTCCTGTCTTCCACAATACTTCAATTTATTTTTGTAACAAATCTTTTTAATACTTTGATCAAAATAAATTGAAATCTCCACCGTTACTCCTCATGATCAAATCTGGACCATCAGATTTTTGCGCTAGTCCCCATATGGACTAAACTAATTGATATGTTGTGATCCTCTGAATTCGGCCATCCCTAGACCACACTTCATAACCCTCTGATCTTCTGATTTCGGCCATCCTGGACTCGCACCTGATATGCTATAATCCTCTGAACTCGGCCATTGCTGGACCACATATCACGTCCTTCTGATTTCGGCCAACACTGGGCCATGGTCTGATCTTCTGATCTGGACCATCACATGACCAAATAATTTATTCTGAACCATTGATCTGGAAGTCTTCCCTTTGATCTAGACCAATTCTGGACTTTAGTCTGGAATGAACTTAAATTAACTTTGAAAAAAAATATTTCAGTCTGGACATTTTACCTTTGATTTTGGATCAGGTCTGGGTCAATTCTGAAAATCATTTCTTCTGGTCTGGACTTAGTTTCATGCCCTGAATCATGCTATCTCATGGTCTGGGTGAAATCTGGATTGATTCTCTTGTTCTAGACCCTTTAACTTATCTTCTGGTTGAGTATGGAACAAGTCTGGACTGTTTAATTTTTCACTGCCAGGCCATCTTCTGGTCATAATAACTTCTGGAATACATCTGATTTTTCATTCCTGTTGGTCTGGAACAACTCTCCTTCTGGCAGGCTTTCCTCTGGTATGATCCAGGTTTCATTATGATTTTTCTTCCTTCTGTTTTGGGCCAGCAAAGATATCTTCTGGTGATGTTTTGACATTCCTGGAGTATCTTCTCATATCTGGAATCCTTTGATCTTTTGCTTCTGATTTCTTCAATTTCTGGTGGAATTTAATTTAATAATTCAAGGTACAAAAAAAGATTACATAGAGTGCTTTTGTAAACATCAAAATCCTAATACTTAGAACCAACTTGGTTCCAACAATCTCCCCCTTTTTGATGATGACAAAACCTTAACTTATTTTGCTAGCTTGTAACTCGAAGTCTTGAATTACTCCCCCTCAGACCAATCTCTCCCCCTAAGTCTGATACTCTCCTTGTCAACTCATTCTTTGTTCACTCTTTCTTTTCTTCTCTTCTCCTCTCCTTTTCAACTCCTTCTTTATTCTCTCTTTCTTTTTCTCTCTTCACATTTCCTCTCCTTTTCAACTCCTTTTCTTTTCACTCTTTCTTTTTCTGTCTTTGTTTTTCTCTATCCCTGTTTCCTTTCCTTTTCAACTCCTTCTCTTTTCATCTCTTTCTTTTTCACTCATCCTTTCTTTTTATCTCTCCTTTTCTACTTATTTCTCCTTTTTCTTTCTCTCTCCCCCTTTTTGTCATCAGCCAAAAAGTGGTCCAACTATTTTTGTATATATTTTTTTGTCTTTACAAATTACAGAAAGTAAAAACATAAAATAAAAGACAGAAAATAAAATTACAAGAAATTTAAAAACTCCTAAGATGACTACTTGAGCTAGTCACATATGGAGGTAATGCTGAGATGCTTCTTGATGAACTCGAACCTATTGTAACACCCCGAGTTTAAAACACAGCGCGGGTGTATTTTTTTTTTAAATAATTAAAATGAGTTTTCCAAAATTAATATCAAGGGAATTAAAATAAAATCAGTTCATTTCAAAAGTTATCACTCAATCAGTGTCAGAGTGCACGATAATACAGCGGAAAAAGTAATACATTAATTCCCAAAATAAAATTACATTTCCCAAAACTCAAGACGCTATACAAAAGTCTAGACTGATCATGCACTAAGCTATAGTAGCACGGTCTCCACCGTATCCTCTATAAGTCTCGTCTTCAGCCAACCGTCCGTCCCTCTGCGTTGTCCACGTAGACTCCGTACATAAAGATCAGGGGAAACTAACGACGTTTCCGTCGTTAGTGTATCCGTCGGTAGGACGGGTTCGGGTAACATCTTAGGGCAAAGCCCAAAGTCCACAATATAATAGCAAGGGTCACCGACCGAAATTAACATATATTCACATAGCATATATTGCACAACAACAATTATAATCATGGTATAACATATGATGATGACGAAAATAATAATGCTCATTTGAAATTTAATGACATATATGCCTTTTCAAAAACAGCAACCAATCATTATGAAATATGTGGTAAGTACAAACAACATCTCAGCAAAACACAATCATTAAATCAGAATTTCATATTCTGGACAGTACTCACACACATTCAATTTTCCACTCATTCATCATATAATCAAATGTGACCCACCAGTCAATACCTCAATGCAATATGTATATGCTCATGTATACAGTTTCTTGGAATCACCAAGGTGCAGTCGCTCAACAGACCAGCACATTATGTTTGACTTAACAGCCCTCAAGACCAAGGTGCAATCGCTCAACAGATCAGCACCCAGTGCAGACGCTCAACAGTCCAGCACTCGTGCAGTCGCTCAACAGACCAGCACGTTTGACATAAACCAAGGTACAATCGCTGAACATATCAGTACCTAGTGCAGACGCTCAACAGTCCAGCACTCGTGCAATCGCTCAACAGATCAGCACGTGGCTGCACATTTCAGGGTACAGACGCTCAACAGTGCAGTATCAGTGCATACACTCAACAGTCCAACACTTATATACCAAAGTACAATCGCTCAACAGATCAGTACCTAGTGCAGACGCTCAATAGTCCAGCACTCGTATTCGAATACAGCTCCTCTGTATTCGAATACAGCTCCTCTGTATTCGAATACAGCTCCTCTGTATTCGAATACAGAAGCTAAAAACAGTGCAGAATGACACTCTGTATTCAAATACAACCCTCTGGTATTCGAATACAGAGGCTATCTCAGTGCACAAAACACCTCTTTCATTTCATCAGTAAAGTCTTAAAAACTTTATCACCACCATTTCAAAATATCAACAACAGTTCCATTTTAATTCACCACAACAATCCCAACATTCCCAAAACACTCAGGGTTTACAAACACTCTTGAAAACTTGGTATTTCTGGAAACTCGAATCTGTATTCGAATACAGACCCCTTGTATTCGAATACAGAAACATGAAACTGTAATTTTAACATTCTGTATTCGAATACAACATGCCTGTAGTCGAATACAGAAGACAAAACCTTGAAAATTCAATCTTTTCTCCCAGTTCCTTAAAGGTTTTCACTACTTCATCCTCTCCTCTTCAAAATATTTTAAAACCACCTTTTAAAATTACTTTAACACTTCTCCAAGTTTCCCAACACTTTAAAATGCATATCTCAGTGTTTAAAACTTGATTTTCTAAAAAACACGAATCTGTATTCGTATACAGCTTCCTTGGATTCGAATACAGAAGCTAAAAACAGTGCTTCTGGAAAAACACGAATCTGTATTCGAATACAGACCCACTGTATTCGAATACAGAAACTGAAACAAGTGAAAATTTGCATTCTGTATTCGAATACAACATGCCTGTAGTCGAATACAGATACGAATACAGTGTTAAAATCCCACTTCTGTATTTGAATACGACATGGTCGTAGTCGAATACAAATGCTAAGTCAGAAGCAGAAATCCTTTCTCTATATTCGAATACAAGGGCTTGTATTCGAATACAAGTTTGAAAACTTCAGTAAAACAGAACCTTTACAGGTTGTAGTCGAATACACACATGTTGTATTCGAATACACCTTCGAAAACCAGTGAAATTCAACACCTTTCAAAACTGTGTCCTTTTAAAAAGACAACCAAAAATAGATTCAGTACTTTTCCAGACAATACCATCCTCATTCAAAATCCCTTTTTCTTCTTAAATCATCAACATTATCAGAATCACTCAAAAAAAAAAAAAACAGAATCAAAATCATCAGAATAACACACAGCATTTATGCTTTCACACATATCAGAAGTACATGCAGGTATTTCAACTTTCACAACACATTAGAAGAACATGCAAGCATTTCAGCTTTCACAACACATCAGAATAACATGCAAGCATTTCAGCTTTCACAACTCATTAAAATAACATGCAAGCATTTCAGCTTTCACAACACATCAGAAGAACATGCAATCATTACAACTTTCACACATACCAGAATAACATGCAGCATTCATAGAGCAGCAACACACAAACAGAATGCATTTTTGCATTTCAAAACCATTTTTAAAATAGTTTTATGAACATGCATTTTTAAATCATGTTTGAAATAACATTCAAGACATTTTCCACTTTCCCACATAAACAACACATCTTTAGTGTATTCAGCTCAAAACAGAATCATCACAGAGCTTTAAAACGTCAAAAATACATTTTTTCCATTTCTTTCAAGCATAGGCAAACCAGTTTCAAAACAGTCATGAAAACACTGGTAATGCCATAAAAATTATACACTTACAGCCCTAATGCAACTAGAAAGTTGGAAGGTGCCCTTACCCTTGTAGCGTGTTATGCTTCTGCTAAAGTGTATGCGTCCAGAAACGGCAAAACTGCAACTGGTGTTTGCTGCTGCGAAACTGGGTTCTATAGCTTCGTAATGGTATGGGAAATAACTTTTGTACTGGGGTTTTGGTGTTTCAGTGTTTGGATGTCCAGTAATGGTACTTTGAAGAGTTCCCTCTCTTCTTCTTTTATAACCGTGACTGGAAATGGGAAGGCAGAAAACAGAGACAGAATGAGAGGGAAAAATGGGTTACTATTACATGCAGTATGGGCAGTGAGGAAGGAGGGATGGTGTTCTGATTTCACCATCATGCTCACCCTATTTATAGGCTTTTGGTGGTGCCACCTCACCCCAAAATAATATTAAGATAAGGCTGGGTTCTTCAGCACTTAATTACCTTGTAATTAGCCACTAATCCTCAATTAATTGTCCAATTAATTTAATTACTCATAATGAAATTAATTTAATCTTCACCCAATAATTTTTATTTCATCCTCCAAAATAAATATTTATATATATATATATATATATTCACTCAAACATACATATATTAAATATTTTACAATTATCCCCAAAAATACAATTAAAATTAATTCGATAATTTTAATTAAAAATTAAGGGTCTTACATTACTCCCCCCCTTAAATTTGTTTCGTCCTCGAAACTACATATCAGTAAACAACTGAGGATATTGTTCCCTCATCTTACTCTCTAGTTCCCAAGTCGCGTCTCTCGTAGTCGGATTCCAAATCACTTTGACTCATGGGACTTCCTTGTTCCTCAACTGTTTAATCTTCTTGTCATCAATCCTTACAGGCAATACTTCAAAAGACAGGTTGTCCCTCAGCTGAATTGTATCTGGCTCGATCACATGTGACGGGTCTGCAATGTATTTCCTTAGCTGCGACACATGAAATACGTCATGAATATTGGACAGTATTGGAGGTAAAGCAATCCGATAGGCCAATGGTCCAATACGCGCAATAATCTGGTATGGTCCAATAAATTTCGGAGTCAACTTTCTTGACTTAATAGCTCTGCCAACACCAGTTGTAGGCGTGACCCTTAGAAATACATGATCACCCTGCTCAAATTCCAAAGGTCTGCGACGCTTGTCCGCATAACTCTTCTGACGATCTTGCGAAATCTTCATTTTCTCTTGTATCCTCTTGATTTTCTCTGTAGTTTGCTCCACCATTTCAGGTGCAACAATCATACTCTCTCCATCCTTATACCAGCATAAGGGCATCTGACACTTGCGTCCATACAAAGCCTCATAGGGTGCCATTCCAATACTTGCGTAAAAACTATTGTTGTAAGTGAATTCAATCAATGGTAGCACTTCATCCCAGTTTCCTCTGTCATCCAACACGCATGCTCTCAATAGATCTTCCAAGGACTGATTTGTTCTCTCAGTTTGTCCGTCTGTTTGTGGATGGTAGGCTGAACTCAATTTCAGTTTTTTCCCCAAAGCTTCATGCAACGCTCCCCAAAAATGAGATGTGAACTTTGGGTCACAGTCCGATACTATACTTGATGGAATACCGTGTAACCTCACAATCTCAGCGATGTAGATCTCTGTCAGCTTATCTACTTTATAAGTGGTCCTTACCGGTAGGAAATGTGCGGACTTCGTCAATCGATCTACTATTACCCAAATAGAATCATTCTTTTTCCTTGTCTTGGGCAGTCCTGTTATGAAGTCCATGGAAATGCTGTCCCACTTCCATTCCGGTATGTCTAAAGGTTGCAGCATTCCAGCAGGTCGTTGATGTTCCACTTTCGCGTTCTGACAAGTCAAACAGGCTGATACGTACTCCGCTACGTCCTTCTTCATTCCTGGCCACCAGAAATTTTGCCTTAAATCCTAGTACATCTTGGTCGCTCCAGGATGAATACTTAACTTACTCTTATGAGCCTCTTCCAAAATTGCTCTTCTCATCTCTGCAACTTCCGGTACACAAACCCTTCCGTTACATCTCAGAATATCATCTGTTCCGATGCTGAATTCAGTGGTCTGTCCTTGCGCTATCACATTCCTCTTTTCTTGGATCAATGCGTCATCTTGCAAGTTTGCAATCTCCTCCAGTAATCCACTTGAAATTGTTATCATTCCACACTTTATCATTCCTGGTGCAAACTTTACGTCCAAATGTAGATCTCTAAATGCTTCCCATAACTCCTGTTGTCTGGCCATTATCATGGAAGATACTGACACGCTCTTCCGACTCAATGCATCAGCCACCACATTGGCCTTTCCAGGGTGGTACTGCAATGAAAAGTCAAAATCCTTGAGAGTCTCCATCCATCTTCTCTGACGCATGTTCAATTCCTTCTGATCGAACAGATACTTCAAGCTTTTATGGTCGCTGAACACCGTGAGTGTGCATCCATATAAGTAGTGTCTCCAAACCTTTAACGCAAATACTACTGCAGCAAGCTCTAAATCATGAGTGGGGTAGTTCCGTTCATGAGTTTTCAACTGTCTTGAGGCGTATGCTACAGCTTTCTTGTGTTGCATCAAAACACATCCCAAACCTTGGTGAGATGCATCGCAGTAAACTTCATATGGTTCCTCTGGCTGTGGCAATACTAACACTGGTGAGGTTGTCAACTTTTCCTTTAGCAACTGAAAACTCTCCTCACACTTCTCCATCCATGCAAACGGCTGATTCTTCATGGTGAGTTGTGTCAGAGGAGCTACAATCTTAGCCAATCCTTCAATAAATCTCCTGTAGTATCCTGCTAGTCCGAAAAAACTCCTTATGTCCGTGACAGTCTGGGGCTGTTTCCAGGCAAGAATTGTCTCAATCTTTGCCGGATCGACAACGATTCCTTCTTTCGTTATCACATGTCCCAAAAAGTTCACTTCCTTTAGCCAAAACTCGCATTTCGACAAATTGACATAGAGTTGCTTCTCGCGTAAGACTTCAAGAACTTGGCGTAAGTGCTCTTCATGTTCTTCTCCATCCTTTGAATAAATCAAAATATCATCGATGAATACCACCACGAACTTATCCAAAAACGGGCTGAATATCCTATTCATATAATCCATAAATATTACTGGTGCATTCGTAACTCCAAAAGGCATAACGAGATATTCATAGTGTCCGTAACGAGTCCTGAAAGCAGTCTTTTGAATATCTCATTCTCTTACTCGAATCTGATGGTATCCCGACTTCAAATCAATCTTTGAAAACACTGCTGCTCCCCTCAATTGGTCCATTAAATCATCGATGCGTGGTAATGGATAACGATTTTTGATAGTCACCTTGTTCAGTTGCCGATAATCCACACATAAATGCGAACTTCCGTCCTTTTTCTTAACCAACAACACCGGAGCTCCCCAGGGCGACACACTTGGTCTGATAAATCCTTTCTCCAATAATCCTTCAATCTGACCTTTAAGCTCGCTTAATTCCAATGGCGACATCCGGTACGTCGCAATGGAAATAGGTCCAGTTCCAGGGTGTAAATTAATGAAGAATTCCACCTCTCTTACCGGGGGTAATCCTGGAATCTCCGTCGGAAATACGTTAGGATATTCTTTGACTAACATCACATCTTCTATGTTCACATCCATCTTGGTCTCGACGTTAGCCAATGATAAAAATTACTAAGTTCCTTCTCTCAGAGATACTTTGAGTTCATTGGCAGCCAAGTACCGGACGACTTCAGGTTCACCTCCTTGTGAGCTGATCCCATTAAAAACCTTGTACTTCTCCACCAGTACTCTGCATCCCCTTATCAGCAGATACGTGGCATAGTTGACCTTCACCGCTGCTCGGCAGTTAATCATCTCGAGGATTTTCTCCAACTCATTGAATCCACTGGTCCGCTCTCTCTAGACCCTCATCACCCTTGAACTTTGGAGGATTATGGCGACGAAAGTCCTCTAGTCCCCTCGATTCAGCAGCGCGAATCTCTCTTTCTCTCTTCTCCAGATCTCGTTGACTCTTTGCAGCTGTCTGTGCAGCAACAGACACAACCATGTTGTTCATCGCCTCAGCCATCCAATCATCCCGGCAGACGTTGGCTCTTGTAGTGTCGTCTCTTCGTGAAGGTATTTGTTTCTTACAAAACCATCATCAAGTAGAAACCTCGCACTACTTGGAATAATTCCAAAACTTAACAACATCTTCACTTCAGTCACACCACAACTTCCACAAGACTTGACACTTTAACTACTTGCTCTTATGCATGATCAGATAATAACTCAAAACAAATACTTAAATTAGAGCTTTATCCCAAAACTTTAACCAAATGCTCTGATACCACAATTGTAACACCCTGAGTTTAAAACACAGCGCGGGTGTATTTTTTTTTTTAAATAATTAAAATGAGTTTTCCAAAATTAATATCAAGGGAATTAAAATAAAATCAGTTCATTTCAAAAGTTATCACCCAATCAGTGTCAAAGTGCAGAATAATACAACGGAAAATTTAATACATTAATTCCCAAAATAAAATTACATTTCCCAAAACTCAAGACCCTATACAAAAGTCTAGACTGATCATGCACTAAGCTACAGTAGCACGGTCTCCACCGTATCCTCTATAAGTCACGTCTTCAGCCAACTGTCCGTCCCTATGCGTTGTCCACGTAGACTCCGTATGTAAAGATCAGGGGAAACTAACGACGTTTTCGTCGTTAGTGTATCCGTCGGTAGGACGGGTTCGGGTAACATCTAAGGGCAAAGCCCAAAGTCCACAATATAATAGCAAGGGTCACCGACCGAAATTAACAAATATGCTCATAGCATATATTGCACAGCAACAATTATAATCATGGTATAACATATGATGATGAGGAAAATAATAATGCTCATTTGAAATTTAATGACATATATGCCTTTTCAAAAACAGCAACCAATCATTATGAAATATGTGGTAAGTACAAACAACATCTCAGCAAAACACAATCATTAAATCAGAATTTCAGATTCTGGACAGTACTCACACACATTCAATTTTCCACTCATTCATCATATAATCAAACGTGACCCACCGATCAATACCTCAATGCAATATGTATATGCTCATGTATATAGTTTCTTGGAATCACCAAGGTGCAGTCGCTCAACAGACCAGCACATTATGTTTGACTTAACGGCCCTCAAGACCAAGGTGCAATCGCTTAACAGATCAGCACCCAGTGCAGACGCTCAACAGTCTAGCACTCGTGCAGTCGCTCAACAGACCAGCACGTTTGACATAAACCAAGGTACAATCGCTCAACAGATCAGTACCTAGTGCAGACGCTCAACAGTCCAGCACTCGTGCAATCGCTCAACAGATCAGCACGTGGCTGCACATTTCAGGGTACAGACGCTCAACAGTGCAGTATCAGTGCATACACTCAACAGTCCAACACTTATATACCAAAGTACAATCGCTCAACAGATCAGTACCTAGTGCAGACGCTCAACAGTCCAGCACTTGTGCAATCGCTCAACAGATCAGCACGTGGTTGCGCATTACTCTGTGGCCCATCGCGGGTACCACTTGACTATGCAATGCATGAATATGCAGTGTTTCACTTCTCTAGAAACAGAATGCAAAAACAGAAAATTCATGCTTCTCATCATGTTTAAAATATTTCAGCATAGTCAGAATTAACATCATCACAATCATGATTAAACAATCCATTAATCATTAACACTTTGAAAGGTTTTCCCAGACTCTTAAAAAATCAATCACAGAGTTTAAAACTGAGGATTTCTGGAATTTTACAAATTGGTATTCGAATACAGCTCCTCTGTATTCGAATACAGAAGCTAAAAACAGTGCAGAATGACACTCTGTATTCGAATACAACCCTCTGGTATTCGAATACAGAGCCTATCTCAGTGCACAAAACACCTCTTTCATTTCATCAGTAAAGTCTTAAAAACTTTATCACCACCATTTCAAAATATCACAAAGAGTTCCATTTTAATTCACCACAACAATCCCAACATTCCCAAAACACTCAAGGTTTACAAACACTCTTGAAAACTTGGAATTTCTTAAACTCGAATCTGTATTCGAATACAGAAACATGAAACTGTAATTTTAACATTCTGTATTCGAATACATCATGCCTGTAGTCGAATACAGAAGACAAAACCTTGAAAATTCAATCTTTTCTCCCAGTTCCTTAAAGGTTTTCAATACTTCATCCTCTCCTCTTCAAAATATTTCAAAACCTCCTTTTAAAATTACTTTAACCCTTCTCCAAGTTTCCCAACACTTTAAAATGCATATCTCAGTGTTTAAAACTTGATTTTATGAAAAACACGAATCTGTATTCGAATACAGCTTCCTTGGATTCGAATACAGAAGCTAAATAGAGTGCTTCTGGAAAAACACAAATCTGTATTCGAATACAGACCCACTGTATTCGAATACAGAAACTGAAACAAGTGAAAATATGCATTCTGTATTCGAATACATCATGCATGTAGTCGAATACAGATGCGAGTACAGTGTTAAAATCCCACTTCTGTATTCGAATACGACATGGTCATAGTCGAATACGACATGGTCGTAGTTGAATACAGATGCTAAGTCAGAAGCAGAAATCCTTTCTCTGTATTCGACTACGAAGGCTTGTATTCAAATACAAGTTTGAAAACTTCATTAAAACAGAACCTTTACAGGTTGTTGTCGAATACACACATGTTGTATTCGAATACCTTCGAAAACTAGTGAAATTCAACACCTTTCAAAACTGTTTCCTTTTTAAAAGACAACCAAAAACAGATTCAATACTTTTCTAGACAATACCATCCTCATTCAAAATCCCTATTTCTTCTTAAATCATCAACATTACCAGAATCAGTAAAAAAAAACAGAATCAGAATCATCAACACCAAATCATCCAGAACTTCAAACCAACAGAATAACACCCAGCATTTCAGCTTTCACACATATCAGAAGTACATGCAGGTATTTCAACTCTCACAACACATCAGAAGAACATGCAAGCATTTCAGCTTTCACAACACATCAAAATAACATGCAAGCATTTCAGCTTTCACAACTCATTAAAATAACATGCAAGCATTTCAGCTTTCACAACACATCAGAAGAACATGCAATCATTTCAACTTTCACACATACCAGAATAACATGCAGCATTCATAGAGCAGCAACACACAAACAGAATGCATTTTTGCATTTCAAAACCATTTTTAAAATAGTTTTATGAACATGCATTTTTAAATCATGTTTGAAATAACATTCAAGACATTTTCCACTTTCCCACATAAACAACACATCTTTAGTGTATTCATCTCAAAACAGAATCATCACAGAGCTTTAAAACGTCGAAAATACATTTTTTCCGTTTCTTTCAAGCATAGGCAAACCAGTTTCAAAACAGTCATGAAAACACTAGTAATGCCATAAAAGTTATACACTTACAGCCCTAATGCAACTAGAAAGTTGGAAGGTGTCCTTACCCTTGTAGCGTGTTCTGCTTCTGCTAAAGTGTATGCGTCCAAAAACGGCGAAACTGCAACTGGTGTTTGCTGCTGCGAAACTGGGTTCTTTAGCTTCGTAATGGTATGGGAAATAACTTTTGTACTGGGGTTTTGGTGTTTCAGTGTTTGGATGTTCCAGTAATGATACTTTGAAGAGTTCCCTCTCTTCTTCTTTTATAACCGTGACTGGAAATGGGAAGACAGAAAACAGAGACAGAATGGGAGGGAAAAATGGGTTACTATTACATGCAGTATGAGCAGTGAGGAAGGAGGGATGGTGTTCTGATTTCACCATCATGCTCACCTTATTTATAGGCTTTTTGGTGGTGCCACCTCACCTCAAAATAATATTAAAATAAGGCTGGGTTCTTCAGCACTTAATTACCTTGTAATTAGCCACTAATCCTCAATTAATTGTCCAAGTAATTTAATTACTCATAATTAAATTAATTTAATCTTCACCAAATAATTTTTATTTCATCCTCCAAAATAAATATATATATATTCACTCAAACATACATATATTAAATATTTTACAATTATCCCCAAAAATACAATTAAAATTAATTCCATAATTTTAATTAAAAATTAAGGGTCTTACACCTATCTTCTGGTAATGCTTTGGTGAAGATATCAGCCCATTGATGATCAGTGTCCACAAACTGGATGCTTAAAGTCCCTTTTTGAACATGGTCTCTAATGAAATGGTGTTTTATTTCAATGTGTTTGGCTCTAGAGTGTAAGTTAGGGTTCTTGGTCAGGTTTATGGCTGAAGTGTTATCACAGAACAAAGGGATATTGGTTTCAAAGATGTAATCTTCAAGTTGATGTTTCACCCAAAGTAACTGTGAACTGCATCCTGCTGCTGATATATACTCAGCTTCAGCTGTTGACATGACAATTGTGCTTTGTCTTTTGCTTGACCAAGAGATCAAGTTATCTCCTAAGAAGGTGCAGTTGCCACTTGTACTTTTCCTTTCCAGCTTGTCTCCAGCATAGTCGGAATCACAAAAACCTTTGAGTTTGTAGGTGGGGGTTTTCTTGTATAACAGGGTAAGGTTGGTGGAACCCCTTTAAGGTATCTTAGAATTCGTTTGACAACAGTTAAATGGGATTTCCTAGGGTCAGCTTGAAAACGGGCACAGACACAAACACTAAACAAGATGTCAGGTCTAGAAGCAGTTAAATAAAGAAGGGATCCAATCATACCTCTGTATGTTTTCTGGTCTACCTTTTGGCTGGTTTCATCTTTCTCAAGTGAGCAGGTTGGGTGCATGGGGGTGGCCATAGGCTTACAGTCACTCATCTTGAACTTTTTGAGAAGTTCTTTGGTGTATTTAGATTGGTGAATGAGTATACCTGATTTTCCTTGATGAATCTGAATTCCCAGGAAGAACTTAAGTTCTCCCATCATGCTTTGATTTGTGAGGATCAAGTAGTTTGTCATATTACATAATGCAAATCAAGTTAATTTAAAATTTAACTCAATACAGCCAAACCATTAATTTTGCTTCTGGTGAATTCTGCTTGTTTTTGAACCCACTAGAATGGTGTTTATGCTGAGGTGTTCAATTCGTGTGAATCACCTTGTTCCTCTGATAGTTTCAAAACCTGCAGAATACTTATCTAGCTTTGATTTGTTAAGATCAAGCTTCTTGTTATCATAGTAAACATAAATATTAAATAATAATAGTATTTTCAGCAAGATGTAACCTCTATGTCAACTCTGAAAATCCTCTTGCTTCTGATTTTCAGATTCTTAATCTGTATGTTCTGTGATTACATGGTTTGGATGAGGGGATTTGAATTCCCTTCCAGGTTTGTATTCTTGATGAATCTCACTGGAGTGTTTGAAGAACTCTCCTGATTCTGATTCCTCTCTTTATGCTTTGGCTGATACACCATGTTCCTCTGGTGATTCTGAACCTTTGATACCTATTCTGGTTCTGGTTCCAGTGTTGATTCTGGTTCTGGTTCCAGTGTTGGTTCTGGTTCCAGTTTCTATGTTTCTGATATTGATTCCAGTTCTGGTTCTGGTTCCAGTTTCTGTGCTTCGGATACTAGTTCCAGTTCTGGTTCTGGTTCCAATTCCTGTTTTGATTTTGGTTCTAGTTTTTGTGCTTTTGGTACTCATTCCAGTTCGGGTTCTGGTTCCAGTTTCTGTTCTGATTTGTGTAATATCTTTGATATTTCCTGTTCCTGCTATGATTCTGGTTCTGGTTCTGATAGGTATTGTGTTGACCAGTTCTTCTTCTACCAGAGTCACTTGGCTTCTGTTTGGTAGATATTGGAACATAAATCTTCTTCTGCTTGTGTGTTGCCAACATCCATTGTCCAGGCACCATTGTTGGTGTCTCCTTCTGGTTGCTCAGAATATTTGCAACATAGACAATTTGATCTTTTGGTACCCATAAATGATTGGGTCCAGGTTTGTTAGTCTTAACAGCTCTCTGATCTTGTTCAGATTTTACCATTGGACACGATAGTTCAGAGTGACCTTTCTTAGCACAAACAACGCATAAAACATCAGAATGAACAACTTTACTTTCAGTAATCGTTTTTATAAAACCAAGTCCTCTCTTTCCAGTGTTACTGTTTCCATAAATCATAGATGCATATTTACTTCTTTCCATTCCATTAGAAATAAAGTTTTGAAAAAATTGTTCATGCATATCAGATTCACAAACAGTTTTGGAAGTGGAACATATATTACTTTTGAGGGTTTGGTTTTCAGATTTGAGTCTTGCAACATCAGTTTTAAAATCTTTGTTTTCAGTTGCATACTCAAAATTTCGATTCTTTAAAACTTGGACTTCTTTGGTTAGATTTTTCTTATCTTCCCTAAGAGTTTTCAGTTTTAAAGACCTTTTATTGTTTGCATTTAACAAGTCTTTTAAAGTCTCAATTAATTCAGATTTAGAGAGATCAGAAAATACCTCATCGTCTTCATCTTCTGATTCTGTTCCAGAGCCTGAGCTGTATTCAGAACTTGAGTTGGTATGAGCCATCAGAGACAGAATTGCTTCCTCTGATGTGCTTCCAGACTTGCCTGAGTGATTGCTTCGATCATTCTTCCTTCTTCCTGTTTTCCTTCTTGAATTCGTCCCTTTATGAGGTCTAGAAGCAGACTTGATGTGAGCCATCTTTGCTGTTACTGCCTCTTTTTCATCAGACGATTCTTCTTCTGATTCTGATACATCCCAGGCAGCCATCAGACCCTTCTTTCTGTATCTGGAACTCTTCTTGTGCTGTTTGCCTTTTTCCAAATTTGGACATTCTGACTTGATATGTCCAGGTTCATTGCATCCATAACAGATAATACTCTTCTTGTCAGATTCATCCTTATCTTTGCTGTTATGTTTCTTCTTGAAGTTTCTTTTCTTCCTGTTTTCCCATATCTTAACCTTCTTTTTGGTTAAGTAAGCCATATCATCACTGTTACTATCACTATCCTCTGATTCTGATGCTGCCTTTGCAGCTTTCTTCTGTTTCGACTTCAGAGCCATATTCTTCTTCTACTTAGGATTTTGATGCTTACAAATGTACTCAATGTAAACTTATTTTGTACCTTGAATTATAAAATTAAATGTAATCAGAATATGAAGAAATCAGAAGCAGAAGATCAAAGGAAAATGAATTCTGGAATGACCAGAAGATACTCCAGGAATGTCAAAACATGACCAGAAGATATCTTTGATGGCCCATATCAGAAGGAATAAAAATCATAATGAAACATGGATCATACCATTGGAAAGCCTACCAGATGGAGAGTTGTTCCAGACAAACAGGAATCAAATATCAATTTTATTCCAAAAGTTATTCTGACCAGAAGATGGCCTGTCAGTGAAAAATTACACAGTCCAGACTTGTTCCAGACTTGACCAGAAGGTATGTTTATGAGTCCAGAACAAGAGGATCAATCTAGATTTGGCCCAGACCATAAGATGGCATGATTCAGGGCATGGAACTAAGTCCAGAACAAAAGAAATGAGTTCCAGAATCAACTCAGACCTGGTCGAAAATCAAAGGTAAAATGTCCAGACTGAAATATTTTTTGATCAAGTTTATTTCAGTTTGTTCCAGACCAAATTCCAGAATCTGTCCAGATCAAAGTAAAAATATCCAGATCAATGGTTTAGAAATAATTTTTTGAGTCCAGTGATGGTCCAGATCAGAAAATCAGACCATGGCCTAGTGTTGGCCAAAATCAGAGGGACAGAATGTGCAAGTCCAGAAATGGCCGAGTCCAGAAGAATTCAGCATATCAGGCGCGCATCCTTGGTTAGCCGAAATAAGAAGATCAGAGGGTCAGGAAGTGTGGTCCAGGGATGGCCGAATTCTGAGAATCACAGCATATCATGTAGCTTGGACCAGATGTGGACTAGCGCTCAAAATTCTGATGGTCCAGAATTGATCAACGATGGAGATTGCAAGTTATTTTAATTAAAGTGTTAAAAAGATTGGTTATAAAAATAAAGTAGAGTAGCATGGAATTCGGGAGCATTGGCGGGAACAACCAACAGATTTAATTGGCCAGTTATTTTGAAAGGAAATCTGAAGATATGTTTTTTATTTTATATGAAGCCTAATTGGTCAAGTTATTTTTGGAAGAGAATCCAGCAAGATTCAGCTCGAATTTGATCATGGAAGAAACCCTAATTTTCATCTATAAAAGGAGGCTCAAGGCAGAATGCTTAGAATCGAAAATCACAAAAGAGTCATACACTTCCAAAGCAACCACTCTCAAATTTTCATATAAGTCAATTGTGAGTTTCAGCTTTCAAGAAGCAAGTACTCTGTTATTTTCTTTCCTCTGTGGCAAATCTAAGTTGTTGAAGTAGAGTCTACAATCTGAGGGAGTCAGTAGAGGTAGCATGTTACTTGGCAATTAGATAGGGTTGTATCTAAGTTGTTGAAGTAGAGTCTACAAACTGAGGGATTCAGAAAGGGTAGCAAGGTACTTAGCAATTAGATTCATAGTGTTGTGAATTCTTCTACAATTTGGGGTGTCAGATTGCCTGAAGAACAGGAGTTGTTTTTCCTCAAAGAAGTTTAGGATTGTTAGACTATTTGAGAAGACTGACTTGGAGGGTCAGTAGCAAGGTTGTAATTCAAGGTTGAATTAGTGAAATCCTTCAAGGCGAAGGGACTGGACGTAGCCTCGTTAACGGTGAACCAGTATAGAATCTGTGAGTTTTTATTTTTATTTTTATCCGCTGCTAACTCTGTTATAATTATACATCAAGTTTCGTTTTGAAAGTATTAAAACAGGAAAAGTATTAAAGTTAAGTCAAACACAATTCAACCGCCCCTTCTCCTGTTTGCACCTTCAATTGGCATCAGAGCTCGGTCTTAAGGCTGAGCACTTAACATTGTTTGAGGAAAGGTCCAAGGGGTTCAATATGGCAGAAGAATTGGGAAACAACATCAACAGACCACCACTGTTTGATGGAGAAAGGTTTGAGTATTGGAAGGACAGAATGAGAAGCTTTGTCATATCTCAAGATCCTGAACTATGGAAGATGATAGTCAGAGGATACACTACACTTACTGATCCAGAAGATCCAACTAAGAAACTGGATATGTTTGATATGAAACCAGATCAGATCAGATTACACAGACTTCATCACAAGTCCAGAACCATGATGGTCAGTGCAATCACATTCAAGGAATTTGATAGATGCACAAATGAAGAAACAACAAAGAGTATATTCGATAGTCTGGTTCTGACCTATGAAGGAACCAAGCAGGTTCAACAAACAAAGGCTAACATATTGGTCAGAAAGTATGAGCTGTTCAAGATGGATGAGGATGAAGACATTGACACAATGTTCTGCAGATTCCAGACTTTGGTATCAGGACTGAAAGTATTAAATAAAAGCTATACCACTGAAGATCATGTCTGGAAAATTCTGAGAAGTCTACCAAAAAGGTGGAGACCAAAGGTTACTGCAATTCAGGAAGCTAAGGATCTGAGTACCTTGAGGCTGGAAGATCTGATCAGCTCACTCAGGTCTCATGAAATAGAACTGGAAGAAGATGAACCTAAGAAGAAGAAGAATCTGGCTCTTAAATCGAAACAGAAGAAAGCTGCAAAGGCAGAATCAGAGTCAGAGGATAGTGATAGTGACTGTGATGATATGGCATACTTAACCAAAAAGATGGTTAAGATCTGGGAAAACAGGAAGAAAAGAAACTTTAGAAAGAAACATTACAGCAAGGATAAGGAAGAATCTGACAAAAA
>JBBPBO010000005.1:25738002-26011812 GCA_037974295.1 Cicer cuneatum
TCAGAGGATAGTGATAGTGACTGTGATGATATGGCATACTTAACCAAAAAGATGGTTAAGATCTGGGAAAACAGGAAGAAAAGAAACTTTAGAAAGAAACATTACAGCAAGGATAAGGAAGAATCTGACAAAAAGAATATTGTTTGTTATGGATGCAATAAACCTGGACATATCAAGTCAGAATGTCCTAATCTGGAAAAAGGTAAACAGCATAAGAAAAGTTCCAGATACAGAAAGAAAGGTCTGATGGCTGCTTGGGACGTATCATAATCAGAGGAAGAATCTTCTGATGAAGAAGAGGCAGAAACAGCAAAGATGGCTCACATCAGGTCTGCTTCTGGTCTTCATAAAAGCATGAATTCGAGAGGGAAAACAGGTAGAAGGAAGAGTGATAGAAGCAATCACTCAAGCAAGTCTGGAAGCACATCAGAGGAAACAGTTCTGTCTCTGATGGCTCATACAAATTCAGGTTCTGAATACTGCTTTGAAACAGAATCAGAAGATGAAGATAGTGAGGTATTTTCTGATCTTTCTAAACCTGAATTAATTGATACTTTAAAGGACTTGTTAAATGCAAATAATAAGATATCTTTTAAACTGAAAACTCTTAGGGAAGATAAGAAAAATCTAACCAAAGAGGTCCAAGTTTCAAAGAATCGAATTTCTGAGTATGCAACTGAAATCCAAGATTTGAAAACTCAAGTCTGAAAACCAAACTCTGAAAAGTAATAATTATTCCACTTCTGAGACTGTTTGTAAATCTGATATGCATGAGGAATTTTTTCAAAACTTTATTTCAAATGGAATGGAAAGAAGTAAGTATGCATCTATGATTTATGGAAACAATAACTCTGGAAAAAGAGGTCTTGGTTTTACAGAAACAAGTACTGAAAATAAAGCTGTTTATTCTGATGTTTTATGTATTGTCTGTGCTAAGAAAGGTCACTCTGAATTATCTTGTCCAATGGTAAAATCTGAACAAGATCAGAGAGCTGTTAAGACTAACAAACTTGGACCCAATCAGTTTTGGGTACCAAAAGATAAAATTATCTATGTTGCAGATGTTCTGAGCAACCAGAAGGAGACACCAACAATGGTGCCTGGACAATGGATGTTAGCAATGCACAAGCAGAATAAGGTCTAAGTTTCTCCTACAACAAGACAAAGGCAATCTGAGTCTGATGGAAGAATGTCTGGTCATCTCAACCAGAACCGGAATCGGAATCAGAACCAAAACAGGAACTGGAATCAAAATAGGAACTGGAATCAGTATCAGAAGCACAGATACTGGAACAAGAATCAGAATCAACTCTGGAACCGGAATCAGAATACATACTGGTACCAGAATCAGAATCAACTCTGGAACCAGAACCAGAGTCAAATAAGAAGTTACCAGAATCATCAGAATTACCAAATTCATCAGAACTTCCAGATTCACCCAAGTCACTGGAATCACCTGAACCAAAACATGTTCCAGAATCATCAGAGAAACATGGTTTATAAACCAAAGCAGAATCAAGGAAACTGCTCAAATAGGCCAGAAGAAGAACTGGCTCTAATGGCTAGAACAGAAGCTAAGTCTAAATCTGAGTCTGACTCTAACTCTGATTCTGACAGAGAAAAGGCAAAGTCTGATCAGCAACACAAAACATGGTATCTTGACAGTGGCTGCTCCAAACACATGACAGGAGATAAATCTATGTTTCTGAATTTGACTATGAAGAATGGAGGCAAAGTTTCCTTGGAGGAAACCAGAAAGGTCAGATTATTGGTACAAGAACTGTTGGTAACACTTCTTCTCCCTTGTCTATTAAAAATGTTCTGTATGTTAAAGGTTTAAAACATAATCTTCTGAGCATAAGTCAATTAAGTGACTGCAAATATGATGTTATATTTAATCAAAAAACTTGCAAAGCTGTTAGTCAAATTGATGGAACTGTTTTATTTACTGGAACTAGGGAGAATAATGTTTATAAAATTGATCTGTTTAGTCTTGCTAAGCAACAGGTTAAATGCTTATTATCTGTAAGTGAGCAGAATCTGATTTGGCACAAGAGGCTAGGGCATGCAAACCCCAGACTCATATCAGAGCTGAGCAAACTCCAGTTGGTAAGAGGATTGCCGAAGGTAAGTTCCAAAACTAAGATTCTGTGTGAAGCATGTCAAAGAGGTAAACAAACTAAAAGCTCTTTTAAAACTAAAAAATGTGTTT
Source organism: Cicer cuneatum (assembly GCA_037974295.1). NCBI lineage: Eukaryota > Viridiplantae > Streptophyta > Magnoliopsida > Fabales > Fabaceae > Cicer > Cicer cuneatum. The sequence goes on from JBBPBO010000005.1 coordinate 25,740,215, forward strand.
CTACCTCTCAACCACTAGAACTGCTTCATTTAGATCTGTTTGGTCCTGTTCAAATAGCTTCTCTAAGTGGTAAGAAATATGGCTTTGTGATTGTTGATGATTACTCAAGGTGGACTTGGGTAAAATTTTTAAAGAACAAAGATGAATCTCACAAAGTATTTATCTCATTCTGTAAACAAGTTATGAATGAACAGGGCACTAAGATCATAACCATCAGAAGTGATCATGGAGGTGAATTTGAAAACAAGTACTTTGAAGAATTCTGTGATGAGAATGGCATCTCTCACAACTTCTCATCCCCCAAAACACCTCAACAGAATGGAGTGGTAGAAAGGAAGAACAGATCACTGCAGGAGATGGCCAGAACCATGCTGAATGACATGAAGGTTGCCACCTACCACTAGGCAGAAGCTATGAACACAGCCTGCTATATTCAGAATCGAGTTTACATCAGGTCCATCCTAAATAAAACTCCCTATGAACTATGGAAAGGTAAGAAACCAAATATCTCTTACTTTAAGCAATTTGGCTGCATCTGTTTTATGTTGAACACTAAGGACAACCTAGCTAAGTTTGATTCTAGATCTCAAAAGTGTGTCTTTATTGGCTACTCTGAGAGATCAAAAGCTTATAGAGTGTTTAACAAGGAAACTAACACTGTGGAAGAATCAATCCACATTAAGTTTGATGATAAACAGCTTGACTCTGAAAAGTCAAAGCAAGATGAAAAAACTACAGGTGAACCAGAGGCACAGGAACCAGAAGCTGAACCGGAAGCAGAATCTGAGGACGACCAAGAACATGCTGACTCTGAAAACAAGTCAGAGGGAAATAATGGATGGAAGTACTCATTATTGGCAGTGCAGCAGAAGCAGAGATCAAAGGATTCCAGAAAAATGAATTCTGGAATGACTAGAAGATACTCCAGGAATGTCAAAACATGACCAGAAGATATCTTTGATGGCCCATATCAGAAGGAATAAAAATCATAATGAAACATGGATCATACCATTGGAAAGCCTACCAGATGGAGAGTTGTTCCAGACAAACAGGAATCAAATATCAATTTTATTCCAAAAGTTATTCTGACCAGAAAATGGCCTGTCAGTGAAAAATTACACAGTCCAGACTTGTTCCAGACTTGACCAGAAGGTATGTTTATGAGTCCAGAACAAGAGGATCAATCTAGATTTGGCCCAGACCATAAGATGGCATGATTCAGGGCATGGAACTAAGTCCAGAACAAAAGAAATGAGTTCCAGAATCAACTCAGACCTGATTGGCTGAAGAACAGGAAAGAAGTCTAGGATTGTTAGACTATTTGAGAAGACTGACTTGGAGGGTCAGTAGCAAGGTTGTAATTCAAGGTTGAGTTAGTGAAATCCTTCAAGGCGAAGGGACTGGACGTAGCCTCGTTAACAGGGAACCAGTATAAAATCTGTGAGTTTTTATTTTTATTTTTATCCACTGCTAACTCTGTTTTAATTATACATCAAGTTTCGTTTTGAAAGTATTAAAACAGGAAAAGTATTCAAGTTAAGTCAAACACAATTCAACCCCACCTTCTCATGTTTGCACCTCCATGCTTTTGTAAACATCAAAATCCTAATACTTAGAACCAACTTGGTTCCAACACAAGTCAGGAATATGTCTTCTGTTCTGGAACAAGTCTAGAACATGTCTTCTGTTCTGGACCAAGTCTTAAACATGTCTTATGTTCTTCACAGAGTTATCTTCTGAACTCTCTTTCCTTCTGGTCTGACCAAGTCTCCTTTTGGGCAAGATTAGCTTCTGGTCTTACCATGTCTTCTTCTGGACAATGTTTCCTTCTGGTCTTGACCAAGTCTCCTTCTAGACATGCTTCCTTCTGGTATGGACCAAGTCTCTTTCTAGACCATTTTCCTTCTGGTTTGGACCAAGTCTCCTTCTAGACTATGCTTCCTTCTGATCTGGGCCATGAATAACATCCTCTAATAATGTCATTGTTTCTTCCCTCTGATGATATCCTTTGATAATGTCATTGTTTCTTCCCTCTGATGATATCCTCTGATTGATGATATCCTCCAATGTTTGCCTTTGATGACATCCTCTGATTCTTGCTTTTGATGGGTCCTCTAGTGATATCCTCTGGTATCCTCTAGAGGTATCTTCTGGTATTCTCTGGAGGTATCTTCTGGTATCCTCTGGAGGTATCCTCAGGTGACATCCTCTAGTATCCTTTGGTATCCTCTAGATGCATCCTCTAATGACATCCTCTGGTGATATCTTCTAGCCATATCTTCTGGTGACATTTTTATCTTCTGGTGACATTATCCTCTGATGACATCTTCTGCTTCTGATTTATATCTTCTGGAGGTATCTTCTAGTTGTATCTTCTTGAGGTATCTTCTGTTGACATTATCCTTTGATGACATCCTCTGGTGTATCCTCTGATTTTTCATATCCTCTGATTTTTCATTCTTCTTCTAAGTCAAAATATGATTTTCATAAAATACTTTTATTAACATCAAAACTTTAATTGAAACAACCAACTTGGTTCCAACAGTTACAGATGCATATTTACGGATGCAAAGGCTTCAAAGCAAGTTGAGTCTCATGGACATTTTCTTCAACACAAACAAATGGCGACTCAATAAATTGCAAGCATCATTTTGAGGAACCTTTGACCAATCACTTTCAAACACTAACATTACTTCATTCACCTCACTTTCTTGTTTAAATAGACTTTCAATTTTACCATCATCTTTCTATTTGCTGTCAAAGTCAATGTATTGATGACATTTCTCCTTTAGAGAGACTTCTTCAAGCATTTTCACAAGAGAATTATCAAAGTTAGACAAATAGTTGGAATCAATTTCTTTCTCTTTGTCTCTAAAATGTGTCTCCTCTTCTTCTTTCTTTTCTTTAATTTTATCTTTCTCTTTCAAGGCTAGCTTCTCTACTTTTCTTGCCTATTTTGCATATCCATTTTCATAAAGATATTCCACATACTCCAGATCCAATACAAAATCTTTAATATATTCATGATATGATATACTTTTCTTTTTCTCTTGATCCTCATTGTTATATTCTACATGTCTTTTCTCTTTTGTATACTTCCTATCATCCTCTCAAAATCTCTAAGCCTCCTTACTTTTTCTTTATTTCTCCTTTCATACATCATTTCCTCCTCACCGTAATCTCTATACAATCTTTCTTTTTCTTTATTTCTTCTTTCATACCTCATCATAATCTTCACATTGTCTTTCTTTTTCTTTAAATTGTAAGTATAGAGGCGCACCTAAGAAAGGGGGGGTGAATTAGGTGTTTAAAAACTTTTCTGGTTTTTAGAGATTTTGTGAATCATTTTTCTAATTGTGATTGAGTATGAAAACTTGTAAGTGATAGAAAGTAAAGCATGCAGAAATTTATCCTAGTTCCCCTTACAACCAATGGTACATCCAATCCTCTTGTACACCAAAAGAGATTTTTCAACTATTGTTAGAATCAGTACAAGTCTAACACTAAGACTTCTATTACAAATTCCTAACACTTTACCTAAGATAGTACACCACTATCTTAGTTTTCAACACTTGAAGAAAATATACTACTTTCTTCAAATAGTACAATGACTTTAAATGATTTTACAAGAATGTTCTTCACTAAGAACAAGAAGGTATAATAGTTTGTATAGTCATAACAATCCAAAATGATTCCAAGTACAACAGAGAACCTCTCTCAATGATGGAAAATGTAGTGTAAGTACTTGAAATATGAAAATTTAACTTTGAAAAAGTTCACAAATATTTCAGAAAGTTATCTTAAGTTTGGTAGTAGGATTAATGAGTTAGAACTGAAGCTATGAGGTATTTATACTCCATAGATAACACTTCAGATCAGTGACAATTGTTCCCAAAAGTTTTGATGAACTTATGCAATGATCCAGATGAGATCTGAACAGAAAAATTGCATTGATTCGCATTTGTATTCGAATACAGGCTAAACGTATTCAAATATACTTCTATAACATTCACTTTTTATTCAAAATTTTAACTTCGTATTCGAATATGATACCTCGTAGTTGAATACAAGTGTGTGAATTTTTCCACTGACTTGAGTTGTATTCGAATACGAGATGATGTAGTCGAATACAAAAGTCCAGTTTTAGCTACTGACTTGTTATTTGTATTCAGCTACGACATTCTGTATTCGAATACAGAACTTCAGTTTTAGCTACTGACTTGATATCTGTATTCAGCTACAACATCCTGTAAGCTACAACATCATGTAGTCAAATACAGATTTGAAGATTTTGTACTGACTTAGTGTTTATATTCGGCTACGAGATGCTGTAGTCGAATACAACATTGATTTTTGTCAAAAACATAATTTTTAAATATTTGTTTATGTATTTTGACACTTTGAAAATACTTTTGATGCATATGCTAAAATAAGAAGGTTATCACATTATTGTATTTGAAATGTAATTGGATTTGATCAAGTACCTTAAATTCTATGTTTCCTAATAGTTGACTTTGATTGTTGATTTCACTTTGATCTTGCAACTTGATCTTTATTCATAGTCTTTTGTCTTCATAAAAAACATAGATCTTATACATTTTCATTCTCCCCCTTTTTGATGATGACAAAGCCTTTCCTATTTAAATACAAAGAGTTTTGATTTCTCCCCCTTGATTTATACTTACTCCCCCTTTGAATTTGAATTTATGCCATCATATGTTTTTGGAGACCTATAAATATCAACAACAACATACAAATTTTCTCACCCTTTTGACATTATCAAAAAGGAAGGAAAACAACAAACAAAAATCCAAGCATGCACAATATATAGAGAATAAATAATAATCATCACACAAGATCAACAAAAGTAGTTTTTGTAAAGTGATAAACATGTCTAATTACTACATCAACAAAAGTAAGAAATAAAAAGAAATGTCTAATAAAGCTTAAAAAAATAACAGAAACTACAATAGCCAACTAGATATCAAAATCCGGTGGGAGGTGAAGGTGGTCAATTTTGATGGATAGGCCATGTAGTTCTTGTTACAGAGATTCATGATTTTGAGTAATGGTGGTCTCAATGTTTTGAAATCTGGTGTTGATAGATGTGCTCATGGATTGAAATTGGTTGTTGAAGGAGGTATTCATATTCTGAAATTGTTCAATGACAAATGTTTGAATAGAGTTGAGTTTGTCCATAACCATGCGATTTGAAATAATATCATCATCCAATGCTATTTCTTCTGTTTCTGCTTCTACTGCACACAATTTTCATGCTCGACAGTACATTTAAGTCCAACAAATTATCCTTGGAAGGTTTATAAAGAACTTCACCTGAAAAATCTACCTTAAAGTGGTCCAAAATTCTTGTGACTTCTTTTGCATAAGGCAATTCGATAGCATTTTTGGAGGCAAATAGAACAGAGCAAATAAAGTGAGCCTAGTTGAGATCAACCCCTTCTAGCATAAAGACCATGATTTAAAGCTCAAATTTAGAGATTTGGGAATAATTGCCTACCTTTGGTACTAGAATATAGCTTAGGAAATAATGCAACAATCTGTTGCCAATGGTAAGGTTTCCAACACCATATCTCTGCCTAGCAAACTCTGAACCAGCCTGTGCCCTTTTTCCTTCCAAAGTGTTTTTACCAAACCGACATAGTGAAACATAAGCATCATACTTGGTAATATTTTCCCATTCACATAAATTTCCTAGACAATGTTTTTGACCCTCATATGGAATTTATAGAATTTCTCCAATAGTTTGAGTGTCTAATTCAATATATTTACCCTTAACCTTAGTCATCAGTTTGGAACCTTCTTTCTCATGGTTGCAGTAAAATACCCTAACTAAATCGGGATAGAAAGGACCATTATAACCAATGAAAGCTTCTATGTTTTGGGCTTTAAGCAACTCAAGAAATTTAAAAGTAGAGAAGGAATCAAGAGTACCAAATTTAGGAGTTATCAATTTTTTATCCGAGAAGTAGGTTCGGAACCTGTCGATTTCTTCCAGTGAGTGAAGTAACCTGGAGAGGTTTGCCACATTATGATTTCTTGCCCTCCTCTTTGAAGGACCCACTGCAGCAACCTTCGTTCTTGAACCTTTTTTCCGTGCATCCATGTTGAAGAAATGAAGAAGATGGAGTTTCACGGATTTGGGGAAAAATTTGGGATTTGGGTTTAGGAAAGTTGAGTTTGAAGTGACACTTATTAGTTTAGAGTGATCTTAGATGCAATGTACGATAGTATATAGATGGGGTAAAGGTTGCATGTAAGATTGGGTGAGATTTTTTTGGAGAAATGGAGGTGAAGGATAATCTGTATTCGGCTACTAAAGCTGTGAAAAAGAACCTAAAAATGCTTAAAAGCTTTTATATAGACAAAAATTTGAATCTGTATTCGACTACATACTGGTTGTACTCGAATACAAGATTTTCTGGAAATGTGTATTCGAATGCAGACTTTGTGTATTCGGATGCAACAACAAAAATTTTGTTTTTAAATTGAATTTTTAATTGAAAAATATTTTTAAAGCATACATTGACATTAAGAAAGCACATATACATCAAATAATCATATTTTAACAACTTATCAAGTGATGATGCAATATTTTGAGAATATAAATGAAATGACTTACAAAGCATAAGTACCTTTTTATTTAGAGATCACTTTCATCTAGAATGCCCAGTTTTCTTTGTATTTTATAGAATGACTCTCTAGGTAAGGGCTTTGTGAAAATATCCGCTAGTTGATTACGTGTATCGACAAACATAACTTCAACATTGCCTTTGAGCACATGATCTCTCAGAAAGTGATGGTGTATCGATATGTTTGGTCTGAGAATGTATGAGTGGGTTTTTAGTGATATTGATAGCACTAGTATTATCACATTTCAGAGGGATGCACCCGAGATCAAGCCCATAATGACATAGTTGTTGCTTGAGCCATAGGATTTGAGCACATCAACTGCTTGCTGCTATGTAGTCTGCTTCACCAGTACTTAGAGCCACACATGCTTGCTTCTTACAGGACCATGATACTAATGCATTTCCTAAGATATGACAAGTGCCGATTGTGCTTTTTCGATTTGTTTTACATCCTGCATAGTCAGAGTCAGAATAACCAATAAGATTGCATATGCTACCTTTTGGATACCATAGGCCAACATTGGTTGTTCCCTTTAAATATTTCATTATTCTCTTCAATGCTACAAGATGTAATTCCTTAGGATCTGCTTGAAACCTTGTACATAATCAAAAACTAAACATAATATCTAGTTGACTGACCGTTAGATATAAAAGAGAACCAATCATACCTCGATACTTTGATATATCAATTAATTTACCAGATTCATCTTTATCTCAAATCTTTGCTGCTATCCATCTCAAATCTTTTCAATAATTCTTTACAATACTTAGCTTGATGAATGAAAATACCATTCTTGAGTTGCTTGATTTGAAGTCCTAGGAAATAATTTAACTTTCCCATCATGGACATTTCAAATTCTCCTTGCATCGTTAATGAGAATTCTTCACATATTTCATTTTTGGTTGATCCAAATATGATATCGTTCACATAGATTTGAACAAGTAAAGTATGATCATTAGTCCTTTTAATGAATAATGTCTTATCAACTTTACCTTTTTCAAATCCACGTTCACATAAAAATTTACTCAACCTATCATACCTAGCTCTTGGAGCTTGTTTCAAACCATAAAGAGCTTTCTTTAATTTGAAGACATGTAAAGGATTTTTGAAGTCTTCAAAGTCGGGTGGCTGTTTGACATAGACCTTCTCATTGATGTAACCATTTAGGAAAACACTCTTGACATCCATCTAAAATGATTCAAAGTCCATAGAACAAGCATAAGCAAGCAATAATTGGATTGCTTATAACCTTGCTACTAGAGCAAATGTTTCATCAAAGTCGATTCCTTCTTCTTGGTTGTATCCTTGAGCAACCAACCTTGCCTTGTTTCGAACAACTATACCATTTTGTTCTAGTGTATTCTTAAACACCCATTTGGTACCAATGATGTGTTTATTTCCAAGATTTGGAACAAGTTCCCAAACCTTGTTTCTTTCAAACTGGTTTAGTTCTTCTTGCATGGCAAGTATTCATTGATTGTCCTTAAGGGCTTCACATACTTTAGAAAGTTCTATCTGAGAGACGAATTCCATATTCAAACAAGCATCTTTGAGATTTAGCCTCGTACTAACTCCTTTATTGATATCACCTATAATGTTATCAATGGGGTGATCACGATGGGTTCTCCATTCTCGAGGGAGATCAATGTGTTGATCTTGCTGTTCTATATTGATTTCATCCTTTTGAATTGTTTGATCAACTTGATTGTCTTTGCTTATCTCATCACTTATAAAATCATCATCATCACAAATAATTTTATCCTCATTCGAGGGGTTAGATTCATTAAAAGATAATGCACAGATTCTTCTACTATCAAAGTTCTTTTATTAAAAATTCTAAAAGCTTTACTAGTTAAGGAATAACCAATAAAAATACCTTTTTCGGCTTTTTCATTGAATTTGCCAAGATTTTCCTTATCATTATTCAACACAGCATTTACATCCAAATATGTGAAAGTGAGAGATGTTTGGCTTTCTACATTTATATAGTTTGTATGGAGTTTTCTTTAGCATTGGTCGAATTATTACTCGGTTGGATACATAACAAGCTGTGCTTACAGCATCTGCCCAAAAGTATTTTGGTAGACTTGAATCGCTTAGCATAGTTCTTGCAAGTTCTACCAATGATCTATTCTTTCTCTTAACAACTCCATTTTGTGGATGTGTTCTTGGTGCAGAAAAATTATGGAAGATTCCATTTTCTTCACAATATTTTACAAAGGAATCATTTTGAAATTCTCCTCCATGATCACTTCTTATTGATACAATTTTGGTTGCTTGCTCATTTTGGACTAGTTTGACATATTTTTTAAATACTTTAAAAGCTTCATTTTTATTTGCCAAAAATAAGGTCCATGTGAACGTTGAGAAATCATCAACGATTACTAGTCCATATGAATATCCACCAAGACTTTTAGTTCTTGATGGACCAAACAAGTCCATATGTATTAATTGAAGTGGTCTTGAAGTTGATACAATATTCTTGGGTTTGAAGGAAACTTTAGTTTGCTTACCCTTTTGACAAGCGTCACATAATTTATCCTTAATGAATTTCATCTTTGGTAAGCCTACAATAAGTTCATGCTTGACTAACTTGTTTAAATGATCCATATGGATAAGTGCAAATCTTTTATCCCATAGCCATGCATCATTGTTATCACTTACCATAAGACATTTTATTCTTAAGGATAAATCATCAAGATTAATTATAAAAATATTTTTAGAATGCTTAGCAACAAACTGAATTTCACTTGTTACCTCATTTTGGATAATACATTTATCTTTGTTGAAAGTTATTTTGTAACCCTTGTCACAAATCTGGCTTATGCTTATGAGATTGTGCTTTAATTCTTCAACATAGAGGACATCTTCAATTGAAGGAGATGGAACAATACCAACCTTTCCAATGCCTAAAATTTTTCCTTTGTTGTTATCTCCATAGATCACATAGCCTTTTGATTCAAGAGTTAGTGCTGAAATTTTAGTTTTGTCACCGGTCATGTGTTTTGAACATCCACTATCTAAGTACCACATATTAGAGGTACTTTGTGTGTATTGCTACAAAACAAGATTATAGTTTGTTAGGTACCCAAGGTGCTTTGGGTCCTTGAATATTAGTACCTTTCTTGACCCACACATAATGCCCATATGGAACACCAACGTTCCTAAAGTGACAAGCATTATGTGTGTGACCATTAAGACCACAATAAAAACATGTAGGACTCTTTTTGCTTTTATATTTAGGCAAAAGAGGTTTCTTTTGAATAATATTTTTCTTAGAACAATGATGATTCTTTTGAACAACTATTACTTTCTCATTGTTGGATTGGTTACTTTCTTTGACAAAGATAGTTTTACTAGTACTTGGTTTATCAAACTTTGAATAACCAAGTCCACTTTTTTTATTTGAATATCTTTGCATGTTAAGTACATTTTCCAATCCAATTTGTCCTTTTTCATATCTTTCAATAACTCTATTCATTTGGACAATTCTAAAGGAAAGTGAATCACACTTATTGCATGTCGAATTCTGTTTTAGTTTTACAAAATCTTGTTCCATAGTGTCAATTTTCTCATTAAGAGATAAAATTTATTTCTTTTGAGTTGCCATTAAAGCAACGTTTGCGCATTCATCATTTTCTGAATTTGAAGAGGAACTTCATTATCCTCCCATGCTATATATGCCTTTTTGAAATCTTTCTTTTTGGTAGCATTTTTCTTGATAATGTTAGGACATTTTGCTTTTACGTGTCCTTGTTTCCCACATTCAAAGCAAGTAAAATTCTAATTTGTAGTGGAGAAATCTTTCTTTTTGAAGGTTTTCTTTTTCTTAAATGTTTTATCGTTTTGAAGAAACTTACTAAACTTTTTAACCACGAAGGTGATGTTTTCATCTTCATATGAGTTTTCTTCATTCATCAGTTCTTTTGACTCTGTTTTCAAGGCAATGCTCTTTGTCTTCTTTTCTAGACTTTCATTCTTTTCCATTCTTCCAAGTTCAATTTCATGCTCTTGGAGTTTTTCGAAAAGTTTAGAGAGTGACATCTTAGATAAGCTTTTCTTTTTAGATATTGCTGCCACTTTTGAAGCTTTTGCCAAGTGTCGTCAAGTGATTGGTTAAGTGAGAGAATCTTTTCTGCATGTCTAGAATAGGTTCTCATGGCTGCATTGAAACATTTCATATTCTTGAGACAAAGTATTTAATTTATAATGTTTTACCTCAATTGTTCCTTAATGGGTTACTTCAAGAGTATCGCATATTTCTTTGGCTGTTTTGCAGTGAGATATACGAAAGAATCCGTCCATTCCAAGGGCTGATTGTAACACGTTCTTGGCCTTCTTGTCAAACAACACTTTTCTCTTTTCATCATCTGTCCATGAGACTTTTATCTTTATTTCCTCTTTATTGTTGATGACCATCATTTTAATATAGAGACCATTTTCTAAAGCCTCCCATGTGTCATCTCCTTATGCTTCAAGATATGCTTGCATGCATATTTTACAGAAATCATAATGTTCACCAATAAAACAAGGTGGTTTGTTGCTGCTACCACCATCTCTGAAAACAGGTTGTGCAGAAGCCATGAGTTGAGGAGCAAATTTGTAGAACTTGCTCTGATGCCAATTGTAAGTACAGAGGCGCACCTAAGAGGGGGATGGGGGTGAATTAGGTGTTTAAAAACTTTTCTGGTTTTTAGATTTTTTGTGAATTATTTTTCTGATTGTGATTGAGTATGAAAACTTGTAAGTGACAGAAAGTAAAGTACGCATAAATTTATCCTGGTTCCCCTTACAACCAATGGTACATCCAGTCCTCTTGTACACAACAAGAGATTTTTCCACTATTGTTAGAATTAGTACAAGTATAACACTAAAACTTCTATTACAAATTCCAAACACTTAGTACACCACTATCTTAGTTTACAACACTTGAAGAAAATATACTACTTTCTTCAAATAGTACAATGGCTTGAAATGATTTTACAAGAAAGTTCTTCACTAAGAACAAGAAGGTATAATAGTTTGTATAATGATAACAATCCAAATTGATTCCAAGTACAACAGAGATCCTCTCTCAATGATGTGAAAATGTAGTGTAAGTACTTGAAATATGAAAATTTAACTTTGAAAAAGTTCACAAATATTTCAGAAAGTTATCTTAAGTTTGGTAGTAGGATTGATGAGTTAGAACTGAAGCTATGACATATTTATACTCCATAGACAATACTTCAGATCAGTGACAATTGTTCCTATAGGTTTTGATGAACTTATGCAATGATCCAGATGAGATCTGAACTAAAAAATTGCATTGATTCGCATTTGAATTCGAATACAGCCTAAGCGTATTCGAATATACTTCTATAACGTTAAGTATTTATTCAAAATTTTAACTTCGTATTCGATTACGAACCATCGTAGTCGAATACAAGTTTGTGAATTTTTCCACTGACTTGAGTTGTATTGGAATACGAGATGATGTAGTCGAATACAAAAGTCCAGTTTTAGCTACGTACTTGTTATCTGTATTCGGCTACGACATTCTGTATTCAAATACAAAACTTCAGTTTTAGCTACTGACTTGATATCTATATTCGGCTACAATATCCAGTAGTCGAATACAAATTTGAAGATTTTGATACTGACTTAGTGTTTGTATTCGGCTACGAGATGCTATAGTCGAATACAACATTGATGTCAAAAACTTAATTTTAAAATATTTGTTTATGTATTTTGACACTTTGAAAATATTTTTGATGCATATGCTAAAATAAGAAGGTTCTCACATTATTGTATTTGAAATGTAATTGGATTTTATCAAGTACCTTAAATTCTAAGTTTCCTAATAGTTGACTTTGATTGTTGATTTCACTTTGATCTTGCAACTTGATCTTTATTCATAGTCTTTTGTCTTCATCAAAAACATAGATCTTATACATTTTCATTCTCTCCCTGTTTGATGATGAAAAGCCTTTGTTGTTGAAATTCAAAGAGTTTTGATTTCTCCCCATTGATTTATACTTACTCCCCCTTTGAATTTGAATTTATGCCATTGTATGTTTTTGGAGACCTATAAATATAAAAATCCGGTGGGAGGTTAAGGTGGTCAATTTCTCGAAAAAAGAAACTAAGGAATAGAAATTTCACCAAAATAACATCAAGTAATCACCCTAATAAACCTTCATACACATATTATGACCCTTATAAACAATAAACAACCCAAGATTGAACAAGATTTTGATTAAAATGCAACAAATTGAAACTAAAAGTTCAAATATCTCAAGAACACAAAACACTAAAATAGAAATTTATAACAAAGATTACCACTTGGTGACAAACTCTGAATACCAAATGATGTGGATTTGGATGATTCTATAAGAGATAAAGGATCTATCAAGTGATTTCTTTAAATAAAGTGGTAAAATAAAAAGGAAAAGAAATAAACAAAGATGAATTAGGTTGAGAAGATGGAGATGGTGCCACAATCAATGATGATTGATAAGTCAATGTGGAATCACCACAATGGTAAGGAAGCCATTGATAAGATTCAACCAACGGCGACAATAGCATTAAGGACCACAATGGTAAGGACGACAATAGCATTAAATATGGTGAAGTTAGTTAAATTTTGTTTATATTTTGGTCCATCAAATATGACTAAAAGGTTATTTTTGTGTTAAATATGCTAATGGTACACACCATATTTTCAAAATTATAGAAAAATAAGTGAATGGTCTAATAATTCTTTTCATTTATTTAAGGATATTTTTATGAAGAAATAATTACTTTATCTATATTTTGACACATATCTTATAAAAAAGACAAAATTTACACGATGGTGTTACATATAAGGTAGTACTAATTTGTGGGGGAGGGACACAAAATAATTACAAGATGATGTTACAAATATAGATATTTTTAAGAATAACTGAATGGAAGTGCTAATACATCATTATGAATCACTGACATGTAAACTATGTTGACATCTAAAAAACTCAACAATCATCTCCAGCACCCTAACAAATACCATTAAAAGGGTAGAAAAGTACAAACATGAGAGAAAAATTAAACCAACTACAATCGGAAAAAGGATAATTAAAAATGTTGTTTCTATTTCTAAAAATATTACTCCAAAATAAAAGGAGGGATTAAGTTCCACCAAGTAAGGCCCTGACTAGACATACCAAAGTTAGTTAACTTATTAGCATAAGTGTTGTCTTCTTTATTACTTATGTAAATAGAAGAATCGTATATGTGTTTAATATAATTTAATCATCTACTGTTCAATTTCCACGTAACAAGAGTCATGTTTTTAAAAGTAGCAACCACCAAAACATATCACACTCAAGCCAAAGATTATGCTAACATTTACTATAAACAAACACAATGGCCAAAATAACGTAGCATTACAAGTACCAAGGTTGCACCAAAGCAACCCAACGTAGCAACACTATGGTATTTTAAGATTCCATCACAAGTCGAGGGATCGGGACAACCTCTAGCAACACCATTAGTATTATATTTAATCATGTAACAAGGAGGAAGATACAAATTAACCTGAATTATTTTAGAAGGACGACAATGTTTTAAAATGATAAAAGCTTGCAACATCAACTTCTAAGAAGAAGAATGTCACAATTTCCCAATGCTAGTGTTTCTAGATAGACTCACATTTGAAACAATAATTAAAATCGTTCAATGAGTAGAGATGATTTTGTTCTGAAATATGGATTGGTTTTTGCATAACCAAATGGCCTAAAAAACATTAACCATTGTTGTTGTAATAATGTCCCTCATTTTAGAGCTCCAATCTCAAATCCTCAAAATAGAAACGTGGCTTGAACAATCGATGTTAGTAGCGATTATTCTCTCAAACCAAAGTCAAAAGAGGTTTGGCATAAGATAATCAACGAATTGTGAGTATCCTACGCGACCTTCCTATAAAGGGAAAAAACATAAACTAATGCACAACCTCACATCCAATAATTTTCACCAGTGGGTATTTTGTTGTGATAAATCCTCCAAATTAATAAATATTTTGAAGGAGAAATACAATTGTTTCAAATCAACTTAGCCCAAGGCGTAGAATTCCCAACAGGATTTTGAGAAAGGAAGGCACATTTTTTGAAAGTCATATCACCAAAATTCGATGAAGACCAAACCATATTTTCGGCATTAACAATATAAGGAATTGTTATTTGCTCAATCTCGTGTCAGAGAGTAGCAATGTAATTAGTCTGAATATCATTAAGGCTAAGTGGCAGACTTGGAGGAATTCCAATTAAATCCACAACTAGTTTAGATAACTAAATATCATTCCATAAATTAATGCATGAACCATCTGCTAGCTAACATTTGTATTGATCAAATTCAAATGAGACCGTATGTCAGACAAAATGAGAGAAGACACATGATAAGAAATCAATACATTATTTGAAAAGTCTTGCTCCGAGTAATCCAGACCACAATTCATTGGAGGAAAAATGAAATTTCAATCAAACTTTAACAAATTCCTTTTGTTATAAATTAAACCAAAAACTATGACATCTATTCAATAATTTATATATTTATAAAAAAGAAGTTATTTCGTAATTGTCAAGTGTAATGAATTTTTGTTTTAAATAATCATTTAAAAAAAATAATTTTTAAGAAAAATTACTCAAAACAATTTCTTTTTTCTTTATAGCAAATCTATTCTCATTATATGATAGAAAGATCATGACAGTACAGAAGATAAGCTCGATTATGACCCATAGCTTCAGCCAATTGAGGAGAGACCTCAACCCTATCAGCTTTGGTGAAAAAAACGACACCATTCCTGCATAATTTCTGGACAATAATTTGAAAAAAACTTCTTATTTTTAAATAATTTTAGATTTTTTTATTCACATTTTTTTAAAAAAATCACATTGAATAGATGAAAAACTCTTAAAAGTGATATTTTAATAAATTGTAACAGACAAATTGATAATTAGGGATGAGTAAGAGTTTTGAACACGACCTAAATTGAGACAACCGATGAGTTGCATACTCGAGCGACCAAATTGGACAAGGTCGACAAGTAGATTGAGCAAGGTCTGCAAGTCAACAAATGATGAAAATAGTTACACATGGTTGTGACTTTGGATGGGTTCGAGTCAACAAAATTTTATTGGTTTAAATAAACAAAATTATAAAATGTTGGAACATAATGTGTGAATTTACACTACAAGAAAAAAAATTTGCTTTGCGGCGGTTACAACCGCCTCAAATGGAAGATTGCGACGGTTCGTCAACTGTCACAGATTCGTGTGTCGCGAGGCCATTTTGCGACGGTTCTGAAAACCGTCGTTTCAACCGTCGGCAAATTTTGCAAGGTTCCTAACCGCCTCAATATACCTTTTTTTGCGACGGTTCGAA
The DNA here is from genome assembly GCA_037974295.1 of Cicer cuneatum. Taxonomy (NCBI): domain Eukaryota; kingdom Viridiplantae; phylum Streptophyta; class Magnoliopsida; order Fabales; family Fabaceae; genus Cicer; species Cicer cuneatum. The sequence continues at coordinate 25,756,262 of JBBPBO010000005.1, forward strand.
CCGTCGCAAAACACGTTCATTTTTTTTTTAAATATTGCGACAATTATCAACTGTCGCTATATTCATTTTGGACAGTTTGATCTGAAACATTGCGACAGTTATCAATCGTCGCTATATTTATTTTGAGACAATTTGAACCGTCGCAATCCTAATAATTTAAATTAAAAAATTATGATACAATTTTTTATGATTTTTTACTAATTAAAATAAAAAAATATTTATAAATTAATATCATCCACATAATTTAAATACACAATTAAATAACTATTGTAGCTAAATTCAATTTATATAATTTTTTCAAAATAAATAACACCAATTCATACATTGAACTTAACTGAAATAATAAAGTAGTTTAAATATTCAAAACATTAGTGGAGTGGCTAAACATACAAAACAACTCCATGAAACATAAAAGTTCATCAAAATATCTAATCAGTCCCTAATGATGTTGCTCCATGATCATCAGGTTGGTGGCTAGAAACCGATGAACATCTACCATCTATTAGCGATTCTATGTCTATTGCCTGGAAAAAAAATTACATTAACCTCAATGAATCTTGATAAACATTGTCAAATACTAATTAACTAAATTTCTCATATAGCAAACATTAATTGTTACACAATTGATATTTTTAACCAAAGACAAAAAGTTCTCATGGGATTTTATAAACAGGTTTCCTTAGAAAACAATTTAACCTTTTTTTCCCTAGAATTTTGCATTTGCAACAAGAAAGCAATTTGCTCCTTCAACATATCAAATTCAAAATCCCTTTTCTTAAGCCTATCGATTTCAGCTTGCATTTTCTTCATCTTCTCATTAGCTTCGGAGGAAGACATTGATCTTGCAGAGTGAGAAGTAGATGTAGTGATTTGAGACGGTGTTATTCCAAGTCCCATACAACGAACATATCCTGGATGTTCTTTTCCAAACACATTAACAAATGCTTCATTTGAAGAATGAGTCTTCCCAATTTCAGATTGCAATTGTTCCTACACAAGCAAAGGAAGCAAACTAAATTCCTCTATGTAACAGAAAGGTCTTGAATTCTCAACCATTTCAACAGAAAAACACCATGTAGTACATTCAAGTATATGTTGCAAAAGAACAATCAATTTGATATCATCTAAGACAATAAATAGATGAACTATATTGGTACAAGCACCAAAACTAACTACATCCAACCATAATGCACCAAATCAAGCCTATGTAACATTGAAGCAAGCACATGAATACAATTAGTGTATTCAATGACGAAATTGGAACTAAACTAACTACATCTATTCCCATATAAGTAATGTTATAGTTTTATAGCTTTGCAACTCACTATTACCAACCAAAATAAGTAATATTGTAAATTTGCAAATCACTATTACCAAAACTAACAGTTGCATCTTGAATTTATAAAGTGGTCAATAAGAAATAATTACAATTACATAATTAACACTTCTATTCTCTACACTTACATATTTTTCCTTGGCCTCGTCATTGAAAAATGACCCATAAGACTTTTTATGACAAATTGAATACATTTCACCCCTGCTGTATTTTCGACCATCTATCAATTCCTACACGTAAACATATGTAATAAGTAGTTGTTCAATTAAGTATGCAATTAATAGTAGATTGAGTGAATCCTACCAACTCATCCTTCTTCATTTCAAGCGTCTTAGAGCCTAATGTATGAAGGATCGTTAGCTTTTCTCTATTTGCAGCATTTTTATCAGCCTTCTCCTGTAGTGAAAACAAATGACATCAGAAAACATAATAGTAAACAACAAATGACAAAGGAACAGAAGAATGGTTACCATTGTTTATGTCTTACGCCTATATTGGACAAAAATAGTCTAATGGTCTTGATTAATAGAACGTGGATAATTTTGTAGGTTTTCCTCCAAAGAAAGATCCCACTTATAAAATTTCTTAAACAACCTACATCGTGCATCTCGCCATTTCTTTCCAAGGCTCGTAAGGATATATTTTTTTGTTGTATCCATCATCAACAACAAATTTTGACTAACAAAATCATAAAAAAAAGTTAGTTTACAATCAAAACATTAAATAAAGAATATTCGGTTGTTTATCATTGATACCTTTATTTTATCCCTAAAAATTTCATTTTTTCTTGCCGATGGAACTTGTTTCCAATTATCGTACATTATAGTAAAATCCTTAAACTTCCTTTCAATTTCACCCAAAAAAATGCCTAACAAACCAGCAGCTGAACCTATCGGTTGCCCATCTGAATTCGATCTAGTTATTATGCTTCTAACATAGGAGGAGCTTCAAGCACGTCTGATACCCTTAAGTGTGTCTTTGAAATATGTCATGCCTCATCTAACACATAATTCAATGAAATATGTCATACGTCAACCATGTAAAACAATTAAATTATATCAATATAATTAGACATTAGATTGTTGAGGAAAAAACCTTTTTGATATATGTTTTAATGACAACAAACCTTTTAAATTAAATGATTAAGTTTTATGAATGGTGGTCTACTAATGATTTCACTTAAGTTTTGTTTAAGGAACATGAATTCATAAGTGAACAAAGCAAGGAACCATTCATGCACAAATGTGATCAATTACAATCAAAAGAAGCCATTCGAATCACAAAGAAAAAGGCCATGAATCAAGCTGCCAAAGCAAGACTGAATAGTCTCCAGAATGTCCAGAATTAACAGCATGTTAATGATTCAAGGAAAGCCAAGAGATCAACAAAAAGAACACTCTTGACACAATTTGGAAAAACAGAAGATGTTACCCGATAACATCACCAGAAGATATACCAGAAGATGCCTCCAGAGGATACCAGAAGATACCTCTAGAGGATACCAGAAGCTGTCACCAGAGGATGAAGTCATTACCAGAGGATGATGATGTCACCAGAGGATACCTCACGAAGCTGTCACCAGAGGATACCTCACGAAGCTGTCATCAGAGGATAACTCACGAAGCTGACATCAGAGGATACCTCACGAAGCTGCCATCAGTGGATACCTCAACCAGAGGATATCAGAGGATACATCAACCAAAGGATATCAGAGGATACCTCAACCAGAGGATATCAGAGGATACCTCAATCAGAGGATATTAGAGGATACCTCAACCAAAGAATACCAGAGGATACCTCAACCAAAGAATACCAGAGGATACAAGAGGATATCTCCAGAAAATACATTCAGAGGAAGAACCAAGTCTGTTCTTGAACATCAGAATGTCCAGAATAATCAGAACAGCCTCCATAATGATCTTCTATCAAAAATGATCATCAATCTCTACGAATGATCATTAGTCTCCAGAAATAATCATCAATGTCCAGTATGTTAACAATCCATCTCCAGTATGTTAACATTAATCTCCAATAGGTTTCAAAAGAATCAAAGACAACAGCAGCAGAGAACATTCTTGACATATTTTGGAAAACAGAGAATGTTCGCCATGCTGTGACAGCATAAAGACCAAACATTCTCCATCACTTAATTGAATTTGTTGGCTTTGGAAGTTACATGGATATGATCACTACATGGCAGAGAACACATAGGATTTATTCAAATCAAAGAGGACATTCAAATTGAAAAAGAAAAAGACTCTCAAACAAGCCTGTCCAAACAGTTCTGGAAATGATTGTCAAGACTGTTGAAACAATATTGAAGTCAAGTCAGTTTCCAGTATGTTCAGAAATCAGTCCAGATTGATTATCAATCTCCAGGATATCCAAAAAAGCTAAAGCTCCAGATGGATCATCAATCTCCAACAACTACAGTTTTCTGCAACAACATTCTGTGATCATTTTCAATCTGTTTTAAATGATCCAAAGCTCCAATTCAGACCAGCAATATTATCACTTATCAGAAGCATTAAAGGATCATTAATTACTCAAGTAAATTTGATCCAAAACGCAACACACAGCCCAGTCTGAACAGAAAATAAAAATAGTCAAAAGTTTGATTATTTTTATTCAGAAATAATGTCTTTGGTCAAGCCTGACAAGAGCACTACCAACGGCTCTATTTTTAAATGCTCTCACGCCTATAAAAGGAAGGCAAAAGCTCAGGAAGAAATACAGCTTCAAGTACAGAGAAAAACATCACTCACATACATCTACATACTTGAAAATCTCCAATCACTTACAAGAATCAGTTTGATTAAATTCATTTTACTCTGATAGATTTATATTGAATTCTTTGTAAAGAATCGAATCTCAAACAAGAGTTGAGACATCTCAGATTCTAACAAAACAATCTCTTCATTATTGTAAGACTCAAACTATAAAAGTTAAGTATAGTTTGGGGTAGATTGTAAGAAATCCTATCAAGGTTGATAGGTGATTTGATTAATCTCTTTCTGGGTGGAATTAGATTAAGTTCTGTAAACAAAGATCAAGGTTGATCTAAGCTAGGTGCTGTAAAACCAAGAAGGTTCTTGTTTTAAACACTTAGTGGAAAATCTCACAGTGGTGAGGACTGAACGTAGCCCGGGTTGGGTGAACTAGGATATATCTGTGTGTGATATCTCTTCCCTTATCCCTATTTACTTTCAGTCTGTGAATTATCAAGTTAGATAGTTAAAGTGAACTGTTGATTTCAACTAACCAAGAACGTTCTCTGTTTTCTGGTGAAAACCAAGAATGTTCTCTGTTTTCTGTTTTCACAACCAAGATCAATCTTGAGTTATTTTCTTAAGTTTTTAACAGAAATTTTAAAAGGGCAGATTTACAATTCAAACCCCCTTCCTTGTAAATCGATATTGTTACTTCAATTGGCATCAGAGCTTGGTCTCTAAAGATTAAGCACCTAACAAGTGTTAGAGGAAAAGATTCAGGAAGAAGAAGTAATGTCAGAAATCAACATGTGCTTAAAGGAAAACTTAGAAAATAATGAGGTAACCATCTCTGAACTCTGTCCTTTATGTGAAGAAATGGAAAAAGAATTTGATAATCTTTTATGTGATTCAAATCTTCTTGCTCAAAAATATGGTTTATTAAAAGAACAACTCCGTAAAGAAAAAGAAGAAAAAGAGAAAGCCCAAGCTATGAATGACGAACTCAGAAAGGTCATTCAAAGTTTGCAGCAAACTCATTTAAAAATGGTTGAGCAACAAAAGAGTCTCAATGAGATAACCATAAAAAATCATTTTCCAAAATGTTCTGAAACTAAAGAAGAAAGGATATTTGACAAAGATGATTTATGTTTCAAAACTTCTCAAAAAGAAAAGATTTATGAAAACCTTTTTGTTCCTAAAAGAAAAGAGGAGAAATGCAAAACCAAGTGTTCATATTGCAGTAAATTTGGACATCTGGAATTTGTATGTTATTTTAAGAAAAGAGATGAAAAAATGAAGAACAAAAGGATTTTTAAAAGGAAAGAGTGTTCTGCAAATAAAGTTGAACCAGTTTTGAAAAATCTGCAGAAAGGAGAACGTTCTCCAGGTTGTTCTCAAAACGAAGAACGTTCTGGAACAAAAGCTGAACTTTCTCCAGAAAGTTTGAAAAAAGGAGAACGTTCTGGAATTTCATCAAAATCAAATTCAAAGACTTTTAAAACTCATATTTTCAAACCTTCTTCAAGACCAACAACAAAGTGTTCCTGTTGTTCCAAGAATGGCCACTTCGAGTCAACTTGCTATTTTAAAAAAAGATCAAGTTTTAAAAAATCTTCTAAAAGAAGATATACTAACCATCAAGGACCCAAACAAATATGGGTACCAAAGTCATTACTAACTTGTGATGCAGGAACACCATCCAACAATCAAGAAAGAACATTGATACATGAACAAGGCATGCTCAATACACATGAATGGAAAAGTATGATGTCTCCTCTCATTATGAAAATTTGGAGTGTCTATAACCTTTGGAAACATTAACAAATCAAAGGTACATGTATCATTTGTTGAAATAATTCTCCATAGATTAAGAATGTTTGATATAACTTTGTAAAATTACTTTTAAAGTTATTTTTTAAACCCCACATGGCTGAAGTAAAACAAACATCCTCATTTTAAAGAAAAATCCTTATGATTTACACTTAGATGAATTTCCAACCAAATCATGCTTTTAAGACTTTTGAAAAAGAATTGTCATTTCTATAAGAAATGATCAAATGAAATTTGAAATATTATTCTTCAAATAAATCTTTGATGAAAATGATATTTCACATGATTTGTTTGTCAAAGAACTTTCAAACAATATGAAGTTACAAGAAATTAGTTACAAGAAATGGATAGAACAATTTTAAATAAATCAAGTGGTGAAAAATAATTTTTGGAGAGAAGCCACAAAAAATTGTTTATCATGTTCTTAATCTTGGCTTTAGTAGAAAATATCTTTGACGTGCCTTCATATCATTTTTTTAGAAAGCAAAACATATCATACTTTGAATGTCATTACTATGTTTCACATAATAAAGAAAGTATGAGCAATTTGTTTTAAAATGCCATCAAAGTATATATTCTGAATGCTCTACATTCTATAAATATTATAGAATCTCAAGGCCCAAATGAAATTATGCATATTATGGTTGATGAATATGTTGATTTTTATGATGAAAGATAGGATGGAGAAGATAAATAATTACAATGTTATATTTGGATAAATTATAAAGTTGATAATGTTCAAATATCATTCATGAAAACTCCAAAGTCTGATCATGGCAAAACAAAAAGGATATAAGAAAAAGATCAAATTAAGCAAGAAGGTATACACCAGAACATTCTCCACAAAGAGCAGAATGTTCTCCACAAGAGCAGAATGTTCTTGACAGTAAATATATTTCATCCAATCAAAACTAATGTTGCACATCATGATGATATGGTTGAAGAACATCAACAATGAGCTTGAACCATTTGCTCCTATACCTACCTCACTATTAACCTTTCCTCCAAAACATCTCCTCATGATCAAATTATTAGAAGAACTAATTGGGAGGAATTTGTTACTGGTACCAAAGTTGCTGCTGCTGCTGGAGATGCAACTACAGTGGTTAACATGCCTCTGAACAATAGAAATGATATTCAAGCTCTACTAAAGAATAAGTATAATGACTCATTCAAAACATCCAAACGTCTCTTAGGCTGAAATGAGTGGCTCTGCCATCAAGCATTCCAAGCTTTAAAAATCAAGCAGCAAGGTGTTGTATACGGCATAGACTTGATTATGGAGCAATCATCCTATTGGATGAACGCTTGTGCGAATAAAGGATTAAAGCATTAATTTCAAAATGGTTAAAGATACTCTTGAGAGTGTATGACAGTTTTGATTCATCATTGGAAGAACTCTCTCAACAACAAAAGATAAATTGTCCCACTTTGACCATCAATTAAGATGAATAAAAGAGAATGAAGAGAAGCTCCAAAATATTCAAAGATCTCTTGTCGTTGAACTAGACCACTAAAGGAGGTACACTCAATCCAAAATTCTTATGCTATTTGCATCATGATAAGAATGAATATTTTTTTATATCATGTGATTGATTGAGTGTTCTTAAAATTAAAAATGCATGTTATTTTTTATGCAAGTATGACTTTAAAAGTTTAAATTGATTACATTACTTGTATGTGCATATGCCTATTTTCTATTCTAAATTCAACATGTTTTCACTCTTTGTTCATACACTTTTTATGATAAACAAGTGTGCAAACCCAGTTTGACATTCAAAATTATTGTTCTAGTTATAAAGACATTTAAAATAAATTAATGTCTTTAATAATTAGACAAAGGGCTGTTTTGTCAAGTATACTTCATTGAACCTTTTTACACTTTGCACAATAACATCTTTCAAATTATCATGTTAAATGAATTAACATCATTCACCTTCTTATGAATTTGAAAGTATGCTTAAATATATGCCTTATCGTTTATTTGTGTGTTTGCAAAAAACTTTATGAAAAACATTTCTTTAATGTGAGCAAATCCTTTGGCATATTTTTTTATGCTTTTAAAAAAATTAGTTTTTGAAAAAAATACAAACATTCTTAGAATAAGAATGTTTTGTAAAGAGAGAAATTATATTTGATTCATCTTATTTAGCTTCCTTGTATGCGCTCATTCTCTCTAGTTTTAAAAATGAATAAATGAATCTATTTCTAACAATAAAGCTTGATCATATTCAAATTGAAAGGTGATCTCTTGTGAAAGAGGACAAAGAGCAAAGTGACATTTTCCTTGTTTTATGGAACTTTGAATTATTTAAAAAATTAATTCAGGGGGAGTTTTTTAGAAAATATTATTCTTCTTGAAACTGAAGTTTACTCATTGTTTTCTTTCTAAAAAATGAGAAGAATATATATTCATTGACTATTTTTTCAAAGTGCGTTAAAATGCTTGCATACAATTATGTCATATTATTGTTGCTATCATTATCCATATCTTGATTGCAATATTGACTACAATGATATGATCATCATATATGCTATGTTCTTTAATGCTAAATGCAAACTTGACTAGTTTGATATATGAATGCATTGGTCAACCACATGATTTCTATGTGTAGTACACTCATGCTATTACTCCATTTTTTTTACTTCTATGTCTATTCCCCAACCTTTTTGATAGATGTCAAAAGGGGGAGAGAAATATATCATGGATATAAAATGATATAAGTTTAATTAGAATGATAAGAATTAAACTCTTGCATGTGTTTAGGGGGAGTTTAATTACATATTTAAGAACATTCTTGCATTTTATTTATATCCATCCATAAAACTTATGATTTATTCAAAAGGTTTGTCATCATCAAAAAGGGGGAGATTGTTGAGGAAAAAACCTTTTTGATATATGTTTTAATGACAACAAACCTTTTAAATTAAATGATTAAGTTTTATGAATGGTGGTCTACTAATGATTTCACTTAAGTTTTGTTTAAGGAACATGAATTCATAAGTGAACAAAGCAAGGAACCATTCATGCACAAATGTGATCAATTACAATCAAAAGAAGCCATTCGAATCACAAAGAAAAAGGCCATGAATCAAGCTGCCAAAGCAAGACTGAATAGTCTCCAGAATGTCCAGAATTAACAGCATGTTAATGATTCAAGGAAAGCCAAGAGATCAACAAAAAGAACACTCTTGACACAATTTGGAAAAACAGAAGATGTTACCCGATAACATCACCAGAAGATATACCAGAAGATGCCTCCAGAGGATACCAGAAGATACCTCTAGAGGATACCAGAAGCTGTCACCAGAGGATGAAGTCATTACCAGAGGATGATGATGTCACCAGAGGATACCTCACGAAGCTGTCACCAGAGGATACCTCACGAAGCTGTCATCAGAGGATAACTCACGAAGCTGACATCAGAGGATACCTCACGAAGCTGCCATCAGTGGATACCTCAACCAGAGGATATCAGAGGATACATCAACCAAAGGATATCAGAGGATACCTCAACCAGAGGATATCAGAGGATACCTCAATCAGAGGATATTAGAGGATACCTCAACCAAAGAATACCAGAGGATACCTCAACCAAAGAATACCAGAGGATACAAGAGGATATCTCCAGAAAATACATTCAGAGGAAGAACCAAGTCTGTTCTTGAACATCAGAATGTCCAGAATAATCAGAACAGCCTCCATAATGATCTTCTATCAAAAATGATCATCAATCTCTACGAATGATCATTAGTCTCCAGAAATAATCATCAATGTCCAGTATGTTAACAATCCATCTCCAGTATGTTAACATTAATCTCCAATAGGTTTCAAAAGAATCAAAGACAACAGCAGCAGAGAACATTCTTGACATATTTTGGAAAACAGAGAATGTTCGCCATGCTGTGACAGCATAAAGACCAAACATTCTCCATCACTTAATTGAATTTGTTGGCTTTGGAAGTTACATGGATATGATCACTACATGGCAGAGAACACATAGGATTTATTCAAATCAAAGAGGACATTCAAATTGAAAAAGAAAAAGACTCTCAAACAAGCCTGTCCAAACAGTTCTGGAAATGATTGTCAAGACTGTTGAAACAATATTGAAGTCAAGTCAGTTTCCAGTATGTTAAGAAATCAGTCCAGATTGATTATCAATCTCCAGGATATCCATAAAAGCTAAAGCTCCAGATTGATTGTCAATCTCCAGCAACTACAGTTTTCTGCAACAACATTCTGTGATCATTTTCAATCTGTTTTAAATGATCCAAAGCTCCAGTTCAGACCAGCAATATTATCACTTATCAGAAGCATTAAAGGATCATTAATTACTCAAGTAAATTTGATCCAAAACGCAACACATAGCCCAGTCTGAACAGAAAATAAAAATAGTCAAAAGTTTGATTATTTTTTTTCAGAAATAATGTCTTTTGTCAAGCCTGACAAGAGCACTACCAACGGCTCTATTTTTAAATGCTCTCACGCCTATAAAAGGAAGGCTAAAGCTCAGCAAGAAATACAACTTCAAGTATAGAGAAAAACATCACTCACATACATCTACATACTTGAAAATCTCCAATCACTTACAAGAATCAGTTTGATTAAATTCGTTTTACTCTGATACATTTACACTGAATTCTTTGTAAAGAATCGAATCTCAAACAAGAGTTGAGACATCTCAGATTCTAACAAAACAATCTCTTCATTATTGTAAAACTCAAACTATAAGAGTTAAGTATAGTTTGGGGTAGATTGTAAGAAATCCTATCAAGGTTGATAGGTGATTTGATTAATCTCTTTCTGGGTGGAATTAGATTAAGTTCTGTAAACAAAGATCAAGGTTGATCTAAGCTAGGTGCTGTAAAACCAAGAAGGTTCTTGTTTTAAACACTTAGTGGAAAATCTCACAGTGGTGAGGACTGGACGTAGCCCGGGTTGGGTGAACCAGGATATATCTGTGTGTGATATCTCTTCCCTTATCCCTATTTACTTTCAGTCTGTTAATTATCAAGTTAGATAGATAAACTGAACTGTTGATTTCAACTAACCAAGAACGTTATCTGTTTTCTGGTGAAAATCAAGAACGTTCTCTGTTTTCTGTTTTCACAACCAAGATCAATCTTAAGTTATTTTCTTAAGTTTTTAACAGAAATTTTAAAAGGGCGGATTTACAATTCAAACCCCCTTCCTTGTAAATCGATATTGCTACTTCAATTGGCATCAGAGCTTGGTCTCTAAAGATTAAGCACCTAACAAGTGTTAGAGGAAAAGATTCAGGAAGAAGAAGTAATGTCAGAAATCAACATGTGCTTAAAGGAAAACTTAGAAAATAATGAGGTAACCATCTCTGAACTCTGTCCTTTATGTGAAGAAATGGAAAAAGAATTTGATAATCTTTTATGTGATTCAAATCTTCTTCCTCGAAAATATGGTTTATTAAAAGAACAACTCCGTAAAGAAAAAGAAGAAAAGGAGAAAGCCCAAGCTATGAATGACGAACTCAGAAAGGTCATTCAAAGTTTGCAGCAAACTCATTTAAAAACGGTTGAGCAACAAAAGAGTCTCAATGAGATAACCATAAAAAATCATTTTCCAAAATGTTCTGAAACTAAAGAAGAAAGGATATTTGACAAAGATGATTTATGTTTCAAAACTTCTCAAAAAGAAAAGATTTATGAAAACCTTTTTGTTCCTAAAAGAAAAGAGGAGAAATGCAAAACCAAGTGTTCATATTGCAGTAAATTTGGACATCTGGAATTTGTATGTTATTTTAAGAAAAGAGATGAAAAAATCAAGAACAAAAGGATTTTTAAAAGGAAAGAGTGTTCTGCAAATAAAGTTGAACCAGTTTTGAAAAATCTGCAGAAAGGAGAACGTTCTCCAGGTTGTTCTCAAAACGGAGAACGTTCTGGAACAAAAGCTGAACTTTCTCTAGAAAGTTTGGAAAAAAGAGAACATTCTGGAATTTCATCAAAATAAATTTCAAAGACTTTTAAAACTTAGATTTTCAAACCTTCTTCAAGACCAACAACAAAGTGTTCCCGTTGTTCCAAGAATGGCCACTTCGAGTCAACTTGCTATTTTAAAAAGAGATCAAGTTTTAAAAAATCTTCTAAAAGAAGATATACTAACCATCAAGGACCCAAACAAATATGGGTACCAAAGTCATTACTAACTTGTGATGCAGGAACACCATCCAACAATCAAGAAAGAACATTGATACATGAACAAGGCATGCTCAATACACATGAATGGAAAAGTATGATGTCTCCTCTCATTATGAAAATTTGGAGTGTCTATAACCTTTGGAAACATTAACAAATCAAAGGTACATGTATCATTTGTTGAAATAATTCTCCATAGATTAAGAATGTTTGATATAACTTTGTAAAATTACTTTTAAAGTTATTTTTTAAACCCCACATGGCTGAAGTAAAACAAACATCCTCATTTTAAAGAAAAATCCTTATGATTTACACTTAGATGAATTTCCAACCAAATCATGCTTTTAAGACTTTTGAAAAAGAATTGTCATTTCTATAAGAAATGATCAAATGAAATTTGAAATATTATTCTTCAAATAAATCTTTGATGAAAATGATATTTCACATGATTTGTTTGTCAAAGAACTTTCAAACAATATGAAGTTACAAGAAATTAGTTACAAGAAATGGATAGAACAATTTTAAATAAATCAAGTGGTGAAAAATAATTTTTGGAGAGAAGCCACAAAAAATTGTTTATCATGTTCTTAATCTTGGCTTTAGTAGAAAATATCTTTGACGTGCCTTCATATCATTTTTTTAGAAAGCAAAACATATCATACTTTGAATGTCATTACTATGTTTCACATAATAAAGAAAGTATGAGCAATTTGTTTTAAAATGCCATCAAAGTATATATTCTGAATGCTCTACATTCTATAAATATTATAGAATCTCAAGGCCCAAATGAAATTATGCATATTATGGTTGATGAATATGTTGATTTTTATGATGAAAGATAGGATGGAGAAGATAAATAATTACAATGTTATATTTGGATAAATTATAAAGTTGATAATGTTCAAATATCATTCATGAAAACTCCAAAGTCTGATCATGGCAAAACAAAAAGGATATAAGAAAAAGATCAAATTAAGCAAGAAGGTATACACCAGAACATTCTCCACAAAGAGCAGAATGTTCTCCACAAGAGCAGAATGTTCTTGACAGTAAATATATTTCATCCAATCAAAACTAATGTTGCACATCATGATGATATGGTTGAAGAACATCAACAATGAGCTTGAACCATTTGCTCCTATACCTACCTCACTATTAACCTTTCCTCCAAAACATCTCCTCATGATGAAATTATTAGAAGAACTAATTGGGAGGAATTTGTTACTGGTACCAAAGTTGCTGCTGCTGCTAGAGATGCAACTACAGTGGTTAACATGCCTCTGAACAACAGAAATGATATTCCAGCTCTACTAAAGAATAAGTATAATGACTCATTCAAAACATCCAAGCGTCTCTTAGGCTGAAATGAGTGGCTCTGCCATCAGGCATTCCAAGCTTTAAAAATCAAGCAGCAAGGTGTTGTATACGGCATATACTTGATTATGGAGCAATCATCCTATTGGATGAACGCTTGTGCGAATAAAGGATTAAAGCATTAATTTCAAAATGGTTAAAGATACTCTTGAGAGTGTATGACAGTTTTGATTCATCATTGGAAGAACTCTCTCAACAACAAAAGATAAATTGTCCCACTTTGACCATCAATTAAGATGAATAAAAGAGAATGAAGAGAAGCTCCAAAATATTCAAAGATCTCTTGTCGTTGAACTAGACCACTAAAGGAGGTACACTCAATCCAAAATTCTTATGCTATTTGCATCATGATAAGAATGAATATTTTTTTATATCATGTGATTGATTGAGTGTTCTTAAAATTAAAAATGCATGTTATTTTTTATGCAAGTATGACTTTAAAAGTTTAAATTGATTACATTACTTGTATGTGCATATGCCTATTTTCTATTCTAAATTCAACATGTTTTCACTCTTTGTTCATACACTTTTTATGATAAACAAGTGTGCAAACCCAGTTTGACATTCAAAATTATTGTTCTAGTTATAAAGACATTTAAAATAAATTAATGTCTTTAATAATTAGACAAAGGGCTGTTTTGTCAAGTATACTTCATTGAACCTTTTTACACTTTGCACAATAACATCTTTCAAATTATCATGTTAAATGAATTAACATCATTCACCTTCTTATGAATTTGAAAGTATGCTTAAATATATGCCTTATCGTTTATTTGTGTGTTTGCAAAAAACTTTATGAAAAACATTTCTTTAATGTGAGCAAATCCTTTGGCATATTTTTTTATGCTTTTAAAAAAATTAGTTTTTGAAAAAAATACAAACATTCTTAGAATAAGAATGTTTTGTAAAGAGAGAAATTATATTTGATTCATCTTATTTAGCTTCCTTGTATGCGCTCATTCTCTCTAGTTTTAAAAATGAATAAATGAATCTATTTCTAACAATAAAGCTTGATCATATTCAAATTGAAAGGTGATCTCTTGTGAAAGAGGACAAAGAGCAAAGTGACATTTTCCTTGTTTTATGGAACTTTGAATTATTTAAAAAATTAATTCAGGGGGAGTTTTTTAGAAAATATTATTCTTCTTGAAACTGAAGTTTACTCATTGTTTTCTTTCTAAAAAATGAGAAGAATATATATTCATTGACTATTTTTTCAAAGTGCGTTAAAATGCTTGCATACAATTATGTCATATTATTGTTGCTATCATTATCCATATCTTGATTGCAATATTGACTACAATGATATGATCATCATATATGCTATGTTCTTTAATGCTAAATGCAAACTTGACTAGTTTGATATATGAATGCATTGGTCAACCACATGATTTCTATGTGTAGTACACTCATGCTATTACTCCATTTTTTTTACTTCTATGTCTATTCCCCAACCTTTTTGATAGATGTCAAAAGGGGGAGAGAAATATATCATGGATATAAAATGATATAAGTTTAATTAGAATGATAAGAATTAAACTCTTGCATGTGTTTAGGGGGAGTTTAATTACATATTTAAGAACATTCTTGCATTTTATTTATATCCATCCATAAAACTTATGATTTATTCAAAAGGTTTGTCATCATCAAAAAGGGGGAGATTGTTGAGGAAAAAACCTTTTTGATATATGTTTTAATGACAACAAACCTTTTAAATTAAATGATTAAGTTTTATGAATGGTGGTCTACTAATGATTTCACTTAAGTTTTGTTTAAGGAACATGAATTCATAAGTGAACAAAGCAAGGAACCATTCATGCACAAATGTGATCAATTACAATCAAAAGAAGCCATTCGAATCACAAAGAAAAAGGCCATGAATCAAGCTGCCAAAGCAAGACTGAATAGTCTCCAGAATGTCCAGAATTAACAGCATGTTAATGATTCAAGGAAAGCCAAGAGATCAACAAAAAGAACACTCTTGACACAATTTGGAAAAACAGAAGATGTTACCCGATAACATCACCAGAAGATATACCAGAAGATGCCTCCAGAGGATACCAGAAGATACCTCTAGAGGATACCAGAAGCTGTCACCAGAGGATGAAGTCATTACTAGAGGATGATGATGTCACTAGAGGATACCTCACGAAGCTGTCACCAGAGGATACCTCACGAAGCTGTCATCAGAGGATCCTTACGAAGCTGACATCAGAGGATACCTCACGAAGCTGCCATCAGAGGATACCTCACCAAGCTGCCATCAAAGGATACCTCACCAAGCTGCCATCAGTGGATACCTCAACCAGAGGATATCAGAGGATACCTCAACCAGAGGATATAAGAGGATACCTCAACCAGAGGATATCAGATGATACCTCAACCAGAGAATACCAGAGGATACCTCAACCAAAGAATACCAGAGGATACCAGAGGATATCTCCAGAAAATACATTCAGAGGAAGAACCAAGTCTGTTCTTGGACATCAGAATGTCCAGAATAATTAGAACAACCTCCAGAATGATCTTCTATAAAAAATGATCGTCAATCTCTAGGAATGATCATTAGTGTCAAGAAATAATCATCAATGTCCAGCATGTTAACAATCCATCTCCAGCATGTTAACATTAATCTCCAATAGGTTTCAAAAGAATCAAAGAAAACAGTAGCAGAGAACATTCTTGACATATTCTGGAAAACGGAGAATGTTTGCCAGGCTGTGACAGCATAAAGACCAAACTTTCTCCATCACTTAATTGAAGTTTTTGGCTCAGGAAATTACATGGATATGATCACTACATGGCAGAGAACACATAGGATCTATTCAAATCAAAGAGGACATTCAAATTGAAAAAGAAAAAGACTCTCAAACAAGCCTGTCCAAACAGTTCTGGAAATGATTGTCAAGACTGTTGAAACAATATTGAAGTCAAGTCAGTTTCCAGTATGTTAAGAAATCAGTCCAGATTGATTATCAATCTCCAGGATATCCATAAAAGCTAAAGCTCCAGATTGATTGTCAATCTCCAGCAACTACAGTTTTCTGCAACAACATTCTGTGATCATTTTCAATCTGTTTTAAATGATCCAAAGCTCCAGTTCAGACCAGCAATATTATCACTTATCAGAAGCATTAAAGGATCATTAATTACTCAAGTAAATTTGATCCAAAACGCAACACATAGCCCAGTCTGAACAGAAAATAAAAATAGTCAAAAGTTTGATTATTTTTTTTCAGAAATAATGTCTTTTGTCAAGCCTGACAAGAGCACTACCAACGGCTCTATTTTTAAATGCTCTCACGCCTATAAAAGGAAGGCTAAAGCTCAGCAAGAAATACAACTTCAAGTATAGAGAAAAACATCACTCACATACATCTACATACTTGAAAATCTCCAATCACTTACAAGAATCAGTTTGATTAAATTCGTTTTACTCTGATACATTTACACTGAATTCTTTGTAAAGAATCGAATCTCAAACAAGAGTTGAGACATCTCAGATTCTAACAAAACAATCTCTTCATTATTGTAAAACTCAAACTATAAGAGTTAAGTATAGTTTGGGGTAGATTGTAAGAAATCCTATCAAGGTTGATAGGTGATTTGATTAATCTCTTTCTGGGTGGAATTAGATTAAGTTCTGTAAACAAAGATCAAGGTTGATCTAAGCTAGGTGCTGTAAAACCAAGAAGGTTTGTTGTTTTAAACACTTAGTGGAAAATCTCACAGTGGTGAGGACTGAACGTAGCCCGGGTTGGGTGAACCAGGATATATCTGTGTGTGATATCTCTTCCCTTATCCCTATTTACTTTCAGTTTGTTAATTATCAAGTTAGATAGTTAAAGTGAACTGTTGATTTCAACTAACCAAGAACGTTCTCTGTTTTCTGGTGAAAACCAAGACGTTCTCTGTTTTCTGTTTTCACAACCAAGATCAATCTTGAGTTATTTTCTTAAGTTTTTAACAGAAATTTTAAAAGGGCGGATTTACAATTCAAACCCCCCTTCCTTGTAAATCGATATTGCTACTTCATAGATAACATACTAATAACTTCTACATCCCACTATGTAGAATTCCTTTTTTGAGAAATTTCTGGCTCATCTTCAACCACATGTTCAGAGTGAGAGGATGTCTCTTGGAAAAGTAGTGGTTCTGTCGCTTGCAATACTCTTGGTGTTGTCGCTTGAGACGGTGGAGATTTTGTCAATTGCACTGCAGTTGGTGGTGCTATCATCGGAGAAGGTCGTGGTTCTATCCCTTGCATTCCTGGTGGTGTTGTCGCTTGAGAGGGTGGTGATTTTGTCGATTGCACTGCAGTTGGTGGTTCTATAACACCCTGATTTTTAACAGCGCGAGTTCATTTTTTTTTTCAAAACAAATGAAGGAAATTCAAATTAAAATAAAAGAATTAAAAGAAATTAGAATTAAACCATTCAAAGTAGTAATACATCGTAATCCAAAACGACAAAAGTAATTAAATAATTACATCATAATATAACCAAGTAAAATAGTTTTGGAGATAAATATTCAAATATACAAATAGAAAATACATTGGGGCTATGAGACCAGTCTGACAATGCTCATACATTGGTTCTATAACACCCTGCGTAGAAGTGCTGCTCCAAGAATGCTAACTCTTCCCATGGTCACATCAAAAAAATTTGGATCATGGACCCACCAACTAAAGTCACTATCAAAGTGCGTCATAAATACAATCATTCCAAAAAGAAATAAGTACAACCACCAAAATACTAGGGCTCTATACAACAAACTAATATGATCTGATCATGCACAAAAACTAGAGTAGCAAGGGTTACCACCACACACTCTACAGGGCTCGTCCGACAGTAACTCGCGTCGATGTGACATCCTCCTCCTCATCAGCCAGATAAGGACCAGTCTCCTCTAAAGTCAGATTTATCCATGATCTAGGTCGCTTTGGCGGCGCTGGAATCTTAAAGCAGTCCTTTACTGGCATGGACGAACCTGGAATGTCGACCTCCGCTGGCGTCGACCCTTTGTTCTTCTCACCTGCTTCTGGCTCAGGCACCGCATCTCCGGCTACAACGGTGGGAGTCACCACACCTACAGTGGCCTCTGTCTTAACCCCAGCTGTCGGAACCTCTGCATCCGCAAATACTTCGTACGCCTCTAGTACTAGTTCAGAAGGTATCGAAAAATCGATCCGCACGTGAGTGTGCTCCACAAAAGACACTGCCCCGACGATCCTGCTAGTCCTCACCAATCTCCCCGTCTATGTAGCTCTGCTTGAGGCGGGGTCGTACACCCAAGCAGTCGGTACGTGAAGATCCAAAATAATGTAAAGGGTCACCAACCAAAATTAACAATTAGCAGATATGTTAAAGATAACCAAAACATATATGGCATGTTCCAGTACTATAACAACAGTGATAAAATAAGTATAGTCACTTATTAAAATGTATAACATCTACATTTTTGAGAAACAAACGATTTAACATACAAATCATGTTGCAAGTCCAAATACAATCAACAATCACAATAACTCATTAGGAACTTAGAATTTTAAGGTAGTTGCACACATCAATTTCCACACATCAGCTGATATCAATCATGACTCGCATGTCAACCAATCCAATGCAATGCGTATATGCCAATGCACATGACTCTGGAATTTCCAGGATGAAAACCTTCCTCGAAGGGCGTAAATCATAATTGTACCGCCTATCACAGGCCAAAGTACTAAATACCAAGGTGCAGTCGCATCACAGACTAGCACGATTTACTGGTGTAGCCTATCACAGGCACTACACATAAGTTAAATCCTCCAACGGATAGAATGGACCTTAACTTCGTGGCCCATTACGGTCACCACATAACAACAAAACCCTTCTCGAAGGGGTGTAAATCGTAATTGTACCACCTATCACAGGCCAAAGTACTAATTACCAAGGTGCAGTCGCATCACAGACTAACGCGATTTACTTGTGTAGCCTATCACAGACACTACATATAAGTTAAATCCTCGCACAGATAGAATGGACCGTCTAATACATGCGGAACCACTCTGTATCCCATCACGGTCACTACTTAACTTCACGGCCCATCACGATCACCGATCAACTATGTGGCCCATCGCGGTCACCACTTGACTCTGCAATGCATAAGCGTACTCAGTTTCTCTTCACTGAAATCATTACGTAAATGCAAATATGGAACCCGGACACTTCATCACCACATGAAACAATCTCAAAGAATCTCATATAATTTATCATATGACTTAAAAATGTTTTCCAAATAATTAAGTGCGTAAACCAATATTTAAAAATAGAATTTTGACAAAAAATAATATGTATTCGAATACAACTTCCTTGTAGTCGAATGCAGATGCTAAAATAGTAGCAAAATCTGTAATTCTGTATTCGAATACGAGGTTGTCGTAGCCGAATACAGATGCAAAGCCAGTAGCAAAAACTGCAATCCTGTATTTGAATAAAAACATGAACTTTGCAGAAGTGCATTCGAATACGCCAGTGCCGTATCCGAATACATATTCAAACTCTTTTCTTTGAAAAACCAACACAAACACCATAAAACAATCACAAATTCTTTAACAACAAAACTCAAAACATCATCAACACAACAAAAATGATTTCTTGCTCATCAACAATATCTTAGTAAAATGCATCTTGGTCATCAACAACAACAACAAAAACATCATCAACACAACAACACAACAACTTCCTTCACAACAACAGCAGGAACATCATTAACACATCAACAATGCCAGCAACAACAATATCTCAATCAAACATGCATCTTAATTTCCAACAACACAACAATGACAATTTTATTGTCAAGTCATAACATTACGTTTTTAACAAACGTAACACAGTAATCATCCATCAAACATGCATTTAAAGTCCCTACATGCAATCTAAAAAGTTGGAAGGAGTCCCTTACCTTCGTTACGCTTTCTCGCTCGTTTTCGTTACCGCGACTAAAACCGGCGAAACTCCCGCTCGTGTCGTCGCTACCAAAGTTGGTTCTCTAGCACCGTAATGATGATAGGAGTAACTTTTCCTCTTGACACTCTTTGATTTGAGGCTTGGATTTTGAAGTAATGTGAGTTTTGAGTATGTTTTTTTCCTTCACCAACACAAACAGAATGAAGAGGAAAGAAAGAAGAAGGAAAAAGAATGAAAAGGGAACACGGGCAGGTAGGGAAGGAAACCGTTTCTGTTTTTCCTTTCTCTCACTTGCATGCATATATATATACCCATCCCCTTGCCACTTATTATATATAAATATATATATAATATTATAATTAAACTTAACCTTCAAGTAACTAAATACTCCTGGCGCAATTCTATTGGAAGATAAAATCTTGATCAACTACTCGGTATTTAATTATTCGTAATAAAATTTAATAATCCTTTGTCGAATAATTTTAGTCAATCTAAAAAATATTTGATAATTAATCCGTAAAATAATTTAAACTTGACTAAAAAGTCCAAATAGCTTAAATACAAAAACCCCAAAATTTCGTAAATTAATATTTAAAATTAAGGGTCTTACAGGTTCTATCATCGGAGAAGGTAGTGGTTCTATCGCTTGCATTATTGGTGGTGTTATCACTTGGGTAGGTGGCACAACTTTCGTTTGGACTGTTGGTTGTAAACCATGTCTCCGCAAGTGCTTCATTTTGGCTACTTCAAGATCTCTAGGTAGTATAAGTCTCGAACAACCCTTCGTGAAACGCTATAATCATTTATTATCCATGTAAATAAATAAAAATCAACATATAATACAAATAAGAAACATGTTATATTGTTAGTATTTTGAGTTATTACTAACCGGTGTGGTTTTTGAAATGGTAGAAGAAGATTTGTGAAGGGATTGAGAAAGATGAGTTAGATTGAGAGCCTCAATCCTTTTGTAATTATCTTCCATTGTTTTGCGCTGAATATCCTCATATGATGATTCCATTTTGATCACAAGATTGAGACTCCAAACACACTTACACTGCAAACATTAATTGCAACCAAGTGACCGATGCAAATAGCTAAACAAATAGGATGCAATGTAAACAGATAGGATACAAGCTAAACATTACACACAACGCAACAATAAAAAGATTAGTAAATAAATAACATAGAACAAAGAGTCCTATATCATAAATTCATATCATGATTATTGTCATGAAAATCATCATTAAAAGTTGAAGTGTTAAGATCATCATCTATAGCCATTCTTGCCAATTGTATATGTGTGGTTTCATTAGAAAAAATTTGTTCCAAATTTTGAGATGGGTATGGTTCAATGGGTGCCATAATGTCATCATCTCCACCCATGTCATACAAGTCTCTTGGCTTTAAATGAACAGGTATGCTCCATCATTGTTCCTTTTCATCATCCACATAATAAACCATTTGAGCTTCTAACGCTTTAATGTATTAGTCTTGCAAAATTTATAGAGGTAAAACCCAACTTATCTATCTTAATTCCTCTTGGATTTGTGGTATTAGCCCATTTGCATTTAAACATGGGCACTTTGAAGCCATTATAGGAAAGCTCAATGATATCTATCAATCTTCGATAGTAAGGCACCCCTCCAAATCTCATTTGTGCATCACTATTGCTTGAGTAACTTCGTGTTCTGAACATGCCAAAAACTCCACTATTTTGAGTTTGTAATAAATTGTCTCGTGCCAATGTTCGAAATTTGAATCCATTGACATTATATGCAGTGAACCTTCTAACTTTATCAGAAGGACCTTGAGCAAGACCAGTGAGAACATTTTTATCCGATCCACTAATGTTGTCCAGATTGTTGCAAATCTAAACACCATAAAATATACAATTAGTCACATTCTTATTAAAAACCAAACCAACTCAATCACCAATTTTGTCATAACACTAACACGATTGCAGAACCAATGAGGAAACTCTCTATGAACCTTCTTGTCTACCTCAGAAGCACTCCTTGTACCACTCCTCATTTGGCTTCGAATAATACTTCTATATTTCCTATTTGGTTATTTCAAATTAGATGTATAAAAGTCAACTATGATGCAGTTTGTTAAAATGTGTGTATGAGCCTGTAAGTTTTCAATTGGTGTAAGGGTGTAGTATGAAGATTCACCAATAGATTTTCCAACTTTAGGAAATAATTCAGATACACGTGAGTCAGTTTGTATCTCATTAATATGCTCATCATCTACACGACCAAGTTGTTTCCATCTAGTCTCAATGTTTTCTAGAAGTTGATTCCATCTAGATACCTTGAACAAAATGTAAGAATCTCTTGTACAAGGTATCCTTCTGCAATAGACCCTTCTGGTTGTGCTTTATTACTTACATACGGTTTAAGTTGTCCTAAGTACCTATTATTGAACCACAATAATATTAGTTAGAACAAAATTGTCCAATACAAATTATTGAAGGAACAAGATCACACATATTTTTCCTTTCAATAGGATACATCCATCGATAATGAATAGGACCTCCAAGTTTAACTTCTTCAACAAGGTGAACAACCAAGTGAACCATAACAGCGAAGAATGAGGGAGGAAATATCATTTCCATGTGGCATAAAGTGAGGACAATTTGGTTTTGCAATTTTTCCAACTTGTCAAAATTCAATACTTTACTACATAATTGTCTAAAGAATGAGCAAAACTCAATCAATATAGCTGAAACATCATCAGGTAATGTTGCTCGAATGGCTAACGGTAGTAGTTGTTCCAACAATATGTGACAATCATGACTCTTCAACATTCCATTGAACTTAAGGTTTTCCATGTCAATGCATCTAGAAATGTTGCTCGAATAACCATCAGGAACAGTGATATTCTTTAAAGCTGTTAAAAATCCCTTCTTACCTTTAGTAGTCAGAGTAAAGATGGCTGGAGAAATTCTTCCATTTTCATTGGGCCAAAGGTCAGGTCTTATGCCCATAGTTTTAAGGTCTTTTCTTGCATTAATATGATCTTTACTTTTTGTGCTATTGTTTAGCAAAGTAAATATGATATTATTGCACACATTTTTCTCAATATGCATCATGTCAAGATTATGGCGCAGAAGATTATCCTTCCAATATGGAAGTTCAAAGAATATGCTTTTCTTTTTCCATTGTTGATTGATACCTTGTGTAGGTCGTCCACCACGTGTTCTTTTTCCCGACCGTTCTTTCTCTGGCTTTCTACCAAATGTGACATCAATGTTTTGAACCTGTTCAAGAATTTGAAGCCCAGATAACATTTTAGGTGGACCATGCATATCTTGTTGACCATCAAAGCGGACCTTGTTCAATCTAAATCTATGTCTCTAATCAAGAAAACGACGATGACCCATAAAACACTATTTTTTGCTATGAGGGAGACGATGTGGAGTAGAGTTAATGTTACACGATGGACAAGCAAGTTTGGTGTAAGTGCTCCACCCAGAAAGTGTACCCGACCCCGGAAAATCACTAATTGTCCACATCAATGTTGCATGCAATTTAAACATCTCTTTTTTAAAAGAATCGTATGTATCAACACCTGTTGCCCACAATTCCTTTAATTCTTTGACTAGAGGTTGTAAGTAGACATCAATATCATTTCATGGCATTTTTTTACCGGGAATTATCATTGACATTATAAAAGATGTTTGCTTTTTACACACCCATGGATGAGTGTTATATGGAATGAGAATAACTGGCCAAATACTATAATTTGTACTCATCATACCAAAAGGATTAAAACCATAACTAGCCAATGCAAGATGCACATTTCGCGGGTCTAATGCAAACCAAGTGTGTGTCAAGTCAAAAATTTTCCAAGCTTCAAAATCTCTAGGATGCCTCAACATTCCATCATTCTTACCATCAATCGTATGCCATCCCATATCCTCGGCCGACTTCGAGGACAAAAATAATCTTTGTAACCGTGGTTTAAATGAAAAATAACGAAGCACTTTGCAGGAACTTTCTTTCGCTTGTTGCCATCACTAGACACCCCAACAGCACCAACTTTTGCTTTTGATTTCCATTACGAAGTGTTACAAATTTTGCAGGTCTCCCTCTCTTCATCTTCCTTATTACCCCATTAAAGCATACAATTTTTCAGACAAATAGGGATCTTTTTGTAATTTAAACCAAGCTTCGTGATTGTTTTCTTGGCTTCATAGAATGATTTTGGTATATTTGAAAATTCAAATGCATCTTTTAATAACTCTAAAACCATTTCATGGCTTTATCAGTCATTCCACATAAACATTTGATGTGATACATTTACCTAAAAAGTTAGTCTTGAATATTTAACACACCCTTCATATAATGGTTGTTCTCCTTCTCTACTTAATTCATAGTACTCTTTGGCCTCTTCATACCTTTGCTGACTTGCATTTGGCACCATATCTTCATTCTGATTAATATCGACATTTGATTCAATGGATACTTCGTTTGCATGCTTTTCAACTCCAAAAGCATCGTAGATCATGTTCTGAATATGATCATCAGCGACAACTGTATCTTGAACTATGTCTTGAACTATATTTGAAACACTACTAGGTGAGATAATACTAGTTTCTCCTATGTACTCCCCATGATGTACCCAAATTGTATAACTCGTTGGAAATGGTTTGCACTTTAAGTGATCGTACATTACACTTCTACTTTGTGGTTTTTTGAAACCACAACGTTTACAAGGGCATATTATTTCGCCATTTTCTAATTCATCTCGAAAGGCAAAATTAATAAATCCCTTTATCCCTTGATCATATTCAAATGATGTGTGTGGCTTCATAATCCATGACTTATCCATTGCTTCAAAGAAGATTAACATATGTTTTTTGACACACAAAGAAGATAAACCTTAAACAGAATAGATTCACTATGCATAAAGGAACAAAACATGCAAAAGAGTCAGAAAGCAGATTCACAAAACATAAGGATATTGCTTCAAAGAAGATTAACATATGTTATTTTGACATACAAAGAAGATAAACCTAAGGATTCCAGTGGTTCATGCAAGCATATTGATAAACCTAATCCTAATAATATAGAAAATAATACTTCAATTTAAACGTGTTACACGCTCTTTAGAAATTTGAGTAACATAAACCCTAATCAATGAATTTAAGAAGCAAATTTGTAAAAAATTTAAATTTATTTATTTTTTATAAACAAGGGCTATTAATAAGTTCGGGGAGAAAGAAACTATTAATGTTAGAAATCTAACATTGAACCTTCTGCGTCAAACATTTTTGTTGTATCTTGTTTACCACGGTGTTGCTCCTTTGGAACGAAGTTTAAACTTGTTGACTACACCTCATTTAAATTTCAAGAAAAATGTGGTAATCAAATCATTATAATGGACTAGACAGATTGATAAAGGATGGTCACTAACATATTGTAAAAAACATAAAACGTAACATTTGGAGGTCAAAAGTAACATCATTAAAGTAGACATCTTAACCCTTCTTGTATTGGGACCAATGCCATGAAAAATAAGGCAACTATTCCATTTGTGAGGCACCATAACAGAAAATGATCATTGTAATTGTAATCATTGCCACTTGAGTGCTTAACTGAGGTTGAAGTGTATCACTGATTTTAATAGATTTAGTTAAAACACTGACATGTTGCTTTAATTACCACAGAATGAATACATAGCAGAGCAAATAATAGAAAAATTGGTCTCTTTAACTACAATTAAAAGAAACTTCGGAATTATTTGAATTGACTTATTTAAATTTATATATCGATATAAATATTGGTGAAATTGTCTATGGTGTGGTGGAAGTAATTCAGGAAATACTAATAATATCAGCCCAATTATTCTTCTATTTCACTATTATTTATTTATTTTCAAATTCAAAGTCAGCAACCATAACTAACTAACCGATTGACTTTAATTAATTAATGAGTAAGAAACAAAGCAGAAGTTAGTTAATTAGTTTCATAACTAACTAACTAATGGGCATGGCAGAATGGTAGCTGAAGAAGCAGCAAATAAAATCAGAATTGTGGATAATGATGACAAAGCTCATGAAGATATTCATATGATGAAGTCACTTAAAATGGGAAAGAAAGAAGCCTTATAATTAATAGATCATGTTGATAATAGCTTTTACCTAATTATGATACTGAGATACTTTGATTACCCAGGCAAGCCAAATTGTTGTTGTCTCTCGTCTTCTTACGGATGAAGAATGGGAATTATATCAACTTGTACCCTCAGGGACATTAAAAGGAGAAGGTGCATCAGAAAAACACTTCGTAAAGAAGCTAAAATATATAAAGCTCATTATAATTTTTTTCTTGGTAGCTAAGTTTTTAACACACTAACAAAAGTAAAGCATACTCTAAACCGAAAGTACTTTATTGTAGTTGCAGCCTAACATTTAAAATTACATAGTAAAACAAAATATGTTTTGAGTGATGCATTCACCAAAAATAATTCTCCTATGAATTAATACCCTTACCATTACAGTTGCAATACAATAAGTAGGGGAAAATGCCAACAAAATGCAATACATATCTATCATTCACTTTTCTTTTGTCATTCTATGCAAACCTTGGTAAAATTCAGCATTACTGTCATTTAATATCCCAATGTATCCATTTATTGAATCGACTTGCAAAAACTTGTTGAATAATTTCTCACCCTCCAAGGTATCAACCACACCCAACCAAGAGTGACAAGAAGAATAATTATAATAAAAAATAAAATCAGTAAGAAAGTGCATATACCAAAGATATTCTCGAAAGTCCCTAGAATAGATGATTTGCAAGTGTATACTTCTCAACTTCTTGAAGGAGATGCTCCACTTCACTCAAACTTGGTTGTTCACCTGCACTCGAGTCCCATATTTTTAGGAACACGACATAACAATCCAGTTCTTAAGGTCAGGCATGATTATATGAATAATGGAATAGAAAGGTACAATGAAATATAAATCCACTATTTATTAAATTTACAATTTAGACCATACAACTTGTCTGTTCCAATTATGACATAGATTTTCAATGCCAGTTAATTGTAAAAAAACCTCGATTCCTTTTTAGAAGTTTTACACTAAAAGAATAATCAATGTTTAATAAAAGAACAAGACAACAACCACTTAACATTATAGATTGACATATAAAAAAATTCAGTACTAGCATTTGGACTAAGAAAGAGATATCAGTGCACACATTCTAAGACTGATGATGTGAGAGAATAAATCTGGGGCACTGGCATCTAACATAGGTTTTACCAATGATGGACATACACACTAAAAAACAGTAGTCACTTTGAACTTTATGAGCAAGAGCAGTGTCAAGTTCTAATCTTCATTTTCTGCTACGAAGTACAAAAGTGTAGTTGAAATCCTATGGAATTTCAGCTACAGTTGAAGTAGGATGTGCAAGTTATTGACTCTTTGTTAGCATTGCGTTTGTTTTATAAAGTACTTTTCTTTGGATGTTGCATCATGAGCATGAGTTTACCCATTTAAAAGGCACCTGTGATGCAGTTGAACACTATGTTTTTATTTATTTATATGGAATGAATATTTTCTCTAGTTTTAATTCATTTTTTTCAGACTAAGAAAGATATATCACAAGTTATTTATATATAGTGAATTTGGACTGATTTTATTTAAATTAATGGAGTAATAGCATTAAAAATATTAGAAAACCAGTACATGCAGTCGTTGCATATTTGAAAACCAGTTTTCAACTACTGAAACTAAAACCAGAACATAAATCACAATAATAAAATCTACCTCAACAGCCAGGCCACACAGAACTTTAGTGTGGAATGGAGACTCATGCACCTCAACAGCCAGACCACACATAACTCCTAATACATCACTTAAACAGCCAAGCCACACAGATTAACATGATAAATATGCAGGTATATATTTCTGCTAGGCCACACACATGAACCTTAATCTTAATGTACACAAGGTTTTACATCAAAGTTGCTTTCAGAGCAAAAACATACACACATAAATTACTGCAGTTGATACTCAATTTTAACCAAATCAATTGCATTCAAAATTACTTCAGCAAACATTCATAACATCTAAATCAGTAAACATTCAAACATCTAAAACCATACAAACATTCATAACATCTGCAATTGCATTCAAAACATTCATTAAATTTGAGAAACTTCAGCAAACATTCATAACATCTAAATCAGTAACAAGCAAATTACAATCCAAGCCATTATAACACAACGAAAGGGTTATTAGTTTTCGTCAAAGAACGAAGTGAGCAACGGTGCCATCGTCGGAGTTATTAGTTTTCGTTTTTCTATTTTAGAAATTTGAGAAAATGATAGATTGAGAGATTACCTTTTCAAGAGTTGATTTTGTTTGCAAGATGATAAATCACCTTCTTTGGAAGAGGTGATTTTGTGTTTCTTCAAAGTTGGATTTCATTTCCTTCAGCGTTGACAAAGGTCGAGTAGATTTGGGGGTTTTCAGAAATTTTAGGGTTTAAACGAAAACGAAAATGAGAAATGAGAAACGCAGGAGTGAGGAAAATGAGAAATGAGAAACGAAAACGAAACGCGGGTGGGATTTGCGTTACACAGCGGCGGCGGTTGACAAAAACCGTTGCAAAGTCGTGTTGAGGGTGGTTGTTCCAGAATCGTCGCAGGCCAAGTGTCGCAAAAATGAAAATTTCTTGTAGTGTTAAAAATTGTTGAAGTCCCACATTGGAAAACTCCCATTTTGAGTAGTTTTAATCACTATATAAATATTCTCAAAATTTTGTTGAAGTCCCACATTGGTTAGAAAACATATGTGGAGTTGCTCCCATCACTATATAAAGAGTGTCAATTTATTGTGAAAAGCATACCAAAGTTTGAGGCATTTCTCAACTTTTTCTTTCCTCCCTCTTATATTCTGCCCGATTGTTACTGAGCCACTTTTCCCCTTTCTTTCTGTCCCTTTGATATTTTAGAGTGGTTGTTATACCGTAGTCCCTTTGATATTTTAGAGCGGTTGTTATGCCGTAGTTCCGTCGATTTTTGAGTGGTTTTAATACCACTATCCTTTTAGAGCGGTTGTAGTCCCGTCAATTTTTGAGTGGTCATAATACCATTATCCTTTTAAAGTGTTTTTATGCCGCATGCCACAATCGCCTTATTAAGGGTGACTTTAACTGTCATATTGAGAGTGGCTTTAACAGCCATATTGAGGGTGTAATTCTAGAACGGTTTACTACGGTGCAGTGGAACTCCGATACAGTGAATCTGAGCTGTTTTATCCTAGGGACGTCGTGGTTGATAGTCTGTCTTGCACAATTTGGGTAGTATCGCGAAACGTCTTAAAGAGAGCGACCTAGTCTGCTACTCAACCCAGTAATATCTTCTGTGGCACAAATTGTGATTTTTAAACAGTTTTTTCAAACTCAAAATACAACTTAAAATATAAAAGATAATGTTACAAAACATTTGCAAGAATTTTGCACAAGTATTGAAAATAATTTAACTGAAATAATTCTCTCGTTACAATGTCACATTGATAACATGTTGACAAACCTTTTAAGTAATCCAAAGAAAGCAAATTCAAATAATTTTAACTATCTATTGAGTAAACTCTGAGACGAACATTATCCTCTACTGCGGTCACATCTTCCATGACTCAACCTGCTCTAGTAACATAACAATCATGAACTAAAAAAATATAAACACATGGGTATGAGGTCGTGATCAAACCATGTGTAAGAAATGGAACAACAATCAAGACATGTGCGTATACATGGATACCAAACCATACTCCAGTTACACAAAGATAGTCACAACACACACATATCATAACAGTAATAAGAAGTGTCCTCACAAACCCATACACAATTCGATAATAGTAAACTACGTGCTTAAGGAATTATTGCAATACAACGATGGTAAATTAATTCATAGACTCAACATCATTAATTAGCAATTGAATAAGCCACAAATGGGCTTCTTATATCCTAGGTATACAAAAGGCTTTCCAAACAGTTCTAATAAACATGTTTTCCAAAGTTTGGTTCCAAGAGTTGGTTATACCAACAATCAATTTTGAAGTTGGGTTCTAAGCAACCAATACAAACATAGCAACTCTGAACAAAGTCTTTGGAGCTTGATCTTCTTGGAAACTAATGCGACGAGTTATCATGACCCAAACTGAGGTGACATTTAGGTTTCCATATTAATGATACGTGAGCAATGTCTGATCTAGGACCCCAAGTCAGTGGGTGCAAATAATTTTTCATCTAAACTTTTTGGGCGATTTCCTTACGATTTCCAGGGCGATCTGATAAGATCTACCGAAATCTATATTTTCTGACTAGATGATGGCTAGTGTTTGAAATCTGACCCCGGACCCGTAACACAGTGATAAATTTAAGAGAAGAATGCTACAAGAGTCTCCTGATCCTCGATAACATTTGGACTCTTCGGGGTGATATGACAAAATAAATTGAAATCTGTATTTTCTGACCCAACGATGGCTAGTGTCTAAAATCTGACTAGGGACCTGAAACACAATGATAAGTTTAAGAGAACAATGCTACAAGGGTTTCCTGATTCTCGATTTCATTTGGACTTTCTGGGGCGATTTTCTTACGATTTCTTGGGCGATTTGAGAAAATCGACCGAAATCCGTATTTTCCGACCAAACAATGGCTACTGTCATAATAATGACCCGGGGCCCGAATACAATGATAAATATAAGAGAAGAATGCCACAACGGTCTCCTGATCCTAGATTTCATATAGGCTTTCCGGGAAATTTTCGTAGGATTTCTGCGGCAAAATGTTCGTACCAGATTTGTGCACTTATTGGATGAACTAGATTAACTAACAACCGAAATTGTCTAGAATAAACCTAGTAAAGACCAAAACGACCTAAATTCTTAATCCATTGATGCTTGTTCCATTATTTGATGAACTACAATGACGAAGATTCACAAAGGACTAGAATAAACATTATAAAGACCCAAATGATCAAAATCATAATACATTGAGACTTGTGCAATTATTGGGCGAACTATATTACCTAACAACCAAAATGGACTTATACCCTTATTGGACGAACTACATTGACTAAGAACCAAAATGGACAAGCATAAACGTAGTAAAGACCAATATGACCTAAAATCTTAACCCATTGAGACATGTGCACTTGTTGGATGAACTACATTGAGTAAGACCAAAATGGACTAAAATAAACCAAGTAAAGACCAAAATGACCTAAAATCTTAATCCATCGAGACTTGTGAACTTAATAGAAGAACTACATTAATTAAGAAAAAAAATAGATGAGAATAAACTTATTAATGTCCAAAAGGTCCTACAATCTTAATACATTGAGACATATATACTTATTGGACGAACTACATTGATAAAGAAACAAAATGGACTAGAATAAACCTTGTAAAGATAAAAAAGATCAAAATCATAATACATGGAGACTTGTGCATTAATTGGAAGAAATAAATTGCCTAAGAACAAAAACAAATTAGAATAAACCTAATAAATAGCAAAATGACCTAAAATCTTAATTCATTGAGACTTGTGCATTTATTGGTCGAACAACATTGACTAAGAACCAAAATGAACAACAATAAAAGTAGTAAAGACCAATATTATCTAAAATCTTTACTCATTGAGACTTGTGCACTAAATGGACGAACTACATTGACTAAGATCCAAAATGGACTACAATAAACTAAGTGAACACCAAAATAACCTAAAATCATAATCCATTGATACTTGTGTACTTATTGGAAAAACGATGTTATCTATGAACCAAAATTGTTTAAAATAAACCTAGGAAATACAAAAATGACTTAAAATCTTAATCCATTAAGACTTGTGCACTTATATGACGAACTACAATGACTAAGAACCAAAATGGACTATGTTGTTTGTGCAATTATTGAGCGATCTAAATTGCCAAAGAACCAAAATAGATTAGAATAAACCTAATAAAGACAAAAATGACCTACAATCTTAATTCATTGAGACTTACACTTGTATTCCACAAACAACATTAACTCAGAACCAAAATGGACAAGAATAAACGAAGTAAAGACCAATATGACCTAAAATCTTAACCCATTAAGACTTGTGCAGTTATTGGACGAGCTACATTGAGTAAGAACAAAAATGGACTTTAATTAACCTAGTAAAGATTTTAAAGGCTGAAATGTTAACGCATTAAGACATTTGCAATTATTGGAAAAACTGCATTGAATAAGAACCAAAATGAACTAGAATAAACCTTGTAAAGACAAAAATAACATAATTTTAATCCATTGTGACTTATGCACTTATTAGATGAACTACATTGACTAAGAACCAAAAATGGACTTGAATAAACCTAGTTAAGATCAGAGTGATCAAAATCTCAATACTTTGGGACTTATGCACGTATTTGACAATTGAATTACCAATGAACAAAAATGTATTAAAATAACCTTATTAAAGACCAAAATGACGTAAAATCTTAATCCATTTAGACTTGTGCACTTATAAGATGAACTGCATTGACTAAGAACCAAAATGGACTAGAATATCCCAAGTAAATACTAAAATGACCTAAAATCTGAATCAATTGAGACTTGTGCACTTATTGGATGAAATTCATTAACTAAGAACCAAAATTGACAAGAATGAACCTAGTAAATACAAATATGAACTAAAATCTTAATCCAATGAGACTTATGCACTTATTTGAGAAACAACAATACCTAAGAACCAAATCGTCTAGAATAAACCTTGTAAAGACCAAAATGGTCAAAATCTTCATACATTGAGACATGTGCAATTATTGGTCGAATTAAATTGCCTAAGAACCAAAATGGATTAAAATAAACCTAATAAAGACCAAAACGACCTACAATCTTAATCCATTGAGACTTATATCCTTATTAGACGAACTACATTGACTAAGAACCAAAACAGACAAGAATAAACGTAGCACTGGCCAATATGACCTAAAATCTTAACCCGTTGAGACTTGTACTCTTATTGGACGAACTACATTGACGAAGATCCAAAATGGACTAGAATAAACCAAATTAAGACAAAAATGACCTGATATCTTAATCCATCGAGACTTGTGAACTAATTGGAGAAACTACGCTGACTAAGAACCAAAATGAAAAAGAATAAATGTAGTAAAGACCAATATGACCTAAAACCATTACTCATTGAGATTTGTGCTCTTATTGGACGAACTACATTAACTAAGATCCAAAATGGACTTGAATAAACCATGTAAAGACCAAAATAACTTAAAATTTTAATCCATCGATACTTGTGTACTTATTGGAAGAACATTATTATCTAAGAATAAAAATTGACTAAAATAAAGCTTGAAAAGACCAAAACGACCTAAAATCTTAATCCATTGAGACTTGTGCACTTATTTGACGAACTACATTGACTAAGAACAAAAATGGACTAGAATGAAATTAGTAAAGACTAAAATAACCTAACATCTTAATCCATTGAGACTTGTGCACTTATTCGACGAACTACATTGTCTAAAAATAAAAATGGAGTAGAATAAACCTAGTAAAAGCCAAAATGACCTAAAATCTTAATCCATAGAGACTTAGGTAATTATTCGAAACAAAACATAATCTTAATACATAATTGACTAGAATAAACCAAGTAATATGCAAAATGACCTACAATCTTAATACATTGAGACTTCTACGCTTATTGGACGAACTACATTGAATAAGAACCAAAATGAACTAGAATAACCCTTGTAAAGAAAAAAGTAACAGAAATCTCAATCCTTTGAGGCTTGTGCACGTATTGGACGACTAAATTCCCTAAGAACCAAAATGTATTCGAATAAACCTATTAAATACCAAAATAACCTAAAATCTTAAACCATTGAGACTTGTGCGCTTATTGGACGAATTAGATTAACTAAGAACCAAAATAGACTAGAATGAACGTAGTAAAGATCAAAATGACCTAAAATATTAATCCATTGAGATTTGGGCACTTATTGGACAAACGACATTGACTATGAAGCAAAATGGACTTAAATCAACCAATTAAAGACCAAAATAATCTAAAATCTTAATCCATTGATACTTGTGCACTTATTGGATGAACTATATTAACTAAAAACCAAAATTGACTAGAATAAACCTTGTAATGACCAATCTGACCTAAAAGTTTAATCCATTGAGACTTGCAGACTTATTTGATGAACTACAATGACTAAGAACAAAAACTGACTAGAGTATTTCTTGTAAAGACCAAAATGATCAAAATCTTAATACATTGAGACATGAGCACTTTTGGATTAACTAAATTGCCTAAGAACCAAAATGGATTAGAATAAACCTAACAAAAACCAAAATTACCTACAATCTTATGCCATTTAGACTTACACACTTATTGGATGAGCTACATTGACTAAGAACCAAAATGGACTTGAATAAACCTAGTAAAGATCAAAATGATCAAACTTTTAATCCATTAAGACTTTGGTAGTTATTGGACAAACTACATTGAATAAGAACCAACATGAACTAGAATAAATCTTGTAAAGAAAAAATAACAGAAATATGTATCCATTGAGACTTATGCACTTATTAGACGAATAACATTGACTTAAAACCAAAATGGACTTGAATAAACCTGGTAAAGACCAAACTGATCAAAATCCCAATCCTATGAGACTTGTGCACGTTTTAGACGACTAACTTGCCTATGAACCAAAATGAATTAGAATAAACTTTTTACAGACCAAAATGACTTAAGATCTTAATCCATTTAGACTTGTTCACTTATAAGACGAACTACATTAATTAAGAACACAAATGAACTAGAACTAACCAATTAAAGATCAAAATAACCTAAAATCTTTATCCATTGAGAATTGTGTACTTATTGGACGGAAAACATTGACTAAGATTAAAAATGGACTAGAATGAACGTACTAAAGATAAAAATGACAGATAATCTTAATCGATTGAGACTTGTGCACTTATTGGACGAAATACATTGGGTAAGAACCAAAATGGACTAGAGTAAACCAAGTAAGGTCCAAAATGACCTAAAATATTTATCCATTGACACTTGTGCACTTATTGGATGAGCTACAATTACTAAAAACCAATATTGAGAAGAATAAACCTAGTAAAGACCAAAATGACCTAAATTCATAATCCACCGAGAGTTGTGAAATTATTGGGAGAACTATATTAAATAAGAACAAAAATTGACTAGAATAAACCTAGTAATGACTAAAACGACATACAATCTTAAAACATGGAGACTTATACTCTTATTGGAAAAACTACATTGACTAAGAACCCAAATGGACAAGAATAATCCTTGTAAACACCAAATTATCAAAATCGTAATACATTGAGACTTGTGCACCTATTGGACAAAATAAATTGCGTAAAAAGCAAAACGAATTAGAATAAACCTAATAAAGATCGAAATGACCAACAATATTAATCCATTGAGACTTATACCCTTATTGGACAAACTACATTGACTGAGAACCAAAATGGAAGAGAATAAATGTAGTTAAGACCAATATGGCCTAAAACCTTAATTCATCAAGACTTGTGCACTTATTGGAAGAAGTAAATTAACTAAGAACAAAAATTAACCAAATAAAGATAAAAATAATCTAAAATCTTAATCTATTGAGACTTGTGCAATTATTGGACGAGCTACGTTGACTAAGTACGAAAATGGACTACAATAAACCTAACAAAGACAAAAATGATCTAAAATCTTAATCCTTTGAGACTTGTGCACTTATTGGTCGAACTACATTGACTAAGAACCAAAATAGACTACAATGAACCTAATAAAGACCAAAATGGCCTACAATCCTAATCCATTGAGATTTATACACTTATTGGATGAACTACATTGGCTAAAAACAAAAATGGACAAGATTAAACGTACAAAAGACTATAATGACCAAAATCATAATCTATTGAGACTTGTGCAATTATTGGACGAGCTATATTGACTTAAAACGAAAATGGACTTAAATAAAGCTAGTAAAGACTAAAATGACCGAAATTTTAATTGTAACACCCCGATTTTTAACAGCGTGAGTGTATTTTTTTCAAAACGAATAAAGGAATTTCAACTTAATTCAAAAGAATTGAAAGGAATTAAAATTAAACCACTTAAATAAATTGAAATTAAACCATTTCAAAATAATATGGCGTCGTAATCCAAAACAACAAAAGTAGTTAAATAATTACATCATAATTATAGCCAAGTAATTTAATTTTGGGAATTATACTTTTAATATATCAAAAGGTAGTACATCAACAAAAGTCACTATCATAATACCTCAAAAATTCGGATCACGGACCCACTAAAACATTATCAGAGTGCGGAATAGATATACAATTATCCCAAAACAAATAAATACATCCACCAGCACTAGGCCCTATACAACAAGACTAAACTGATCTGATCATGCACTAAAACTACAGTAGCACGGTTTCCACCGCATCCTCTACAAGTCTCGTCTTCACTCCAGCTGTTCGTCCCTCTGCGCTGTCCACAAATACTCCGTACGTGAAGGTCAGGGAAAACTAACGACGTTTGCGTCGTTAGTGTAACCGTCGGTGGTACGGGTTCGGGTATTATCTGAGGGCAAAACCCAATTTTCCACAATAATTGTAAAGGGTCACCAACCGAAATTAACAATTACCACATAGCAGTTATGTCAAAGATAACAAATATATTCATGGCATGTTCCAATGTTAAGACAACAGTAATAAATAAGTATGCCCACTTATTAAAATGTATAATGTAACACCCTGAGTTTAAAACACAGCGCGAGTGTATTTTTTTTTAACCGAAATAAATAAATGAATTTTCGGAATTTAATTCAAAGGAATTAAAATAAGATTAAGTCATTTCTTAAAATAATTTGTCGTAATCCAAAATGATCAAATGTAATTCAATAATTACATCACGATTAATCAAGTAAAATATTTTTGGGAATTTAATCTTCAAAATATATCAAAATAAAGATACATCCAAAGGCTATATCCTTGACCCACCAAAATATTATCAGAGTGCGGAAGAGATCAGCGAAAAAGATATACAATAATTCCCAAAATAAAACATTACATTCCCAGAGCTAAAGACCCTATACAACAAGTCTAAACTGATCATGCATTAAAGCTATAGTAGCAAGTGATTTTCTCTGCCTCCTCTACAAGTCCCGTCTTCGCCCCAGCTGTCCGTCCCTCTGCATTGTCCACGATTATTCCGTAGGTGAATATCAAGGAAAACTAACGACGTCTCCGTCGTTAGTGTAACCGTTTGTGGGACGAGTTCGGGTATCATTTGAGGGCAAAGCCCAATATTCCACAATAATAGTAAAGGGTCACCGACCGAAATTAACAAATACCACATAGCATTTATGTCAATAATAACCAACATATTCATGACATGTTATGTAACAATGATGATAAATAAGAATGCTCATTTTGAAATTTCATGACATGTATACCTTTTCAAACAGCAACCAATTTAATATAAAAATCAAGTTGTAAGTACAAATATCAATTCAGCAATCACACCAATTCATCAGAAATTCAAAATTTCATAAGGTACTTACACACATCGATTTTCACCTGTCAACATTATATCCAATCATAATTCACCGGTCAACCACCTGATGCAATATGTATATGCTCATGTACTCAACTTCTTGGAATTACCAAGGTGCAGTCGCTCACAGACCAGCACACATGCAGTCTCTCACGGACCAGCACGATTTATATAAGTTAGACTTTAATGGCCAACATGACCATGGTGCAATCTCTCACAGATCAGCACCAGTGCAGTCGCTCACAGACCAAGACTCGTGTATTTGCTCACAGACCATCACGTTTCACGTATACCAAGGTACAATCGCTTACAAACCAGTACCGGTGCAGTGGCTCATAGACCAGCACTCGTGCAGTCGCTCACAGACCAGCACGTTTTACACATTACTCTGTGGCCCATCGCGGTCACCACCTGACTATGCAATGCATGGACATGCAATGTTTTCTCTTCACTGAAAACAATATGCAAACATCAGCAAAAATTCAGCCATTCCATCACTTCCCCAAAACCATCTCAACCCAAATAATTTCATTATCATCACATCAACAAAAAAATTCAAGCACCTCATAATTACCACTTCACACTATCTCAAAAAACTCCATTTTCATTCATCACAAGTCTTCCCAATGTTTCCCCAACTCTTAAAGTTCATAAACACATGTTTAAAATTGAGATTTCTGAAAAGAACAGTCTATATTCGATTACAACTCCCTTGTATTCGAATACAGAAGAGAAAACAGTGCAAAATCAACACTCTGTATTCGAGTACATCTTCCTTGTATTCGAATATAGAAGCTGAAACAGTGCAAAATCAGCATTTTTCACCACATAAATAAAAATTCAAGAACCTCATCATCACCACCTCAAACCATCTCAAAAACTCCATTTTAATTCATCACAAACCTTTCCAATGTTTCGCCAACTCTTAAAGTTTATAAAACAATGTGTAAAACTTGAATTTCTGAAGAAAAAAAACAAATCTATATTCGAATACAGCTCCCTTGTATTCGAATATAGAAGCTAAAATAGTGAAAAATCAGCATTATGTATTCGAATACGATGGTGTTTTATTCGAATACAGATGCGAATATAGTGGCAAAAATTGCAATCCTTTATTCGAATACGACAGGGTCGTAGCCGAATACAGATGCTAAGTCAGAAGCAAAAATCCCTTATCTGTATTCGAATACAGAGGCCCGTATTCGACTACAAGTGCAAAAATTTGAATAAAACAGAAACTTTGGACGCTGTATTCAAATACACTCATGCCGTATTCGAATACACCTTCGAATTCAGTGAAATTTTCCTGAAACTTCAACACATTTTCAAACTTTTTCATTTGAAAAACCAACACAACACCAAAATAGATTCACCACTCTTTTGAACCACAAAACTCAGGACATTTTTCATCAATAACAGATTTTCCAGAAACACCTCCACCCATTTTAAATCTTTTTCTATTTTGATAATCATCATCAACACCAGATTGTTATCAACATAGCAGCAAACAGAATCACCAATACCAGAATAACCTCACAGTTTTGCTTAAACCACCAAAACAGAAGGTCAACCACAAAACAGAACAGACATTTTCAAACGTTTGCATTTTGATCATTCCCAAAACAACATGCAAAGTATTTTCCAGTATTCCCACACAACCAAAACAACATGCAAAGCATTTTCCAGTATTCCCACACAACCAAAACTGAAATGTTGTATCAGCCAACACAGCAAACATCACAGATCATTAAAACATTAACAGAATGCATTTTTCGTATTTAATAACAACATGCCCAACAGTTTCGTTTTTCAAACCAGAAACTCAAATGTAACCACACATCAATCATGCATTTACAACCCTAAAATGCACACTGGAAAGTGGAAGGTGCCCCTTACCTCTGTTACGTTTCCTGCGCTCTTTTATGCTACCACGACAATGTCGGCAAAACTCTCGTTCGCGTTCGCTGCTACGAAAGTTAGTTCCCTAACTCCGTAACAATGAGGGGAACAACTTTTGTACTGGACACCTTCTAGTTTGGTGCTTGGATTTCCAAGTAATCTCACTTTTGAGGATGCTCTTTTTTTTTTCTACTAACAGAAAACAGAATGGGGAGAGGAAGAAGAAGGGTACTGTTGCATGCAGTAAGGAAGGAGGGAAAGTGTTTTCTACTTTCTTTCCTTGCCTCTCACTCATATATATAGGCATATATATGTGCCACCTCATCCAACAATAATATTACAATATTGCTTGATCATCATGTACTTAACCACTCTTGTCGTACTTAACAAATACATCTTAATTAACTGCCCGATAGTTAATTACTCGTAATTAAATTTAATTTATCCTTCATCCAATAATTTTAATTCAACCTCCAAAATAAATATTTATATATATATATATATATATATTTACAAAAAATATACATATATTAAATATTTTACAATTATTCCCCAAAATACACTTAATATTAAATCCATAATTTAATTTTAGATTTAAGGGTCTTACATATAATGTCTACATCTTTGCAAAACAGCCAATTTAACATATAAATCATGTTGCAAGTACATATACAATCAACAATCACAACATTCATTTGGCACTTAGAATTCATTAGATACTTGCACACATCGATTTCCACTCATCAGCTCATATCAAATCATGACTCACAGGTCATCCATCCCAATGCAATATGTATATGTCAATGTACTCAATGACCTAAAATCTTAATTCATTGAGACTTGTGCACTTATTGGACAAACTGCATTGACTAAGATCCAAAATGGACTAGAGTAAACCAAGTAAAGACCAAAATGACCTAAAATCATAATCCATTGAGACTTGTGCACTTATTGGATAAACTAGATTAACTAAGAATAAAATTTGAGTAGAATAAACCTAGTAAATACCAAAAGGACCAAAAATCTTAATCCATTGAGACTTATACCAAAAGAAGAACTACAGTGAGTAAGAACCAAAATGTACAAAAATAAATGTAGTAAAGATTATAATGACAAAAATCTTAATCTATTGAGACTTGTGCAGTTATTGAACGAGCTATGTTGACTAAGACCTAAAATGACTTAACTAAACCTTGTAAAGACTAAAATTACTGAAATGTTAATCCATTGAGAGTTTTGCAGTTATTGGACGAACAACATCGAATAACGACAAAAATGAACTAGAATAAACCTTGTAAAGACAAAAATAATAGAAATCTTAATCCATTGAGACTTATTCACTTATTAGACGAAATACATTGAGTAAGAACCAAAATGGACTAGAATAAACCTAGTAAAGAGCAAAGTGATCAAAATCTTAATCCTTTGAGACATGTGCACATATTGGACATCTAAATTTCCTAAGAACAAAAATAATTTGATTAAACCTATTAAAGACCAAAATGACGTAAAATCATAATCCATTTCGACTTGTGCACTTATAAGATGAACAACATTAATTGTGAACACAAATTGACTAGAATTAACCAATTAAATGCCAAAATAACCTAAAATTTTAATTCATTGAGACTTGTGCACTTATTGGACGAACTATATTTACTAAGAAAAAAAATGAAATAGAATAAACCTAGCAAACACCAAAATGACCTAAAATTTTAATCCAATGAAACTGATACACTTATTTGACGAACTACAGTGACTAAAAACCAAAATGGACAAGAATAAACGTTGTAAAGACAATAATGACAAAACTCATAATCTGATGAGGCTTGTGCAGTTATTGGACGAGCTATATTGACTAAGAACTAAACTAGACTTAAATAAACCTTGTAAACACTAAAATGATTGAAGTGTTAATCCATTAAGAGTTTTGGAGTTGGTGAACAAACAATATTGAATAAGGAACAAATGAACTAGAATAAACCTTGTAAAGACAAAAATAATAGAAATCTTAATCCATTGAGACTTATTCACTTATTAAACGAAATACATTAACTTAGAACAAAAATGGTCTTGAATAAACCTAGTAAAGACCAAAATGATCAAAATCTCAATCCTATGAGACTTGTGCACGTATTGGACGAGTAAACTGCCTAAAAACCAACTTGAATATGAATAAACCTATTAAAGACCAAAATAAACTAAAATCGTATACCATTTAGACTTGTGCACTTATAAGATGAACTGCATTAATTAACAACTCAAATGGACTTGAATTAACCAATTAAAGACCAAATTAAGCTAAAATCTTATTCCATTTAAACTTGTGCACTTATTGGATGAGCTACATTGACTTAAAACAAAAATGGACTAGAATGAACATAGGAAAGGCTAAAACGACCTAAATTCTTGATCCATTGAGACTTGTGCACTTGTTGGACGAACTACATTAACTAAGAACCATAAAGAACTAGAATAAACCAAGTAATGACCAAAATGACCTAAAATCGTAATCCATTGAGACTTGTGCACTGATTGGACGAACAACATTGATTAAGAACAAAAATGGACTAGAATGAACATAGGAAACACTAAAATGACATAAAATCTTTTTCCATTGAGACTTGTGCACTTATTGGACGAACTACATTGACTAAGAACCAAAATGGACAAGAATAAACCAAGTAAAGACAAAAATGACCTAAAATCTAAATCCGTTGAGACTTGTGCACTTATTGATGAACTAAATTAACTAGAATAAACCTATTAAAGTCCAAAATGACCTAAAATCTTAATCCATTGAACCTTATACACTTATTGGAAGAACTACATTGACTTAGAACCAAAATGGACAAGAATAAACGTTGTAAAGAATATAATGACCAAAATCTTAATCCATTGAGACATGTGCATTTATTGGAAAAATTACATTGATTAAGAACCAAAATTCACTTCAATAAACCTAGCGAAGACTAAAATGACGGAAATGTTAATCCATTAAAGGTTTTGCAATCATTTGACAAACTACATTGAATAAGACCCAAAATGAACTAGAATAAACCTTGTAAAGACAAAGATAACGGAAATCTTAATTCGATGAGACTTATTCACTTATGAGACAAAATACATTGACTAATAACGAAAATGGACTTGAATAATTCTAGTAAAGATCAAAGTGAAAAATATCCAATCCTTTGAGGCTTGTGCATGTATTGTCGACTAAATTAATTGCTTGAGAACCAAAATAAAATTGAGTAAACCTATTAAAAACCAAAATGGCTTGGAATCTTAATCCATTTAGACTTGTGTACTTATAATACGAACTACGTTAATTAACAACACAAATTGACTAGAATTAAATAATTAAAGACCAAAATAAGCTAAAATCTTATTCCATTGAAACTTGTGCACTTATTGGGCAAACTACATTAGCTAATAACCGAAATGGACTAAAATGAACATAGGAAAGGCCAAAACGTCCTAAAATCTTAATCCATTGAGACTTGTTCACTTATTGGACGAACTACATTGACAAAGAACCACAATGGACTAGAAAGAACATATTAAATACCAAAATGACCTAAATTCTTAATCTATTGAGACTTGTGCACTTATTGGACGAACTACATTGAATAAGAGCCAAAATGGATTAGAATGAATATAGGAAAGACCAAAATGGCCTAAAATCTTTTTCATTGAGACTTCTGCACTTATTGGACGAACTATATTGACTAAGAACCAAAATGGACTAGAATAAACCATGTAAAGACCAAAGTGACCTAAAATCTAAATCTTCTAATCTTGGCCACACTGGGCCATATGGTCTGATCTTCTGATCTCAGCCAACACTGGTCCATGATGCTTAAATCTGGACCATTGATCTGAACATCTTCCCTCTAATCATTTCTTCTAGTCTAGACTTAGTTTCATATTATGACCCATGCAATCTTCTAGTCTGGGCCAAATCTTGACCAAGTCACTTGTTCTGGACCAATTATCTGAAGCTCTGATTAAGTCTAGATCAAGTCTGGACTGATTATCATTTCACTGCCAAGCTATCTTCTGGTCAGAATAAACTCTGGACCAAGTCTCATTTATGAATCCTTCTAGTCTGGAACAAGTCTCCCTTTGGTAGGCTTCCTTCTGGTCTGGTCCAGGTCTCCTTCTGGACTCTGCTTCCTTCTGATCTAGGCTACGAAAGATATCCTCTGATGGTTTTTTGACATCTTGGTGTATCTGGTGCTTTCAGGATGCATCCTCTGGTACCTTTTGGATGTATTATCTGGTGTCTTCTGGAGGTGTATCATTTGGTATGATTTTATCCTTTGGTAATTCATCCTCTGCCTCTAGTGACTTCATCTTCTTCCTCTAGTAACTTCATCTTATGGTGGAATTTAATATAATGATTCAAAGTACAAAATTACATGGAGTACTTTTGTAAACATCAAAATCCTAAGTACTTAGAACCAACTTGGTTCGAACAATCTCCTCCTTTTTAATGATGACAAAACCTTAACTTATTTTGTTAGCTTATAACCCGAAGTACTTGAAATACTCCCCCTCAGACCAATCTCTACCCGTAAGTCTAATAATGACTTTTTCTTCTCATTTTCAACTCCTTCTTAAACTCTTCTCTTCTCCTTTTCAACTCCTTCTGTTCTCTCTTTATTTTTCTCTCTCCCTGTTTCTTCTCCTTTTCAACTCCTTCTCTTTTAACTCTATCTTTTTCTCTCTTTATTTTATCTCTCCCTGTTTCTTCTCCTTTTCAACTCCTTCTCTTTTCATCTCTTTCTTTTTCGCTCCTCCTTTCTTTTTATCTCTCCTTTTCT
Organism: Cicer cuneatum; assembly: GCA_037974295.1. Lineage (NCBI taxonomy): Eukaryota > Viridiplantae > Streptophyta > Magnoliopsida > Fabales > Fabaceae > Cicer > Cicer cuneatum. The sequence continues at coordinate 25,800,998 of JBBPBO010000005.1, forward strand.
ACTTATTTCTCCTTTTTTTTTTCTCTCTCTCTCTCTCCCTTTTTGTCATCAGCCCAAAATAAGTCCTACTATTTTTGTATTTTTTGTTTTTCTCTTTACAAGGAACAGAAATTAAAAACAAAAAAAATAAAAGACATAAAGTAAAATTACACGAAAATTAAAAAAAAAACTCCCAAGAAGACTGCTTGAGCTAGTCAGATATGGAGATAATATTGAGATGCTTCTCGATGAACGTGAACCTATCTTCAGGTAATGCTTTGGTGAAGATATCAGCCCATTGATGATTAGTGTCCACAAACTGGATGCTTAAAGTCCCTTTTTGAACATAGTCCCTAATGAAATTGTAACACCCCGAGTTTAAAACACAGCGCGGGTGCATTTTTTTTTTCCAATAAATAACTAAAATGAGTTTTCCAAAATTAATATCAAGGGAATTAAAATAAAATCAGTTCATTTCAAAGGTTATCACTCAATCAGTGTCAGAGTGCAGAATAATACAACGGAAAAAGTAATACATTAATTCCCAAAATAAAATTACATTTTCCAAAATTCAAGACCCTATACAAAAGTCTAGACTGATCATGCACTAAGCTACAGTAGCACGATCTCCACCGTGTCCTCTATAAGTCTCGTCTTCAGCCCTCTGTCCGTCCCTCTACGTTTTCCACGTAGACTCCGTACGTAAGGATCAGGGGAAACTAACGACGCTTCCGTCGTTAGTGTATCCGTCGGTAGGACGGGTTCGGTAACATCTGAGAGCAAAGCCCAAAGTCCACAATATAATAGCAAGGGTCACCGACCGAAATTAACAAATAAGCACATAGCATATATCTCACAACAACATATATATTCATGGAATAATATATGACAATGATGAAGAAAATAATAATGCTCATTTGAAAATTTAATGACATATATGCCTTTTCAAAACAGCAGCCAATTATTATGAAATATGTGGTAAGTATAAACAACACCTCGGCAATTCGCAATCATTAAATCAGAAATTCAGATTCTGAACAGTACTCACACACATTCAATTTCCACTCATCATCATAATCAAATCGTGACCCACCGGTCAATCCCCCAATGCAATATGTATATGCGCATGTATACAATTTTCTTGGAATCACCAAGGTGCAGTCGCTTACAGACCAGCACACGTGCAGTCTCTCACAGACCAGCACGATTTATATATGTCAGACTTTAACGGCCCTCAAGACCAGGGTGCAATCTCTTACAGATCAGCACCAGTGCAGTCGCTCAACAGACCAGCACGACTTCACAAATGGAATGGACCGTCTAATACATGCGGAACCATTCCGTAGCCCGGATAGAATAAACCGTCTAATACACGCGGAACTACTCTAAACCCGGATAGAATAGACCGTCTAATACACGCAGAACTATTCTATAACAATCATGGTCACTACAATTACATGTATTAGCCTCTCACAGGCCAAATACACAGAAGTTAAATCCTCGCACGGATAGAATGGACCGTCTAATACACGCGGAACCACTCCGTAGTCCGAGTAGAATAGACCGTCTAATACACGCGGAACTATTCTATAACCCACGGTTACTACTTAACTTCGCGGCCCATCACGGTCACCGCATCAACTCTGTGGCCCATCGCGGTCACCACTTGACTATGCAATGCATGAACTTGCAATTTTTTCTCTTCACTGAAAACAGTATGCGATATCAATGAATTTCATGCATTTCCACCATTTCTCAAAATACCTCAACACAACCAATTTTATTATCAACACATCAATGCTTAAACATTCAAGTAATCATTATCACTTTACATTATCTCACAAATTCCATACTTAATCATCTCAAGTCTTTCCATTGTTCCCCAAACTCTTAAAATTCACAAAACAGTGTTTAAAACTTGATTTTTTGGAAAACACGAATCTGTATTTGAATACAGCTTCCTTCTTTTCAAATACAGAAGCTAAAAACTGAGTTTCTCTAAAAACACGAATCTGTATTCGAATACAGAAGCTGAAACTAGTGAAAATATGCAATTTTAACATTATGTATTGGAATACAGCATGTCTGTAGTCGAATACAGAAGACAGAACTAGAATGATCAACATTAGATCATCAGAAAACAGAACCAGAATCAGAATGATTAACATCAGAACATTAGAAACAGAATTAGAATCAGAATTATCAACACCAGAACATCAGAAATAGAACTAGAATAATCAACATCAGAAACAGAACCATAATGATCAACATCAGAAACAGAACCAGAAGGATCAACATCAGAAACAGAACCAGAATGATCAACATCAGAAATAGAACCAGAAGGATCAACATCAGAAACAGAACCACAATGAACAACATCAGAAACAGAACTAGAATGATCAACATCAGAAACAGAACCAGAATGATCAACATCAGAAACAGAACCAGAATGATCAACATCAAAAACAGAACCAGAATGATCAACATCAGAAACAGAACCAGAATGATCAACATCAGAAACAGAACCAGAATCAGAATCATCAAAAGCAAAACAGAATGATTCACACCAGAATCATCAGAAGCAAAACAGAATGACTCACACCAGAATCATCAGAAGCAAAATAGAATGACTCACCAGAATCATCAGAAGCAAAACAGAATGACTATCAGAATCATCAGAAGCAGAAACAAGATGATTATCAGAAGCAGAAATAGGATGATTAATTTCAGAATCATCAGAAGCAAAACAGAATGATTATCAAAATCATCAGAAGCAGAAACAAGATGATTATTAGAATCATTAGAAGCAACACAGAATGATTCATCCAGAATCATCAAGAACAACACATAGTGATGTTGGAACCAAGTTGGTTCTAAATAATCTGGGTTTTGATGTGTACAAATACACTTGATGGAATCTTATTTTGAACTTGAATTACTACGGTAAAAACCATCAGAAGATGAATGTATCGGAGGATACATTCTGAATTTACAGAAGATGCATTTCTGGAATTATCAGAAGATAAACCAGAATGTCCAAAACCGACCAGAAGATAACTTTGGAGGCTTATATCAAACAGAAACAAAATCAGAAGAACATCTGGAAAACACCAGAGGGAAGCCTGCCATAATATGAATTGCTCGAAACAAGAATGATTCAAATATCAGAAGCAATCAAGAAGTTATACTGATCAGAACATAGTCTGGCAGTGTAATTTCAACACAGTCCATACTTGTCCAGAAGTGACCAGAAGATATCTTTGATGGATTATATCAGAGGGAATAAATATCAGAAGATTCTTTGGACCATACCATTGTGAAGCCTGCCATGTGGAGAGTTGTTCCATGCCATAAGTTGTCAAAAGCAAGAAGTAATCCAGAAGATAATTTGACCAGAACATGGCATAACAATCGAATTTTGAATAACCCAGACATCGCCCAGACTTCAACTAGAATTGATCAGAAGAAGCACAGAATGGTCCATGCCAGAATCACCAGAAGCAGAAACAACAGAATGATTATCAGAATCATCAGAAGCAGGAAACAGGATGATGATCAGAATCATCAGAAGATGGTTAACATCAGAACCATCAGAAGCAGAAACAGAATGTTTCAGATCAGAACCATCAGAAGCAGAAATAGAATGGTTCACATCAGAACCATCAGAAGCAGAAACATAATGTTTCAGATCAGAACCATCAGAAGCAGAAATAGAATGGTTCACATCAGAAGCAGAAATAGATACAGAATGATCCATACAAGGATCATCAGAACCAGAAATAGAATGATCCACACAAGGATCATCAAAACCAGAAACAGAAACGGAATGATCCACACAAGGATCATCAGAACGAGAAACAGAAACGGAATGATCCACACAAGGATTATCAGAACCAGAAGCAGAAACGAAATGATCCACACAAAGATCATCAGAACCAGAAATAGAAACAGAATGATCCACACAAGGATCATCAGAACCAGAAACAGAAACAGAAACAGAATGATCCACACAAGGATCATCAGAACCAGAAACAGAAACAGTATGATCCACACAAGGATCATCAGAACCAGAAACAGAAACAGTATGATCCACACAAGGATCATCGGAACTAGAAACAGAAACAGTATGATCCACACAAGGATCATCAGAACCAGAAACAGAAACAGAAATTCTTCTTATGTATTCGACTACAGGGCTCGTAGTCGAATACAAGTTTGAAAACTTAAGTAAAACAGAAATTTTATAGGTTGTAGTCGAATACACACATGTTGTATTCGAATACACCTTCGAAAACCAGTGAAAATTTCCTGAGATTCAACCCTTTTCAAATTGTTTTCTTTTAAAACAACAACGAAACAACATAACAGATTCAACACTTTTTTTCCAGAAGACACTCCCCTCATTTAAAATCCCTTTTCCTTTTAAATCATCAACACCACCAGAATCACACAAAACAGAAATGGAATCAGGATCCAACCCCAATCATCCAGAACCACACAAAACAACCAGAATCAGAGTCATTTTCATCACTAGAATCCCACAACATAAAACAGAATCAGAACCATTAACACCAGTTTATCCAAAATAAAGACCGATGATCAATCATCAGAATCAATCCAGACTTTTCCAACCATCAGAACATCATGCAACATTTCAGTGTTCTCACTCATCAGAACAAACATGCATGCATTCAGTTTTCCCAAAACACCAAAGCAAGCATGCATGCATTCAGTTTTTTCAAAACACAACAGAATGACATGCAAACATCACAGAACAACTAAGCACCAACAGGATGCATTTTGCATTTTAATGTCATTTTCAAGACAGTTTTATAACATGCGTTTTTAATCATAACTAAAATGGCATGCAAACATTTTCCAGCCTTCACACAGAAGTAAAACAACATATTTTACCTGTAAAACAGCCAATAACAACTATCAGAATAATCTCTTATCAACAAAATGCATTTTCTTTCAAAATGTCATTTTCGAAAATAGCTTTTCTTTTAAAGATAGAACTGAAACAGCACAAATTTATGGCCCTAATGCAGCTAAAAGATGGAAGGTGCCTTTACCCTTGTAGCGTGCTATGCTATTTCTCTTGTTCCTGCTGCGTTCCCTTTTCTGCGTCGAAAAACGGTGAAGCTGTTCCCTGAGTTTGCTGCTGCAAAACTGGGTTCTTTATCTTCTTATTGAGATGGGGATGAACTTTACTACTGGGGGTTTTCAGGTTCGGGGTTTGGATTCTCAGTTACTGGAGTCTTGAGGAATTCCCTCTCCTCAATTTGAATTCGGGAAACTGGGCAGAACAGAGACAGAATGAGAGGGGAAATGGGGTTGGTACATGCAATATTGGCAATGAGGAGGAAGGAATGGTGTTCTGACTTCACCATCCTTCTCACTCGTATTTATAGGCTCTCATGGTGCCACCTCATTTGCCACTTGTCTGATTTCCAACTTTTAATTGTCTTGCAATTAGTCACTAATCCGTACTTAATGGTCCAATTAATTTAATTACTCGAAATTAAATTAATTTAATTCTTCATCCAAAATAAATATTTATATATATATATATATATTCACTCAAACATACATATATTAAATATTTTACAATATTCCCAAAATACCCTTAATATTAATTCCAAAATTAATATTAAATTTAAGGGTCTTACAAATGGTGTTTTATTTCAATGTGTTTGGCTCTAGAGTGTAAGATCGGGTTCTTGGTTAGGTTTATGGCTGAAGTGTTATCACAGAACAAAGGGATATTGGTTTCAAAGATGTTGTAATCTTCAAGTTGATGTTTCATCCAGATTAACTGCGAGCTGCATCCTACTGCTGATATATACTCAGCTTCGGCTGTTGACATGGCAATGGTGCTTTGTCTTTTGCTTGACCAAGAGATAAAATTATCATCGAAGAAAGTGCAATTACCACTTGTACTTTTCCTTTCCAGCTTGTCTCCAGCATAGTCGGAATCACAAAAACCTCTTAGTTTGTAGGTGGGGGGTTTTCTTGTATAACAAGGTAAGGTTGGTGGTTCCTTTAAGGTATCTCAAAATTCGTTTGACAACAGTTAAACGGGATTCCCTAGGGTCAGCTTGAAAATGAGCACAGACACAAACACTAAACAAAATGTCAGGTCTAGAAGCAGTTAAACAAAGAAGGGATCCAATCATACCTCTGTATGATTTCTGGTCTACCTTTTGGCTGGTTTCATCTTTCTCAAGAGAGCAGGTTGGGTGCATGGGGTGGCCATAGGCTTACATTCACTCATTTTTAACATTTTCAGAAGTTCTTTAGTGATTTAGATTGGTGAATGAGTATACTTGATTTACCTTGGTGAATCTGAATTCCCAGGAAGAACTTAAGTTCTCGCATCATGCTCATTTGGAACTCTTTCTGCATTAGGTCAGAAAAGTCCTTGCACAAAGTGCCATTAGTGGATCCAAAGATGATATCATCAACATAAACTTAAATAATCAAAATATCATTTTTAATGGATTTCCTAAATAGAGTATTATCAATCTAGCCTCTATCAAATTCATTCTTAAGTAGAAAGTTATTAAGTCTCTCATACCATGCCCTTGGTGCTTGTTTTAAACCATATAAAGATTTTTTAAGTTGAAAATCATGGTTTGAAAAATCAGAATTTTCAAATCCAGGGGGCTGTTTGACATAGACTTCCTCACTTATAAAGCCATTTAAGAATGCACTTTTAACATCCATTTGATACAGAATTATATCATGATTAGCAGCAAGTGATAAAAGAATTCTAATTGCTTCTAACCTGGCCACTGGAGCAAAAGTCTCAGTGTAATCTATACCTTCCTATTGACTGTATCCTTGAGCTACAAGTCTGGCTTTGTTCCTTACCACTTTACCTTTTTCATTGAGTTTATTCCTGAACACCCACTTGGTTCCAATAATGTTTTTGTTTGGTCTGGATACCAGATCCCAAACATCATTCCTTTGGAATTCATTCAGCTCTTGCATTGCAAGTATCCAACCTTCCTCTGCCAGAGCGTCATCAACATTGGTTGGTCTGCATCAACTTCTTGTTCTGGAAGATCTGTAACAGCTTCTGATTTTAATAAATCAACTTCTGGTTCTGGTAAATCTGTAACACCTTTTTATTCTGATAAATCAGCTTCTGGTTCTGGTAAATCTGTAATAGCTTCTGATTCTGGTAAATATCCAGATTTCTCTTATGACTTATCTTGGCTGTTTCTGTCTTGATCAGATTTATCTTTTGAAGATTTGTCATGTGTTGCTGACTTGCTTGTCTCCTCTAAAGGTGCAAACACAAGAAGGGGGGTTGAATTGTGTTTGACTAACTTCATTACTTTTCATGTTTTTACACTTTTAAAACAAAACTTGATGTATGATTAAAAACAGAGTTAGCAGCGGATATAAAGTAAAAATAAAACTCAGAATTTTTTTACTGGTTCACAGTTAACGAGGCTACGTCCAGTATGTTCACCTTGAAGGATTTCACTAATTTAAACCTTGAATTACAACCGTTCTACTGACTCTCCAAGTCAATCTTCTCAAACTGTCTAACAATCCTAGACTCTTGAGGAATACAACAACTGTCTTCTCCTGCCAATCTGACAATCCCAGATTGTAGAAGGAATTACAACACTATGAATCTAATTTCCAAGTAATCTGCTACGAATTCTGACTCCCTCAGATTGTAGACTCTACTTCAAAAACTTAGATTTGACACAATGGAAAGAAAATAACACGAGTACTTGCTTCTTGAAAGCTGGAACTCACAATTGACCTCACTGAAAACATGAGTGTTTGCTTTGGAAGTGTATGACTCTTTTGTGATTTTCGATGATGAGTATTCTGCCTTGAGCCTCCTTTTATAGATGCAGATTAGGGCCTCTTCCAATGCTTAAATTCGAGCTGAATCTTGCTGGAATCTCTGGCAAAAATAACTTAACCAATTGGGCTTTATTTAAATAAAAAAACATATCTTTTTTAAGCTTTAGATTTCTTTCAAAAATAACTGGCCAATCAAGTCTTTAGTTGCTTCCCGCCACAGCTCCTGAATTCCACAATACTTCACTTTATTTTTGTAACAAATCTTTTTAATACTTTGATCAAAATAAATTAAAATCTCCACCGTTAATCCTCCTGATTAATTCTGAACCATTTGATCTTCTGCGCCAGTCCACATCTGGACCATATTAATTGATATGATGTGATCCTCTGATTTTGGCCATCCCTGGACCACACTTCCTAACCTGCTGATCTTCTGATCTCGGCCATCCTGGTCTAGCAAACTGATCTGCTGTGATCCTCTGATCTCGGCCACTGCTGGACCACACATTCTGACCTTTTGATTTCGGCCAACACTGGACCATGGTTTGATCTTCTGATCTCGGCCAACACTGGGCCAAATAATTAAATCTAAACCATTGATCTGAAAATCTTCCCTCTGATCTAAATCATAAGATTACATAAAGTGCTTTTGTAAACATCAAAATCCTAAGTATTTAGAACCAATTTGGTTCCAACAATCTCCCCCTTTTTGATGATGACAAAACCTTAACTTTATTTGCTAGCTAGTAACTCGAAGACTGAATTACTCCCCCTCAGACCAATCTCTCCCCCTAAGTCTGATACTCTCCTTTTCAACTCCTTCTTTGTTCTCTCTTTCTTTTCTCCCTTCACAATGCCTCTCCTTTTCAACTCCTTCTTTTCTCACTCTTTCTTTTTCTCTCTTCACATTGCCTCTCCTTTTCAACTCCTTCTTTTTTTACTCTTTCTTTTCTCTCTTTATTTTTCTCTCTCCCTATTTCTTCTCCTTTTTAACTCCTTCTCTTTTCATCTCTTTTGTTTTTCGCTTCTCCTTTCTTTTTATCTCTCCTTTTCTACTTATTTCTCCTTTTTCTCTCTGTCCCCCTTTTTGTCATCAGCCAAAAAGAGGTCCTGCTATTTTTGTATGTTTTGTTTTTCTCTTTACAAAGTAAAGAAAGTTAAACAGAAAATAAAATTACAAGAAATTTAAAAACTCCTAAGATGACTACTTGAGCTAGTCAGATATGGAGGTAATACTGAGACGCTTCTTGATGAACTCGAACCTATCCTCTTGTAATGCTTTGGTGAAGATATCAGCCCATTGATGATCAGTGTCCACAAACTGGATGCTTAAAGTCCTTTTTTGAACATGGTCCCTGATGAAATGGTGTTTTATTTCAATGTGTAAGATAGGGTTCTTGGTTAGGAATATGGCTGAAGTGTTATCACAGAACAAAGGGATATTGGTTTCAAAGATGTTGAAATCTTCAAGTTGATGTTTCATCCAGAGTAACTGTGAACTGCATCCTGCTGCTGATATATACTCAGCTTCAGCTGTTGACATGGCAATGGTGCTTTGTCTTTTGCTTGACCAAGAGATCAAATTATCACCTAAGAAAGTGCAGTTGCCACTTGTACTTTTCCTTTCCAGTTTGTCTCCAGCATAGTCAAAATCACAAAAACCTTTTAGTTTCTGGGTGGGGGTTTTCTTGTATAACAAAGTAAGGTTAGTGGTTCCTTTAAGGTATCTGAAATAAAGAAGGGATCCAATAAAGAAGGGATCCAATCATACCTCTGTATGTTTTCTTGTCTACCTTTTGGCTGGTTTCTTCTTTCTCAAGTGAGCAGGTTGGGTGCATGGGGGTGGCCATAGGCTTACATTTACTCATTTTGAACTTTTTAAGAAGTTCTTTAGTATATTTAGATTGGTGAATGAGTATACCTGATTTACCTTGATGAATCTGAATTCCCAAGAAGAACTTGAGTTCTCCCATCATGCTCATTTGGAACTCTTTCTGCATTAGGTCAGAAAACTCTTTGCACAAAGTGCCATTAGTCGATCCAAATATGATATCATCAACATAAACTTGAATAATCAAAATATCATTTTTAATGGATTTCCTAAATAGAGTATTATCAATCTGGCCTCTGTTAAATTCAGTCTTAAGGATAAAGTTACTAAGTCTGTCATACCATGCCCTTGGTGCTTGTTTTAAACCATATAAAGATTTTTTAAATTTAAAAACATGGTATGGAAAATCAGAATTTTCAAATCCAAGGGGTTGTTTGACATAGACTTCCTCACTTATGTAGCCATTTAAGAATGCACTTTTAACATCCATTTGATACAGCATTATATCATGATTAGCAGCAAATGATAAGAGAATTCTAATTGCTTCTAACCTGGCCACTGGAACAAAAGTCTCAGTGTAATCTATACCTTTATGTTGACTGTATCCTTGAGCTACAACTTCACCCTTTTCATTGAATTTGTTTCTGAATACCTACTTAGTTCCAATAATGTTTTTGTTTGGTCTAGATACCAGAACCCAAACATCATTCCTTTGAAATTCATTCAGCTCTTCTTGCATTGCAAGTATCCAACCTTCCTCTGCGAAAGCTTCATCAACATTGCTTGGTTCGCATCAACTTCTGGTTCTGGAAGATCTGTAATAGCTTCTGATTCTGATAAATCAGCTTCTGGTTCTAGTGAATCTGTAACAGCTTCAGATTCTGGTAAATATCCAGATTTCTCTTCTGACTTATCTTGGCTGTTTCTGACTTGATCAGATTTATCTTTTGAAGATTTGTCATGTGTTGCTGACTTGCTTGTATCCTTTAGCTTTCCAGGTACTTCTGTTTCTTGTGCTTCTGCTCCCTTTGGTTCTGGTGAACCTGCATTATTTTTATCTTGCTTTGATTTGTCAAGATCAAGCAGTTTGACATATTACATAATGCAAATCAAATAATTTAAAATTTAACTCAATACAACCAAACCATTAATTCTACTTCTGGTGATTTCTGCTTGTTTTTGAACCCACTGGAATGGTGTTTCTGCTGAAGTATTCAATTCGTGTGAATCACCTAGTTCCTCTGACAGTTTGAAAACCTGCAGAATACTTATCTAGCTTTGATTTGTTAAGATCAAGCTTCTTGTTATCACAGTAAACATAAATATCAAATAATAATAGTATTTACAGCAAGATGTAACCTCTATGTCAATAGTTTCAGTTTTACTCTGAAAATCCTGTTGCTTCTGATTTTAAGATTCCTAATCTGTATGTTGTGTGATTACATGGTTTGGATGAGGGGATTTGAATTCCCTTCCAAGTTTGTAGTCTTGATGAATCTCACTGGAGTGTTTGAAGAACTCTCCTGATTTTGATTCTTCTCTTTCTGCTTTGGTTGGTACACCATGTTCCTCTGGTGATTCTAGAACTTATGGTGATTTTGGTAATTATATTGATTCTGATAATTAGAGTAATTTTGATGATCATACCTAAACCTTTGACATTGATACTAGTTCAGCTTCTGGTTCTGGTACTAATTCTAATTCTGGTTCCAGTGTTAATTCTGGTTCCAGTTCCTGTGCCTCTGATACTGGTTCCAGTTCTTCTACCTCTAATACTGGTTCCAGTTCCTGTTCCTCTGATACTGGTTCCAATTCTGATTCTGGTTCCAGTTCCTGTTCTGATTCGTGTGATATCTTTGATATTTCCTGTTCCTCCTATGATTCTTGTTCTGGTAGGTATTGTGTTGACCAGTTCTTCTTCTACCAGAGTCACTTGGCTTCTGTTTGGTAGATGTTTGAACATAAACCTTATTCTGCTTGTGCATTGCCAACATCCATTGTCCAGGCACCATTGTTGGTGTCTCCTTCTGGTTGCTCAAAATATCTGCAACATAGACAATTTGATCTTTTGGTACCCAGAACTCATTGGGTCCAGGTTTGTTAGTTGTAACAGCTCTCTGATCTTGTTCAGATTTTACCATTGGACAAGATAGCTCAAAGTGACCTTTCTTAGCACAAATAATGCTTAAAACATCATAATGAACAGCTTTACTTTCAACAATTGTTTTTGTAAAACCAAGACCTCTCTTTCCAGTGTTACTGTTTCCATAAATCATAGATGCATATTTACTTTTTTCCATTCCATTAGAAATAAAGTTTTGAAAAAATTGTTCATGCATATCAGATTCACAAACAGTTTTGGAAGTGGAACATACATTACTTTTGAGATTTTGGTTTTCAGATTTGAGTCTTGAAACTTTAGTTTTAAAATCTTTGTTTTCAGTTGCATACTCAGAATTTCGATTCTTTAAAACTTGGACTTCTTTGGTTAGATTTTTCTTATCTTCCCTAAGAGTTTTCAGTTTTAAAGACATCTTATTGTTTGCATTTAACAAGTCTTTTACAACATCAATTAATTCAGATTTAGAGAGATAAGAAAATACCTCTTTGTCTTCATCTTCTGATTCTGTTCCAGTGCCCGAGCTGTACACAGAACTTGAGTTGGTATGAGCAATCAGAGACATAATTGCTTCCTCTGATGTGCTTCCAGACTTGCTTGAATGACTCCTTCGTTCATTTTCCTTCTACCTACTTTCCTTCTTGAATTTATGCCTTTATGAGTTCCAGAGGCAGACCTGATGTGTGCCATCTTTGCTGTTTCTGCCTCTTTTTCATCAGACGATTCTTCTTCTGATTCTGATACATCCCAGGCAGCCATCAGACCCTTCTTTCTGTATCTGGAACTCTTCTGGTGTTGTTTGCCTTTTTCCAGATTTGGACATTCTGACTTGATATGTCCAGGTTTATTGCATCCATAACAAACAAAACTCTTCTTGTCAGATTCTTCCTTTCCTTTGTTGTTATGTTTCTTCTTGAAGCTTCTTCTCTTCCTGATTTCCCAAATCTTAACCATCTTTTTGGTTAAGTAATCCATATCATCACAGTCACTGTCACTATCCTCTGATTATGATGCTGTCTTTGCAGCTTTCTTCTGTTTCGACTTTAGAGCCAGATTCTTCTTCTTCTTTGGTTCGTCTGCTTCTAGTTCTATTTCATGAGACCTGAGTGCACTGATCAGATCTTCAAGTTTTAAATTGTTCAGATCTTTGGCTTGCTGAACTGCAGTAACCATTGGTCTCCACTTGGTTGGTAAGCTTATTCGAATCTTCTTAACATGATCTGCTGTTGTGTAGCTTTTCTTCAGGACCTTCAGTCCAGATATCAGAGTCTGGAATCTGCAGAACATTCCATCAATGTTTTCATCATCTTCCATCTTGAACATCTCATACTGTTTGACCAGTATGTTAGCCCTTGGTTCTTGAAACTGTTGGCTTCCTTCATAGGTCAGAACCAGACTGTCGAATATGCTCTTTGCTGTTTCTTTATCTGTGCATATATACTGATCATGATGTTTCTGGACTTATGATGAAGTTTGTGTAATCTGCTCTGGTCTGGTTTCATATAATCCATGTCTAGTTCTTTAGTTGGATCTTCTGGATCAGTAGGTGTAGTGTATCCTTTGACTACCATCTTCCATAATTCAGGATCTTGAGATATGAAGAAACTTCTCATTCTGTCCTTCCAATACTCAAACCTTTCTCCATCAAACAGTGGTGGTCTTTTGATGTTGCCTCCCAGTTCATCTCTGGATTCTGCCATATTGAACCCCTTGGATCTTTCCTCAATCACTGTTAAGTGCTCAGCCTTGAGACCGAGCTCTGATGCCAATTGAAGGTGCAAACACGAGAAGGGGGGGTTGAATTGTGTTTGACTAACTTGATTACTTTTCCTGTTTTTACACTTTTAAAACAAAACTTGATGTATGATTAAAAACAGAGTGAGCAGCGGATATAAAGTAGAAATAGAACTCAGAATTTTTATACTGGTTCACCGTTAACGAGGCTACATCTAGTCCCTTCACCTTGAAGGATTTCACTAATTCAAACCTTGAATTACAACCGTTCTACTGACCCTCCAAGTCAGTCTTCTCAAACAGTCTAACAGTCCTAGACTCTTAAGGAATACAACACCTATCTTCTCTTGCCAATCTGACAACCCCATATTGTAGAAGGAATTACAACACTATGAATCTAATTGCCAAGTAATCTGCTACCCCTTCTGACTCCCTCAGATTGTAGACTCTACTTCAACCACTTAGATTTGACACAATGGAAAGAAAATAACACGAGTACTTGCTTCTTGAAAGCTGGAACTCACAATTGACCTCACTGAAAACTTGAGTGTTTGCGTTGGAAGTCTATGACTCTTTTGTGATTTTCGATGATGAGTATTCTGCCTTGAGCCTCCTTTTATAGATGCAGATTAGGGCCTCTTCCAATGCTTAAATTTGAGCTGAATTCTCTGGCAAAAATAACTTGACCAATTGGGCTTTATTTAAATAAAAAAAATTTCTTTTTAAGCTTCAGATTTCTTTCAAAAATAACTGGCCAATCAAGTCTTTAGTTGCATCCCGCCACAGCTGCTGAATTTCACAATACTTAGAACCAACTTGGTTCCAACAATCTCCCCCTTTTTTATGATGAAAAAACCTTAACTTATTTTGTTAGCTTATAACCCGAAGTACTTGAAATACTCCCCCTCAGACCAATATCTCCCCGTAAGTCTAATAATGACTTTTTCTTCTCCTTTTCAACTCCTTTTTAAATCACTCTTTCTTTTCTTCTCTTTTCCTCTCCTTTTCAACTCCTTCTGTTCTCTCTTTATTTTTCTCTCTCCCTGTTTCTTCTCCTTTTCAACTCCTTCTCTTTTCACTCTTTCTTTTTCTCTCTTTATTTTATCTCTCCCTGTTTCTTCTCCTTTTCAACTCCTTCTCTTTTCATCCCTTTCTTTTTCGCTCCTCCTTTCTTTTTATCTCTCCTTTTCTACTTATTTATCCTTTTTCTCTCTCTCTCTCTCTCTCTCTCTCCCTTTTTGTCATCAGTCAAAAAGAAGTCCTACTATTTTTGTATTTTTTGTTTTTCTCTTTACAAAGAACAAAAATTAAAAACAAAAAAATAAAAGACATAAAGTAAAATTACACGAAAATTTAGATTACACAGGTGAATGAGTATACTTGATTTACCTTGGTGAATCTGAATTCCCAGGAATAACTTAAGTTCTCCCATGATTCTCATTTGGAACTATTTCTGCATTAGGTCAGAAAACTCCTTGCACAAAGTGCCATTAGTGGATCCAAAGATGATATCATCAACATAAACTTGAATAATCAAAATATCATTTTTAATGGATTTCCTAAATAAAGTATTATCAATCTAGCCTCTATCAAATTCATTCTTAAGTAGAAAGTTATTAAGTCTGTCATACCTTGCCCTTGGTGCTTGTTTTAAACCATATAAAGATTTTATAAGTTTAAAATCATGGTTTGGAAAATCAGAATTTTCAAATCCAGGGGGCTGTTTGACATAGACTTCCTCACTTATATAACCATTTAAGAATGCACTTTTAACATCCATTTGATACAGAATTATATCATGATTAGCAGCAAATGATAAAAGAATTCTAATTGCTTCTAACCTGGCCACTGCATCAAAAGTCTCAGTGTAATCTATACCTTCTTGTTGACTGTATCCTTGAGCTACAAGTCTGGCTTTGTTCCTTACCACTTCACCTTTTTCATTGAGTTTATTCTTGAACACCAACTTGGTTCCAATAATGTTTTAGTTTGGTCTGGATACCAGATCCCAAACATCATTCCTTTGGAATTCATTCAGCTCTTCTTGCATTGCAAGTATCCAACCTTCCTCTGCCAAAGCGTCATCAACATTGGTTGGTCGGCATCAACTTCTTGTTCTAGAAGATCTGTAAAAGCTTCTGATTTTGATAAATCAATTTCTGGTTCTGGTAAATCTATAACAGCTTTTTATTCTGATAAATCAGCTTCTGGTTCTGGTGAATCTGTAACAGCTTCTGATTCTGGTAAATATCCAGATTTCTCTTCTTACTTAACTTGGCTGTTTCTGAGTTGATCACATTTATCTTTTGAAGATTTGTCATGTGTTGCTGACTTGCTTGTATCCTATGAAGGTGCAAACACAAGAAGGGGGGTTGAATTGTGTTTGACTAACTTGATTACTTTTCCTATTTTTACACTTTTAAAAAAAAACTTGATGTATGATTAAAAACAGAGTTAGCAGCGGATATAAAGTAAAAATAAAACACAGAATTTTTATACTGGTTCACCGTTAACGAGGCTACGTCCAGTCGCTTCACCATGAAGGATTTCACTAATTCAAACCTTGAATTACAACCGTTCTACTGACCCTCCAAGTCAGTCTTCTCAAACAGTCTAACAATCCTAGAATCTTGAGGAATACAGCACCTGTCTTCTCCTGCCAATCTGACAATCCCAGATTGTAGAAGGAATTACAACACTATGAATCTAATTGCCAAGTAGTCTGCTACCCCTTCTGAGTCCCTCAGATTGTAGACTTTACTTCAACAAGTTAGATTTGACACAATGGAAAGAAAATAACACGAGTACTTGCTTCTTGAAAGCTGGAACTCACAATTGACCTCACTGAAAACTTGAGTGTTTGCTTTGGAAGTGTATGACTGTTTTGTGATTTTCGATGATGAGTATTCTGCCTTGAGCCTCCTTTTATAGATGCAGATTAGGGCCTCTTCCAATGCTTAAATTCGAGCTGAATCTTGCTGGATTCTCTGGCAAATATAACTTGACCAATTGGGCTTTATTTAAATAAAAAAACATATCTTTTTTAAGCTTCAGATTTCTTTCAAAAATAACTAGCCAAGCAAGTCTTTAGTTGCTTCCCGCCACAGCTCCTGAATTCCACAATACTTCACTTTATTTTTGTAACAAATCTTTTTAATACTTTGATCAAAATAAATTAATATCTCCATCGTTAATCCTCTTGATTAATTCTGAACCATTTGATCTTCTACGCTAGTCCACATCTGGACCATATTAATTGATATGATGTGATCCTCTAATTTCGGCCATCCCTGGACCACACTTCCTAACCTTCTGATCTTCTGATCTCGGCCATCCAGGTCTAGAAAATTGATCTACTGTGATCCTCTGATCTCGGCCACTACTGGACCACACATTCTGACCTTCTGATTTCGGCCAACCCAGGGCCATGGTCTGATCTTCTGATCTAGACCAACACTTGGCCAAATAATTAAATCTAAACCATTGATCGGAAAATCTTCCCTCTAATCTGGACCAATTCTGGACTTGGTCTGGATTAAACTGAAATCAAATATGGACAAATAATATTTCAGTATGGACATTTTACCTTTGATGTTGGACCAGGTCTGGATCAATTCTGGAAATCATTTCTTCTGGTCTGGACTTAGTTTCATACCCTGAACCATGCTATCTTCTGGTCTGGGTCAAAACTGGGTTATTCTCTTGTTCTGGACACATTAATTCATCCTCTGATTAAGTCTGAAACAAGTCTGGACTGTTTATCTTTTCACTACCAGGCCATCTTCTGGTCAGAATAACTTTTGGATTAAATCTGACATTTGATTCCTTTTGGTCTGAATCAAGTCTCCCTCTGGCAGGCTTCATTCTGGTATGTTCCAGGTTTCCTTCTGACTTTGCTTCCTTCTTATCTAGGCCAGCAAAGATATCTTCTGGTGATGTTTTGACATCCTGGAGTATCTTCTGGTAATTCCAGGGTACATCCTTTGGACCTTCTGGATGTATTTTCTTGAGCATTCTGGTGGTGTATCCTCTGGTCTGTTTTTATCCTCTGGTAGCTCATCTTCTGGTGGCATTTAATGTAATAATTCAAGCTTCAAAATAAGATTACATAAAGTTCTTTTGTAAACATCAAAATCCTAAGTATTTAGAACCAACTTGGTTCCAACATCCTTTACCTTAATAGGTAATTCTGTTTCTTCTGCTTATGCTTCTGCTCCCTTTAGTTTTGGTGAACCTGCACTATCTTTATCTTGCTTTGATTTGTCAAGATCAAGCAGTTTGTCATCAGATTTAATGATAATAAAACTCATATAATGAAAGTAAATACAGCTAGTTTGCCAATTATGTTTCTAGTAAAACAACTTTTGGTTCTGGTAAGTCTAGATCAGCTTATGGTTTTAGTGAACCTGCATATGTTTCTGGTTCTAGTAACCAGCATTGGTTTCCTCTAGTTCTGATAAACTAGCATTGGTTTCCTCCAGCATCAATTTCCTTTTGTTCTGGTCAACCATTAATTTTGCTTCTGGTGGTTTCTGCTTGAAACCACTGAACTGGTTTTACTATTTCAGCTGAACTTGTTCAGATTATTTGGATCACCTAGTTCCTGCAAGTACTTATCTAGCTTTGATTTTTAAGATCAAGCTTCTTGTTATCACAGTAAACATAAATATCAAACAATAATAGTATTCACAGCAAGATGTAACCTCTATGTCAGCAATTTCAATTTTACTCTGAAAATCCTCTTGTTTCTGATTTTCAGACTTTGAATCTGTACGCTTTGTGATTAGATAGTTTGGATGAAGGGCTTTGAATTCCCTCCCTGGTTTGTGGTCTTGATGAATTTCACTGGAGTGTTTGAAGAACTCTCGTGATTCATATTCTTCTCTTTCTGCTTTGGCTGATACACCATGTTCCTCTGGTGATTCTGGAACTTGTGGTGATTCTGGTAATTATACTAGTTCTGGTACTGATTCTGATTCTGGTTCCAGTGTTGGTTCTGGTTCCAGATCCTGTGCCTCTGATACTGGTTCTAGTTCTAGTTATGGTTCAAGTTCCAGTTCTGATTTTGGTTCCAGCGTTGGTTCTGGTTCCAATTCCTGTATCTCAGATACAGGTTCCAATTCCTGTTCTGATTCGTGTGATATGTGTGATTTCTTTGATATTTCCTGTTCCTTCTATGATTCTGGTTCTGGTTCTGATGGGTATTGTGTTGACCAGTTCTTCTTCTACTAGAGTCAATTAGCTTCTGTTTGGTAGATGTTGGAACATAAACCTTCTTCTGCTTGTGCATTGCCAACATCCATTGTCCAAGCACCATTGTTGGTGTCTCCTTCTAGTTGCTCAGAATATCTGCAACATAGACAATTTGATCTTTTGGTACCCAAAACTGATTGGGTCCAGGTTTGTTAGTTTTAACAGCTCTTTGATCTTGTTCAGATTTTACCATTGGACAAGATAATTCATAGTGACCTTTCTTAGCGCAAACAATACATAAAACATCACAATGAACAATTTTAGTTTCAGCAATAGTTTCTGTAGAACCAAGACATCTCTTTTCAATGTTACTGTTTCCATAAATCATAGATGCATATTTACTTCTTTCCATTCCATTAGAAATAAAGTTTTGAAAAAATTGCTCATGCATATCAGATTCACAAACAGTTTTGGTGGTGGAACAAATATTACTTTTGAGAGTTTGGTTTTCAGATTTGAGTCTTGCAACTTCATTTTTAAAATCCTTGTTTTCAGTTGCATACTCATAATTTTGATTCTTTAAACTTGGACTTCTTTGGTCAGATTTTTCTTATCTTCCCTAAGAGTTTTCAGTTTTAAAGACATCTTATTGTTTGCATTTTAAATGACTTTTACAACATCAATTAATTCAGATTTAGTGAGATCAAAAAATACCTCATTGTCTTCAACTTCTGAATCTGTTCCAGAGCCTGAGTTGTATACAGAACTTGAGTTGGTATGAGCCATTAGAGCCATAATTGCTTCCTCTGATGTGCTTCCAGACTTGCTTGAATGACTGCTTTGATCATTCGTCATTCTGCCTGCTTTCCTTCCTGAAGCTGTGCCTTTATGAGGTCCAGAGGCAGACCTGATGTGTGCCATCATTGCTGTTTCTGCCTCTTCTTCATTAGACGATTCTTTTTCTGATTCAGATGCATCCTAGGCTGCCATCAGATCCTTTTTTCTGAATTTTGAACTCTTATTGTGCTGTTTGCCTTTTTCCAGATTTCGACATTCTGACTTGATATGTTCAGGTTCATTGCATCCATAGCAGATGATGCTCTTCTTGTCAGATTCTTCCTTTCCTTTGCTGTTATGTTTCTTCTTAAAGCTTCTCCTCTTCCTGTTTTCCCAGATTTTAACCATCTGTTTGGTTAAGTAAGCCATATCATCACAGTCACTGTCGCTATCCTCTGATTCTGGTGCTACCTTTGCTGGCTTTCTTTTGTTTCAACTTTAGGGCCAAATTCTTCTTCTTCTTTTGGTTCCAGTTCTATTTCATGAGACTTGAGTGAGCTGATCAGATCTTCAAGTCTTAAGTTATTCAGATCTTTGGCTTGCTGAACTGCAGTAACCATTGGACTCCACTTGGTTGGTAAGCTTCTTAGAATCTTCTTGACATGATCTGCTGTTGTGTAGCTTTTCTTCAAGACCTTCAGTCCAGATATCAGAGTCTGGAATCTACAAAACATTCCATCAATGTCTTCATCATCTTCCATCTTAGAATCTACAAAACATCTCATACTATTTGACCAGTATGTTAGCCCTTGCTTCTTGAACCTGCTGGCTTCCTTCATAGGTCAGAACCAGACTGTCGATGTAACGCCCCGGATTTTTGGTCCAAAACGTTACTAAAAAAAAATGCTTTTAGAAAAATTTACGATAATTTTTTTTTTCGTAAGAATATCTACATTTATACTTTTAAATAATTAGTAACAATCACATTTATGCTTTTAAATAATTAGTAACAATGACATTTATTTAATATTATAAAAAAAAGGTTTATTCAAGCTAAAATAAAGGAAAAATCAATTATTCCTGACGGAAGCAAAAATCCACTTCCGTATTTATAGAATTCGAATGCATTTAAAAGTTTAGTGACAAAAATTAAAAAAATAAATAAACATAGAAATTTTGCGGCAATACTTATTATTACAAAATTGTCTTGAAAACCCCATTTTTACCCCACGTTCGCCGCACGTTAATACTCATCAATTACTCTTGAATCTTCGCGAACTCATTAGTACCTAAAATGTTGTTGTAAGGGTCAATTTTTTCCATCATCCACATCAAACCAAAGCTAAACATATAGAAGAATAACACAAAACATATAAAGGTAAAAACTTGTAATTTAAAAGAAAAAAATGCGCAAACAGTAAATCGTATATAAAAAATATGCATAATGCATGCTCCTAAAACTATATGATCCGGATATAAACCTGCCACTAAGGCAACTTCCACACAGGAAGATCACCCATACCAATGGGGAAAATAAACCTGCCACTAAGGCAACTGCCACGAAGATGCATATGCCATGACATGATCATATATTATCACAATTATACTCGCACACAGCCCACTAAGAATCATGTCATATGCATTCAAAAAAAATCACCTTTTTAAAACCATCATCTTATTCACATCACAAAGATCACATATCGCACATCCTTATCATGAGAATCATATATTCATAGACAAATAATAATTAAATAATAATTTTTACCACGTACGCATAAAAATCGGGACTTGACTTCATTTACACCATAAAGATTAAAACTTTATATATAACAAGAAGCTTCAAACTCCAACACATAATACATCATCAAAATCAAAACTTTATCATATATATAACATAAGAAAAAATCATATTTCGCTTCATATCCATCATAAAAATTAAAACTTTATCATGTATAATATAAAAATTCATATTTTACTTCTTAAAAATACATACATTACATATCGAACTCAACGTAAAGGATTTCAGATTCCATTATTTTATGTTATTGGTCAACATTTATTTCTTTCAAAAGCAAGCAATTACCATTATTAGTTCCATGTCATCCAACTAACGGTCTAACTCAAATTTGTGTGGGGAAAAGCCCTTACCATGGCCGCTTTTCTTCCTAGTACGAAACTCTAAGCCCCCACGAAGTTGTTCACACGAAAAGTTTGCCGCACGAAGGAGATGAGGTGTGAAGGAGATGACGGCTAGGGTTTCGGTATTTTTTTCTGCTTACTATTACTTAGTGTGGAAATATTGTGGACTTTAGGGAAAATTTAAAGTGGAGATTATTGGGTAGATAGTGTTGGGCCCAAATAAAGAATATAAGGGAGAAAATATTATTTTATTTATTTATTTATTTTTTTCTTAACCTTTATCATACAAAAACTAAGCCACCAACTCCAAGCCCAAATTTCTATTATGGGTTGGGTCACAGCTAGCCACAAACCCTTAGCTCAAATTCTTCTTGTACTAAAAAACATAATTATATATATATATATATATAATTATCACACAAGGCAAATAATTCTTACTAATAAATTTATCAACTACAATAAGTCGATCAAGGAAAATAATTATCACACCTAAATTAATAATGAAATATATATATTTGTAAGTCTTAATTATTTTTTATAATAAATTTAGAGGATGTTACAGTCGAATATGCTCTTTGCTGTTTCTTTATCTGTGCATCTGTCAAATTCCTTGAATGTGATGGCACTGATCATGATGGTTCTAGACTTATGATGCAGTTTGTATAATTTGCTCTGATCTGGTTTCATATCTTCCATGTCCAGTTCTTTAGTTGGATCTCCTGGAACAGTAGGTGTAGTGTATCCTTTGACTACCAGCTTCCATAATTCAGGATCTTGAGATATGAAGAAACTTCTCATTTTTTCCTTCCAATACTCAAACCTGTCTCCATCAAACAGTGGTGGTCTGTTAATGTTGCCTCCAAAACCATCTTTGGATTCTGCCATGTTGTTGACCCTGGACCTTTCCTCAAACACTAGTTAAGTGCTCAGCCTTGAGACCGAGCTCTGGTGCCAATTGAACGTGCAAACATGAGAAGGGGGGTTGAATTGTATTTGACTAACTTGAATACTTTTTCTGTTTTTGCAGTTTTATAACAAAACCTGATGTATGAATCAAACAGAGTTAGGAGCGAATATAAAGTAAAAATAAAAACACATAATTTTATACTGGTTCACCGTTAATGAAGCTACGTCCAGTCCCTTCACTTTGAAGGATTTCACTAATTCAAAACCTTGAATTACAACAATACCACTGACCCTCCAAGTTAGTCTTCTCAAACAGTCTAACAATCCTAGACTTTTGAGGAATACAACACCTTGACTTCTCAAGTCAGGGCTTCTCCAGCAAATCTCACAACCCCAGATTGTAGAAGGAATTACAACGCCTTGAATCTAATTGCTAAGTAATCTGCTACCCCTTCTGACTCCCTCAGATTGTAGACTCTACTTCAACAACTTAGATCTAACACAAGGGAAAGAAAAATACGAGTGCTTGCTTCTGGAAAGCTGAAACTCACAATTAACCTCACTGAAAACTTGAGTGTTTGCTTATGGAAGTGTATGACTCTTTTGTATTTTTGATACTAAGTCTTCTGTCTTGAACATCCTTTTATAGATGTGAATTAGGGTCTCTTCCAGCTTAAATTCGAGCTGTATCTTGTCAGATACTCTTGCAAAAATAACTTGGCCAATCGGGTTTCTCTTAAATAAAATACATATCTTTTTAGCTCCAGATTTGCTTTCAAAAATAACATTGGCGAATCCTATCTTTAATTATTTTTGGATCAAATATTTTTTCCCGCCAATAGTTTCTAAATTCCACAAGACTTCAATTTATTTTTATATCAAATCCTTTTAATACTTTAATCAAATTTAATCAAGTCTCCACTGATTATCATCATGATTAAATCTTGACCATTTGATCTTCTGCTCTCGTCCACGTCTGGACGATACAATCTGATCTGTTGTGATCCTCTGATCTCGACCAACACTAGACCACACGTTCTGATCTTCTGATTTCATCCATACACTGGACCATATGATCTGAACCTCTAATCTTGGCCAACACTGGGCCATATGGTCTGATCTTCTGATCTCGGCCAACACAGGTCCATGATGCTTAAATTTGGACCATTGATCTGAACATCTCTCTGATCTGGACCAATTCTGAACTAGGTCTGGATTGAACTGAAATTAAATTTGGACTTATGATATTTTAGTCTGACAATTACCTTCTGATCTGGATTAGGTTTGGATTAAATTTGGACAATCATTTCTTCTGGTCTGGACTTAGTTTCATACTCTGACCCATGTTATCTTCTGGTCTGGGCCAAATCTGGACCAAGTCACTTGTTCTGGACCAATTATCTGAAGCTATGATTAAGTTTGGACTGATTATCATTTCACTGCCAAGATATCTTCTGGTCAGAATAAATTCTGGACCAAGTCTGACTTATGAATCCTTTTGGTCTGGAACAAGTCTTCTTTTGGCAGGCTTCCTTCTGGTCTGGTCCAGGTCTCCTTCTAGACTCTGCTTCCTTTTGATCTGGGCCAGGAAAGATATCCTCTGATGGTTTTTTGACATCCTGGTGTATCCTCTGGTGCTTTCAGGATGCATCCTCTGGTACCTTCTGGATGCATTATCTGGTGTCTTCTAGAGGTGTATCCTTTGGTCTGATTTTATCCTCTGGTAATTCATCTTCTGCCTCTGGTGACTTCATCTTCTTCCTCTGGTAACTTCATCTTCTGGTGGCATTTAATATAATGATTCAAAGTTCAAAATAAGATTACATGGAGTGATTTTGTAAACATCAAAATCCTAAGTACTTAGAACCAACTTGGTTCCAACAGCTTGTGCATTTATTGGATGAACTACATTAACTTAGAACCAAAATTAACTAGAATAAACTTACTAAAGACTAAAATGACCTAAAATCTTAATCCATTGAGACTTGTGCACTTATTGAATGAACTACATTGACCGCAAACCAAAATGGACTACAATAAACCTTGTAAAGACCAAAACGATCAAAATCATAATACATTGAGACTTGTGCATTTATTGGACGGACTAAGTCAATGGATTTTGGTCATTTTGGTCTTTTCTAAGTTGATTTTAATGGATTTGGGTTCTTAAGCATTGTAGTTCGTGAAATAAGAGCAAAAGTTTCAATAGATTATTATTTTAAGTCATTTTGGTCTTTATAGGTTTATTCTAATGCATTTTGGTTTTAAAGCATTGTAGTTCGTTCTATAAATGCATAAGTCTCAATGGATTAATAATCTGGTCTTTACTAGGTAAATTCTAGTCCAATTTGGTTGTTAGTGAATGTTGTTCGTCTAATAAGTGCATTAGTCTAAAAGGATTTAGAATTTAGGTCATTTTGGTCTTTTCTAGGTTGATTATAATGCTTTTGGATTCTTAAGCATTGTAGTTCATCCAGCAAGTGCATAAGTCTCAATGGATTAACATTTTGGTCATTTTGGTCTTTTCTAGGTGCGTTCTACTCCATTTTGGTTCTTAGGCAATATTATTCGTCTAATAATTGCATAATTCTGAAAGGATTAAGATTTTCGGTAAATTTGGTCTTTTCTTGGTTGATTCTAATGTATTTAGGTTCTTAAGCATTGTTCTTCTTCCTATAAGTGGATATGTCTTAATGGATTAACATTTTGGTCATTTTAGTCTTTACTAGGTGTGTTCTAGTCCATTTTGGTTCTTAGTCAATGTTGTTCGTCTAATAAAAGGATTAAGATTTTAGGTCAATTTTCTATTTCTAAGGTTTATTCTAATGCATTTGGGTTCTTAAGCATTGTAGTTCGTCAAATAAGTGTATTAGTTTCAATGGATTAATATTTTAGGTCATTTTGGTATTTACTAGGTTTATTCTAATGCATTTTGGTTCTTAAGTATTGTAATTCATCGAATAAGTGCATAAGTCTCATTGGATTAATAATTTGGTTATTTTTGTCTTTACTAGCTGTATTCTAGTCCAATTTGGTTGTTAATCAATGATGTTCATCTAATAAGTGTAGATGTTTAAAAGGATTAAGATTTTAGGTCATTTTGGTATTTTCAAGGTTGATTCTAATGCATTTGGGTTTTTAAGCCTTGTAGTTCGTCAAATAAGTGCATTCGTTTCAATGGATTAATATTTTAGGTCATTTTGGTCGTCACTAGATTTATTCTTCTACATTTTGGTTCTTAAGCATTGTGGTTCGTCCAATAAGTGCATAAGTCTCAATGGATTAACATTTTGGTCTTTACTGGGTGTGTTCTAGTCCATTTTGGTTCTCAGTAAATGTTGTTTGTCTAATAATTGCAAAAGTCTTAAAGGTTTAAGATTTTTGGTCATTTTGGTCTTTTCTAGGTTGATTCTAATGCATTTGGGTTCTTAAGCGTTGCAGTTCGTCAAATAAGTGCATTAGTTTCAATGGATAATATTTTAGGTCGTTTTGATCATTACTATTTTTATTCTAATGCATTTTGGTCCTTAAGCATTGTAGTTCGTTCGGTAAGTGCATAAGTCTCAATGGATTAATATTTTAAGTCATTTTGATTTTTACTAAGTTTATTCTAGTCTATTTTGGTTCTTAAACAATGTAGTTAGTCTAATAAGTGCATTAGTTTCAATAGATCAAGATTTAAATCGTTTTGCTCATTAAATGGTTTATTCTATTCCATTTGGTTTGTTAGTCAACGTAGTTCGTCTAATAAGTGCATAAGTCTCAAAGTATTCAGATTTTAGCTCATTTTTGTCTTTACTAGGTTTATTCTAAAGCATTTTGGTTCTTTAGCATTGTAGTTCGGCCAATTAGTGCATAAGTCTCAATGGATTAACATTATGGTCATTTTGGTCTTTGCTAGGTGTATTCTAGTCCATTTTGCCAGGTGTATTCTAGTCCATTTTAGTTCTTTGCCAGGATTAAGATTTTATGTCATTTTGGTATTTTCTAGGTTGATTCTAATGCATTTGGGTTCTTCAGCATTGTAGTTCATCAAAGAAGTGCATTAGTTTCAAAGGATTAATATTTTAGGTCATTTTGGTCTTTACTAGGTTTATTATAATGCATTTTGGTTCTTAAGTATTGTAGTTTGTTCGATAAGTGCATAAGTCTCAATGGATTAACATTTTGGCCATTTTGGTCTTTACCAGGTGTATTCCAGTCCATTTTGGTTCTTGGTCTATGTTGTCTGTCTAATAAGCGCAAATGTTTAAAAGGATTCAGATCTTAGGTCATTTTGGTATTTACTAGGTTTATTATAGTTCATTTTTTTTAATCATTGTAGTTCGTTTAATAAGTGCATAAGTCTCAATGGATTAACAATTTGGTCAATTTGGTCTTTACTAGGTTGATTGTAACACCTCGAGTTTGAAACAGCGCGAGTATATTTTTATTTCCAACCAAAATCAAATAAATAAAAGAATTTTCGAATTAATTCAAGATAATTAAAATAAAATTAAAATTAAGTCATTTCATAAAATAATACGTCGTAATTCAAATGACGAACGTAATTAAATAATTACATCATAACTTTAAACGAGTAAATTAGTTTTGGGAAATTGATCTTCATAATATACCAAGATAAAAATACATCGAAAAGCTGTATCCTGGACGCACCAAAATATTATCAAAGTGCGGAAAAATATACAATTATCCCAAAATAAATAATTACATCCACCGAGCTCAAGACCCAATACAACAAGTCTAAACTGATCATGCACTAAAGCTACAGTAGCAAGGGTTCCCTCCGCATCCTATACAAGTTTTGTCTGACTCTGCGGCTCGCCTCGATGTGACGTCCTCCTCCTCCTCATACAGGGAAGGATCAGTCTCCTCCGAAGTCAGATCTACCTATGATCTGGGTCGCTTCGGCGGTGCTGGAATCTCAAAACAATCATCTGTTGTCCTAGATGGACCAGAAATATCAACTACTGCTAGTGTCGGTCCTTTATTCTTCTCTCTTACCTCGGATTCACGCACAACACCTCCAGCTTCTGGGTTAGTGTTGGAACCAAGTTGGTTCTAAGTACTTAGGATTTTGATGGTTACAAAAGCACTCAATGTAATCTTATTTTGTACCTTGAATTATTAAATTAAATACAATCAGAATATGAAGAAATCAGAAGCAGAAGATCAAAGGAAAATGAATTCTGGAATTTCCAGAAGATGTTCCAGGATGTCAAAACATCACCAAAAGATATGTTTGCTGGCCCAGAACAGAAGGAAGAAAAATCAGAAGGAAACATGGATCATACCAGAGGAAAGCCTGCCATAGGGAAAGTTGATCCAGACCAAGAAGAATCAAATATCAAATTTATTCCAGAAGTTATTGTGACCAGAAGATGGCCTGGCAGTGAAATATTAAACTGCCCAGACTTGTTCCAGACTCAACCAGAGGCTATGTTTAAGGGTCCAGAACAAGAGAATCAATACAGATATGACCCAGACTATAAGATAGCATGATTCAGGGCATGAAACTAAGTCCAGACCAGAAGAAATGAATTCCAGAATCAATCCAGACCTGGTCCAAAATCAAAGGTAAAATGTCCAGACTAAAATATTTATTGTCTAGATTTAATTTCAATTTAATCCAGACCAAAGTCCAGAATTAGTCCAAATCAGAGGGAAGATTTCCAGATCAATGGTTCAGAATTAATTATTTGGTCCAGTGATGGTCCAGATCAGAAGATCAGACCATGGCCCAGTATTGGCCGAAATCAGAGGGACCGAATGCGCAGTCCAGTAAAGGCCGAGTTCAGAGGATTATAGCATATCAGGTGCACATCCAGGATGGCCGAAATCAGAAGATCAGAGGGTCAGAAAGTGTGGTCCAAGAAAGGCTGAAATCAGAGGATCACAGCATATCAATTAGGTTGGTCCAGATGTGGACTAGCGCATGAAGATCCAATGGTCCAGATTTAATCAAGAAAATTATACGGTGGAGAATTTTATTTATTTTGATCAAAGGATTTAAAAGATTTGTTTCAAAATTAAATTGAGGTGTTGTGGAATTCAGGAGCTGTGGCGGGAAGCAATGAAAGGATTTGATTGGCCAGTTAGTTTTTGAAAGAAATCTGAGGCTTCAAAAAGATATGTTTTTTAATTAATTGAAACCCAATTGGTTAAGTTATTTTTGCAAGAGAATCCAGCAAGATTCAGCTCGAATTTAAGCATTGGAAGAAGACCTAATCTGCATCTATAAAAGGAGGCTCAAGGCAAAATACTAAGCATCGAAAATCACAAAAGAGTCATACACTTCCAAAGCAAACACTCTCAAATTTTCATAGAAGTCAATTGTGAGTTCCAGCTTTCAAGAAGCAAGTACTCGTGTTATTTTCCATCCACTGTGTCAAATCTAAGTTGTTGAAGTAGAGTCTACAATCTGAGGGAGTCAGTAGAGGTAGCAGGTTACTTGGCAATTAGATTCATAGTGTTGTGATTTCTTCTACAATCTGGGATTGTCAGATTGGCTAAAGACAGGAGTTGCATTCCTTAATCAAGTCTAGGATTGTTAGACTGTTTGAGAAGACTGACTTAGAGGATCAGTATAAAGGTTTGAATTAGTGAAATCCTTCAAGGTGAAGGGACTGGACGTAGCCTCGTTAACGGTGAACCAGTATAAAAACTGTGAGTTTTATTTTTACTTTTATCCGCTGCTAACTCTGTTTTTAATTATACATCAAGTTTTGTTTTAAAAGTATAAAAACAGGAAAAGTAATCAAGTTATGTCAAACACAATTCAACCCCCCTTCTCGTGTTTGCACCTTCAATTGGCATCAGAGCTCGGTCTCAAGGCTGAGCACTTAACAGTGTTTGAGGAAAGGTCCAAGGGGTTCAACATGGCAGAATCTAGAGAAGAATTGGGAGGCAATATCAATAGACCACCACTATTTGATGGAGAAAGGTTTAAGTATTGGAAGGACAAAATGATATGGATGATATGGATGATATGGATGATATGAAACCTAAGTAAAGGTTTAAGTATTGGATACACTGCACCTACTGATCTAGAAGATCCAACTAAGAAACTAGACATGGATGATATGAAACCAGATCATAGCAGATTACACAAACTTCATCACAAGTCCAGAAACATCATGATCAGTGCAATCACATTCAAGGAGTTTGACAGATGCACAGATAAAGAAACAGCAAAGAGCATATTCGACAGTCTGGTTCTGACCTATGAAGGAACCCAGCAGGTTGAAGAAGCAAGGGCTAACATATTGGTCAGGCAGTATGAGCTGTTCAAGATGGAAGAGAATGAAGACATTGAAGCAATGTTCAGCAGATTCCAGACTCTGGTATCAGGTTTAAAAGTATTAAACAAAAGCTATACCACTGCAGATCATGTCAAGAAGATTCTAAGAAGTTTACCAAAAAGGTGGAGACCAAAGGTTACTGCAATACAGGAAGCCAAAGATCTGAATAACTTGAGACTTTAAGACCTGATCAACTCACTCAGGTCTCATGAAATAGAACTGGAAGAAGATGAACCAAAGAAGAAGAAGAATCTGGCTCTGAAGTCGAAACAGAAGAAAGCCAGCAAAGGCAGCATCAGAATCAGAGGATAGTGACAGTGACTGTGATGATATGGCTTACTTAACCAAAAAGATGGTTAAGATATGAGAAAGCAGGAAGAAAAGAGGTTCCAAGAAGAAACATAACAGCAAAGATAAGGAAGAATCTGACAAGAAGAACATCATCTGTTATGGATGCAATGAACCTGGACATATCAAGTCAGAATGTCCAAATCTGGAAAAAGATAAACAACACAAGAAAAGTTCCAGATTCAGAAAGAAGGGTCTGATGGCTGCCTGGGATGTATCGGAATCAGAGGAAGAATCGTCTGATGAAGAAGAGGCAGAAACAGCAAAGATGGCTCAATCAGGTCTGCTTCTGGACCTCATAAAGAAATTATTTCATGAAGGAAGCACATCAGAAGAAGCATTTCTGTCTTTGATGGCTCATAGCAATTCAAGTTTTGGATACAGCTTAGGAACAGAATCAGAAGATGAAGACAATGAGGTATTTTCTGATCTTTCTAAATCTGAATTAATTGAGACTTTAAAAGACTTGTTAAATGCAAACAATAAGATGTCTTTAAAACTGAAAACTCTTAGGGAAGATAAGAAAAATCTAACCAAAGAAATCCATGTTTTAAAGAATCAAAATTCTGAGTATGCAACTGAAAACAAAGATTTTAAAACTGAAGTTGCAAAACTCAAGTCTGAAAACCAAACTCTCAAAAGTAATATATGTTCCACTTCTGAAACTGTTTGTAAATCTGATATGCATGAGCAATTTTTTCAAAACTTTATGTCTAATGGAATGGAAAGAAGTAAATATGCATCTATGATTTATGGAAACAGTAACTCTGGAAAAAGAGGTCTTGGTTTTACAGAAACAATTACTGAAAATAAAGTTGTTCATTCTGATGTTTTATGTATTGTTTGTGCTAAGAAAGGTCACTTTAAATTATCTTGTCCAATGGTAAAATCTGAACAAGATCATAGAGCTGTTAAGACTAACAAACCTGGACCCAATCAGTTCTGGGTACCAAAAGATCAAATTGTTTATGTTGCAGATATTTTGAGCAACCAGAAGGAGACACCAACAATAGTGCCTGGACAATGGATGTTGGCAATGCACAAGCAGAAGAAGGTTTATGTTCCAACATCTACCAAACAGAAGCCAAGTGACTCTGGTAGAAGAAGAACTAGTCAAAACAATACCTATTAGAACCAGAACCAGAATCATAGGAGGAACATGAAACATCAAAGCTATCACACGAATCAAAACAGGAACTGGAACCAGAACCAGAACTAGAACCAGTATCAGGAGCACAGAAACTGGAACCAGAACCAGAACTGGAATCAGTATCAGAAGTACAGGAACAAGAACCAGAACCAACACTGAAACCCGAACCAGAATCAACACTGGAACCAGAACCAGAATCAGTACTGGAACCAGAACCAGAACAGGTATCAATGGTTCAGGTATGATCATCAGAATTACTCTAATTATCAGAATCAGTATAACTTCAGGAACTATCAGAATCACTAGAACCATCAAGCTTATCAGAATCACCAGATTCACCAAAGCCACCAGAACCAAAACATGTTCCAGAATCACCAGAGGAACATGGTGTATCAGCCAAAGCAGAAAGAGAAGAATCAGAATCAGGAGAGTTCTTCAAACACTCCAGTAAGATTCATCAAGACTACAAACCTGGAAGGGAATTCAAATCCCCTCATCCAAACCATGTAATCACAGAACATACAGATTAGGAATCTGAAAATCAGAAGCAAGAGGATTTTCAGAGTAAAACTGAAACTGTTGACATAGAGGTTACATCTTGCTGTAAATACTATTATTATTTGATATTTATGTTTATTGTGATAACAAGAAGCTTGATCTTAACAAATCAAAGCTAGATAAGTATTCTACAGGTTTTCAAACTGTTAGAGGAACCAGGTGATTCACAGGAATTGAACACCTCAGCAGAAACAGCATTCTAGTGGTTTCAAAAACAAACAGAAACCACCAGAAGCAGAATTAATGGTTTGAGTGTATTAAATTTTAAATTATTTTGATTTGCATTATGTAATATGACAAACTGCTTGATCTTGACAAATCAAAGCAAGATAAAAATAGTGCAGGTTCACCAAAGGGAGCTGAAGCACAAGAAACAGAAGTACCTGGGAAGATTCACCAGAACCAGAAGCTGATTTATCAGAATCAGAAGCTGTCACAGAACCAGAAGCTGATGCGAACCAACCAATGTTGATGACGCTCTGGCAGAGGAAGGTTGGATACTTGCAATGCAAGAAGAGCTGAATGAATTCCAAAGCAATGATGTTTGGGATCTGGTATCCAGACCAAACAAAACATTATTGGAACCAAGTAGGTGTTCAGAAATAAATTCAATGAAAAGGGTGAAGGTGTAGCTCAAGGATACAGTCAACATAAAGGTATAGATTACACTGAGACTTTTGTTCCAGTGGCCAGGTTAGAAGCAATTAGAATTCTCTTATCATTTGATGCTAATCATGATATAATGCTGTATCAAATGGATGTTAAAAGTGCATTCTTAAATGGCTACATAAGTGAGGAAGTCTATGTCAAACAGCCCCCTAGATTTGAAAACTCTGATTTTCCAGACCATGTTTTTAAACTCAAAAAAATCTTTATATGGCTTAAAACAAGCACCAAGGGCATGGTATGACAGACTTAGCAACTTTCTACTTAAGAATGAATTTAATAGAGGCTAGATTGATAATACTCTATTTAGGAAATCCATTAAAAATGATATTTTAATTATTTAAGTTTATGTTGATGATATCATCTTTGGATCTACTAATGGCACTTTGTGCAAGGAGTTTTCTGACCTAATGCAGAAAGAGTTTCAAATGAGCATGATGGGAGAACTCAAGTTCTTCCTGGGAATTCAAATTCATCAAGGTAAATCAGGTATACCCAATCTAAATACACCAAAGAACTTCTTAAAAAGTTCAAGATGAGTGATTGTAAGCCTATGGCCACCCCCATGCACCCAACCTGCTCACTTGAGAAAGATGAAACCAGCCAAAAGGTAGACCAGAAAACATACAGAGGTATGATTGGATCCCTGCTTTACTTAACTGCTTCTAGACCTGACATTATGTTTAGTGTTTGTGTCTGTGCCCGTTTTCAAGCTAACCCTAGGGAATCCCATTTAACTGCTGTCAAACGAATTCTAAGATACCTTAAAGGAACCACCAACCTTACCTTGTTATACAAGAAAACCCCCACCTACAAACTCAAAGGTTTTTGTGATTCTGACTATGCTGGAGACAAGCTGGTAAGGAAAAGTACAAGTGGCAACTGCACTTTCTTAGGTGATAACTTGATTTATTGGTCAAGCAAAAGACAAAGCACCATTGCCATGTCAACAGCTGAAGCTGAGTATATATCAGCAGCAGGATGCAGTTCACAGTTACTCTGGATGAAACATTAACTTGAAGATTACAACATCTTTGAAACCAATATCCCTTTGTTCTGTGATAACACTTCAGCCATAAACCTAACCAAGAACCCTATCTTACACTCTAGAGCCAAACACATTGAAATAAAACACCATTTCATTAAGGACCATGTTCAAAAAGGGACTTTGAGCATCTAGTTTGTGGACACTGATCATCAATGGGCTGATATCTTCACGAAGGCATTACCAGAAGATAGGTTCGAGTTCATTAAAAAGCATCTCAACATGACCACCATATCTGACTAGCTCAAGTAGTCATCTTAGGAGTTTTTAAATTTCCTGTTATTTTATTTTCTGTCTTTTATTTTCTGTTTTTACTTTCTGCACTTTGTAAAGAAAAACAAAAAATACAAAAATAGTAGGACCACTTTTTGGCTGATGAAAATAAGGGGGAGAGAGAGAGAAAGGAGAAATAAGTAAGTAGAAAAGGAGAGATAAAAAGAAAGAAGAAGCGAAAAAGAAATAGTGAAAACAGAAGGAGTTGAAAAGGAGAGGAAACAAGGAGAGAGAAAAACAAAGAAAGAGTGAAAATAGAAGGAGTTGAAAAGGAGAGGAAACAGGGAGAGAGAAAAACAAAGAAAGAAAAGAAAGAGTGAAAACAGAAGGAGTTGAAAAGGAGAGGAAGCGTGAAGAGAGAAAAGGAAAGAGAGAATAAAGAAGGAGTAGAAAAGGAGAGGAGAAGAGACGAAAAGAAAGAGTGAAAAGAGAAGGAGTTGAAAAGGAGAGTATCAGACTTAGGGGGAGAAATTGGTCTGAGGGGGAGAAATTCAAGTTTTCGAGTTATAAGTTAGCAAAATAAGTTAAGGTTTTGTCATCATCAAAAAGGGGGAGATTGTTGGAACCAATTGGTTCTAAGTACTTAGCATTTTGATGGTTACAAAAGCAATCAATGTAATCTTATTTTGTACCTTGAATTATTAAATTAAATACAATCAGAATATGAACAAATCATAAGCAGAAGATCAAAGGAAAATGAATTCTGGAATTTCCAGAAGATGTTCCAAGATGTCAAAACATCACCAGAAGATATGTTTGCTGGCCCATAACAGAAGGAAGAAAAATTAGAAGGAAACATGGATCATACCAGAGGAAAGCCTTCCATAGGGAGAGTTGATCCATACCAACAGGAATCAAATATCAAATTTATTCCAGAAGTTATTGTGACCAGAAGATGGCCTGGCAGTGAAATATTAAACTGCCCAGACTTGTTCCAAACTCAACCAGAAGCTATGTTTAAGGGTCCAAAACAAGAAAATCAATCCAGATATGACCTAGACCATAAGATAGCATGATTCAGGGCATGAAACTAAGTCCAGACAAGAAGAAATGAATTCCAGAATCAATCCAGACCTGGTCCAAAATCAAAGGTAAAATGTCCAGACTGATATATTTATTGTCCAGATTTAATTTCAATTTAATTTCAATTTAATCCAGAACAAAGTCCAGATCAGAGGGAAGATTTCCAGATCAATGGTTCAGAATTAATTATTTGGTCCAGTGATGGTCCAGATCAGAAGATCAGACCATGGCCTAGTATTGGCCGAAATCAGAGGGACAGAATGTGCAGTCCAGCAAAGGCTGAGTTCAGAGGATTATAGCATATCAGGTGCGCATCCAGGATGGCCGAAATCAGAAGATCAGAGGGTCAGAAAGTGTGGTCCAGGGAAGGTCGAAATTAGAGGATCACAACATATCAATTAGGTTGGTCCAGATGTGGACTAGCGCATGAAGATCCAATGGTCCAGATTTAATCAGGAAAATTATACGGTGGAGAATTTTATTTATTTTGATCAAAGGATTAAAAAGATTTGTTTCAAAATTAAATTGAGGTGTTGTGGAATTCAGGAGCTGTGGCGGGAAGCAATGAAAGGATTTGATTGGCCAGTTAGTTTTTGAATGAAATCTGAGGCTTCAAAAAGATATGTTTTTTAATTAATTGAAGCCCAATTGGTTAAGTTATTTTTGCTAGAGAATCCAGCAAGATTCAGCTCGAATTTAAGCATTGGAAGAGGACCTAATCTGCATCTATAAAAGGAGGCTCAAGGCAGAATACTAAGCATCGAAAATCACAAAAGAGTTATACACTTCCAAAGCAAACACTCTCAAATTTTCATAGAAGTCAATTGTGAGTTCCAGCTTTCAAGAAGCAAGTACTCGTGTTATTTTTCTTCCATTGTGTCAAATCTAAGTTGTTGAAGTAGAGTCTACAATCTGAGGGAGTCAGTAGAGGTACCAGGTTACTTGGCAATTAGATTCATAGTGTTGTGATTTCTTCTACAATCTGGGATTGTCAAATTGGCTAAAGAGAGGAGTTGCATTCCTCAAAGAAGTCTAGGATTGTTAGACTGTTTGAGAAGACTGACTTGGAGGGTCAGTATAAAGGTTGTAATTCAAGGTTTGAATTAGTGAAATCCTTCAAGGTGAAGGGACTGGACGTAGCCTCGTTAACGGTGAACCAGTATAAAAACTGTGAGTTTTATTTTTACTTTTATCCGCTGCTAACTCTGTTTTTAACTATACATCAAGTTTTGTTTTAAAAGTATAAAAACAGGAAAAGTAATGAAGTTAAGTCAAACACAATTCAACCCCCCATTCTCGTGTTTGCACTTTCAGTTAGGAGTCACCACACCTATCGAGGCCTCCGTCTCAACCCCTACAGTCGGACCCTCTGCGTCCGTAGAAACTCCGTACTCCTCCAATATCAGTCTAGAAGGTACTGGTAAGTCAATCCTCGCGTGAGTGTGCTCTACGTAAGCCACTGCCTCGTCGATCCTGCACGTTCTCGCCAACCTCCCTGTGTAAGTAGCCCTGCTTGAGACGGGGTCATATACCCAAGCAGTAGGCAAGTGACGGTCAATGAAATCTAGCGACGTTTCCGTCGTCTGTGTACCCATCGGTGGTACCGGTTTGGGGTTCATATGAGGGCAAAGCCCAATTTTCCACAATAATTGTAAAGGGTCACCGACCAAAATTAACAATTACCACATAGCATTTATATCAACAATATCAAGTATATTCATGGCATGTCATATAAACAATGATGATAAATAAGGATGTTCAATTTTGAAAATACATGATATTTGTACCTTTGCAAAACAGCAATTCATCAGAATTTCTGGTTTCATAAGGTACTTACACACATTGATTTCCACTCATCAACACATATCCAAAACATGACTCACCGGTCAACCACCCCATGCAATATGTATATGCCAATGTTCATAATTTCTTGGAATAACTAAGGTGCAGTTGCTCACAGACCAGCACACGTGTAGTCTCTCACGGACCAGCATGATTCACATAAGTTAGGCTCTCACAGGCCAACATTACCATGGTGCAGTCTCTCACGGACTAGCACGATTTCACACAATGGAATGGACCGTCTAATACACGCGGAACCATTCCGTAGCCCGGATAGAATAGACCGTCTAATACACGCGGAACTACTCTAAACCCGGATAGAATAGACCGTCTAATACACGCGGAACTATTCTACAACCCTTCACGGTTACTACAGTGTATTAGCCTCTCACAGGCCAAATACGCAAAAGTTAAATCCTCGCACGGATAGAATGGACCGTCTAAAACACGCGGAACCACTCCGTAGTCCGGATAGAATAGACCGTTTAATACACGCAGAACTACTCTGACCCCGGATAGAACAGACCGTCTAATACACGCGGAACTATTCTATAACCCATGGTTACTACTTAACTTCGCGGCCCATCACGGTCACCGCATCAACTCTGTGGCCCATCGCGGTCACCACCTGACTATGCAATGCATGGACATGCAATGTTTTCTTTTCACTGAAAACAGAATGCAAAATGCCAGCTTAAAGTCCAGCCAGTCCATCACCTCAAAACCATCTTAAATCATCTCAACAATTTCATTATCACCACATCAATAAAAATATTAAAGCACCTCATCATTACCACTTCACATTATCTCAAAAACTCCATTTTTATATATCACAAGTCTTCCTAATGTTTCCCCGACTCTTAAAGTTCATAAAATAGTGTTTAAAAATGAGATTTCTGGAAAACACGAATCTCTATTCGAATACAGCTTCCTTGTATTCGAATACAGAAGCCAAAGCAGTGCAGAATCAACACTCTATATTCGAATACAGCTTCCTTGTATTCGAATACAGAAGCTAACACAGTGCAAAATCTGTATTTTTCACAACATCAGAAAAGATCTCAATAACTTCATTATCACCACTTCAAACCATCACAAAAACTCCATTTTAATTCATCACAAACCTTCCCAATGTTCCCCAATACTTTGGGTTTATAAAACAATGTTTAAAACTTTGGATTTCTGAAAAACACGAATCTGTATTTGAATACAGCTCCCTTGTATTCGAATACAGAAGCTAAAACAGTGGAAAAATCAGCATTCTGTATTCGAGTACGAGGTTGTCGTAGCCGAATACAGATGCGAAGTCAGTGGCAAAAATTGCAAATCTGTATTCGAATACAGAGGGTCGTATTCGAATACAGATGCTAAGTCAGAAGCTAAAATTGCAAATCTGTATTCGAATACATAGGGTTGTATTCGAATACAGATGCTAAGTTAGAGGCAAAATTTGAAAATCTGTATTCCAATACAGAGGGTCGTATTCGAATACAGATGCTAAGTCATAAGCAAAAATCCCGTATCTATATTCGAATACAGAGGCCCGTATTCGAATACAAATTCAAAACTTTGAATAAAACAGAAGCTTTGAAGGCTGTATTCGAATACACTCAAGCCGTATTCGAATACACCTTCGAATTCAGTGAAATTTTCCTGAAACTTCAACACATTTTCAAAACCTTTTTCGTTTGAAAAACCAACCCAACACCATAATCATATTTACCACTCTTTAGAAACCTCAAAACTCAGAACATTTTTTATCAAACAACAACAACAGATTTTCAACAACACAATCAGAAAATAGAATCATCACCACCAGAATAACCTCACTGATTTTCTTTAATCACCAAAATAGAAAGTCAACTACAAAATAGTACAACACAAACCAACTCATGCATTTGGATCATCTCCAAAACAACATCAAAAAAATCATTATCAATACAACAAAATGATTTCTTGCTCAACAACAACAACAAAGAAAACAACATCAATCACAACCACACAATAATTTCCTTCACAGCAACAGCAGGAACATCAATAACAGTTTTGATTTCCAAAACATAACATAACGTTTTACACAAACATAACCCAATAATCATTCATCACACATGCATTTACAGCCCTAAATGCAATCTAGAAAGTTGGAAGGTGCCCTTACCTTAATTATGTTCTCTTAGCTCGTTTATTCTACTACGACAAAAGTCGATAAAACTCCCGTTCGAGTTCGCCGCTACGAAAGTTAGTTCTTTAGCTCCGTAACGATGAGAGGAATAACTCTCATACTCGAAACTTTCTGTTTTGACACTCAGATTTTCAAGTAATATGCCTTTTGTGCAAGTTCTTTTTCTTCACCAACACAAAAATCAGAAGAAGAAGATAAAGCAGAAAACTGGCGCAGCAGAGGAAGGAAGAAAAAGCTTCGCACTTATATATATATATATTCAAACCGACAAAGCAGAGGAAAGAAGAAATTTTTTCTTTCTTAATATATATATATATAGGTATATGCCACCTCACCCAACAATAGTATTAAAATAACGCTTGACCTTCAATTACTTAACCATTCTCGTCGTAATAACAGATAACGTCTTAATTAACTGCCCGGTAATTTAATTATTCTTAATTAAATTAATTCATCCATCATCCACTAATATTAATTCAACCTCCAAAGATAAATATTTATACATATATATTTACACAAAACATACATATATTAAATATTGTACAATTATTCCCAAATACACTTAAAATTAAATCTGTAATTTAATTTTAAATTTAAGGGTCTTACATTAAGCATGGTAGTTAATCCATTAAGTGCATAAGTCTCAATGGATTAACATTATGGTCATTTTTGTCTTTACGAGATGTATTCTAGTCTATTTTGGTTCTTAGAATATGTTGTTCGTCTAATAAGTGCATATGTTTAAAGGGATTCAGATTTTAGGTTATTTTGGTATTTTCTAGGTTGATTCTAATGCATTTGGGTTCTTAAGCATTGTAGTTTGTCAAATAAGTGCAATAGTTTAAATGGATTAATATTTTAGGTCATTTTCGTATTTACTCGGTTTATTCTAATGCATTTTGGATCTCAAGCATTGTAGTTCATTCGATAAGTGCGTAACTCTCAATGGATTAACATTTTGGTCATTTTGTTCTTTACTAGGTGTATTCTTGTCCATTTATGTTCTTAGTCAATGTTATTGGTCTAATAAGTGCAAAAGTCTATTAGGATTAAGATTTTAGGTCATTTTGGTCTTCTCTATGTTGATTCTAATGCATTTCGGTTCTTAAGCATTGTAGTTCGTCAAATAAGTGCATAAGTCTCAATCAATTAATATTTTAGGTCATTTTGGTCTTTACTAGGTTTATTCTATTGAATTTTGGTTCTAAAGCATTTTAGTTCGTTCGAAAAGTGTATAAATCTCAATGAATTAATATTTTAAGTCATTTGGATTTTTACTATGTTTATTCTAGTCAATCTTGGTTCTTAGTCAATGTTGTTCACTAAATAAGTGCATAAGTTTAAAAGGATTAAGATTTTAGGTCATTTTGGTCTTTTCTAGGTTGATTCTAAAGCATTTGGGTTTTTAAGCATTGCATTTCGTCAAATAAGTGCATAAGTTTCAATGGATTAATATTTTAGGTCATTTTGGTCTGTACTAGGTTTATTCTAATGAATTTTGGTTCTTAAGCATTTTAGTTAGATCGATAAGTGAATAAGTCTCAATGGATTAATATATACGTCATTGAGTTTTACTAAGTTTATTCTAGTGTATTTTGGTTCTTAAACAATGTAGTTAGTCTAATAAGTTTATTAGATTCAATAGATCACGATTTTAGATCATTTTGATCATTAAATGATTTATTCTGTTCCATTTGGTTTGTTAGTCAATGTATTCATCTAATAAGTGCATAAGTCTTTAAGGATTCAGATTATAGATCATTCAGGTCTTTACTAGGTTTATTATAAAGCATTTTGGTTCTTAAGCATTGTAGTTCGTCCTATAAGTGCATAAGTCTCAATGGATGAATATTATGTTCATTTTAGTCTTTACCAGGTGTATTCTAGTCCATTTTTTTCCTTAGTCAATGTTGTTCGTCTAATAAATGCATATGTCTAAAGGGATTAAAATTTTAGGTGAATTTTGTATTTTCTAGGTTGATTCAAAAGCATTTGGCTTCTTAAGCATTGTAGTTCGTCAAATAAGTGCATAAGTTTCAATGGATTAATTTTTTAGGTCATTATGGTCTTTACTAGGTTTATTCTTATGCATCTTGGGTTTTAAGCTTTGTAGTTCGTGAAATAAGTGCATAAGTCAAAAAGGTGTATTCTTGTCGATTTAGGTTCTTAGTCAATGTTATTCGTCTAATAAGTGAATGAGTCTAAAAGGATAAAGATTTTTGGTCATTTTTGTCTTTTCTAGGTTGATTCTATTGCATTAGTGTTCTTAAGCATTGTAGTTCATCCAATAAGTGCATAATTCTCAATGGATTAACATTTTCGTCATTTTGGTCTTTACTAGGTGTATTTTAGTCCATTTTGGTTCTTAGTCAATGTTGTTCGTCTAATAAGTGCATAAGTCTAAAAGGATTAACAATTTAGGTCATTTTCGTCTTTTCTAGGTTGATTCTAATGCATTTGGGTTCTTAAGCATTGTAGTTCGTGAAATAAGTGCATAAGTTTCAATGGATTAATATTTTAGGTCATTAAGTTTCTTTCTTAATATATATATATAGTTATATGCCACCTCACCCAACAATAGTATTAAAATATCGCATGACCTTCAATTACTTAACCACTCTCGTCGTAATTAGCAGATAACGTCTTGATGAACTGCCCGATAATTTAATTACTCGTAATGAAATTTATTCATCCATCATCCACTAATTTTAATTCAACCTCCAAAGATAAATATTTATACATATATATTTACACAAAACATACATATATTAAATATTTTACAATTATTCCGAAATACACTTAAAATTAAATCTGTAATTTAATTTTAAATTTAAGGGTCTTACATTAAGCATGGTAGTTAATCCATTAAGTGTATAAGTCTCAACGGATTAACATTATGGTCATTTTTGTCTTTACCAGATGTATTCTAGTCTATTTTGGTTCTTAGAATATGTTGTTCGTCTAATAAGTGCATATGTTTAAAGGGATTCAGATTTTAGGTTATTTTGGTATTTTCTAGGTTGATTCTAATGCATTTGGGTTCTTAAGCATTGTAGTTTGTCAAATAAGTGCAATAGTTTAAATGGATTAATATTTTAGGTCATTTTCGTCTTTACTCGGTTTATTCTAATGCATTTTGGATCTTAAGCATTGTAGTTCATTCGATAAGTGCGTAACTCTCAATGGATTAATATTTTGGTCATTTTGTTCTTTACTAGGGGTATTATTGTCCATTTATGTTCTTAGTCAATGTTATTGGTCTAATAAGTGCATAAGTCTATTAGGATTAAGATTTTAGGTCATTTTGGTCTTCTCTAGGTTGATTCTAATGCATTTGGGTTCTTAAGCATTGTAGTTCATCAAATAAGTGCATAAGTTTCAATCAATTAATATTTTAGGTCATTTTGGTCTTTACTAGGTTTATTCTATTGAATTTTGGTTCTAAAGCATTTTAGTTCGTTCGATAAGTGTATAAATCTCAATGGATTAATATTTTAAGTCATTTGGATTTTTACTATGTTTATTCTAGTCAATCTTGGTTGTTAGTCAATGGTGTTCACTAAATAAGTGCATAAGTTTAAAAGGATTAAGATTTTAGGTCATTTTTGTCTTTTCTAGGTTGATTCTAAAGCATTTGGGTTTTTAAGCATTGCATTTCGTCAAATAAGTGCATAAGTTTCAATGCATTAATATTTTAGGTCATTTCGGTCTTTACTAGGTTTATTCTAATGAATTTTGGTTCTTAAGCATTTTAGTTAGATCGATAAATGAATAAGTCTCAATGGATTAATATATACGTCATTTTGAGTTTTACTAAGTTTATTCTAGTGTATTTTGGTTCTTAAACAATGTAGTTAGTCTAATAAGTTTATTAGATTCAATAGATCACGATTTTAGATCATTTTGATCATTAAATGGTTTATTCTATTCCATTTAGTTTGTTAGTCAATGTATTCGTGTAATAAGTGCATAAGTCTGTAAGGATTCAGATTATAGCTCATTCAGGTCTTTACTAGGTTTATTATAAAGCATTTTGGTTCTTAAGCATTGTAGTTCGTCCTATAAGTGCATAAGTCTCAATGGATTAATATTATGTTCATTTTGGTCTTTACCAGGTGTCTTCTAGTCCATTTTTTTTTCTTAGTCAATGTTGTTCGTCTAATAAATGCATATGTCTAAAGGTATTAAAATTTTAGGTGAATTTTGTATTTTCTAGGTTGATTCAAAAGCATTTGGCTTCTTAAGCGTTGTAGTTCATCAAATAAGTGCATAAGTTTCAATGGATTCATTTTTTAGGTCATTCTCGTCTTTTAGGTTTATTTTTATGCATCTTGGGTTTTAAGCTTTTTAGTTCACGAAATAAGTGCATAAGTCAAAAAGGTGTATTCTTGTCGATTTAGGTTCTTAGTCAATGTTATTCGTCTAATAAGTGCATGAGTCTAAAAGGATAAAGATTTTAGGTCATTTTTGTCTTTTCTAGGTTTATTATATTGCATTAGTGTTCTTAAGCATTGTAGTTCGTCCAATAAGTGCATAATTCTTAATGGATTAACATTTTCGTCATTTTGGTCTTTACTTGGTGCACTTTAGTCCATTTTGGTTCTTAGTCAATGTTGTTCGTCTAATAAGTGCATAAGTCTAAAAGGATTAACAATTTAGGTCATTTTGGTCTTTTCTAGGTTGATTCTAATGCATTTGGGTTCTTAGTCAATGTTGTTCACCAAATAAGTGCATAAGTTTAAAAGGATTAAGATTTTAGGTCATTTTGGTCTTTTCTAGGTTGATTATAATGCATTTGGGTTTTTAAGCACTGTAGTTTGTCAAATAAGTATATAAGTTTCAATGGATTAATATTTTAGGTCATTTTGGTCTTTACTAGGTTTATTCTAATGAATTTTGGTTCTTAAGCATTTTAATTAATTCTATTAGTGAATAAGTCTTAATGGATTAATATTTACGTCATTTTGAGTTTTACTATGTTTATTCTAGTGTCTTTTGGTTTTTAAACAATGAAGTTAGTCTAATAAGTTTATTAGTTTCAATAGATCACGATTTTAGATCATTTGGTCATTAAATGGTTTATTCAGTTCCATTTGGTTTGTTAGGCATTGTAGTTCATCTAATAAGTGCTTA
Organism: Cicer cuneatum; assembly: GCA_037974295.1. Classification (NCBI taxonomy): domain Eukaryota; kingdom Viridiplantae; phylum Streptophyta; class Magnoliopsida; order Fabales; family Fabaceae; genus Cicer; species Cicer cuneatum. The sequence continues at coordinate 25,845,030 of JBBPBO010000005.1, forward strand.
AGTCTGTAAGGATTCGGATTATAGCTCATTTAGGTCTTTACTAGGTTTATTCTAAAGCATTTTGGTTCTTAAGCATTGTAGTTCGACCTATAAGTGCATAAGTCTCAATGGATTAATATTATGGTCATTTTCTTCTTTACCAGATGTATTCTAGTCCATTTTGGTTCTAAGTCAATGTTGTTCGTCTAATAAATGCATGTCTAAAAGGATTAAGATTTTAGGTGAATTTGGTATTTTCTAGGTTGATTCAAAAGCATTTGGGTTCTTAAGCATTGTAGTTCGTTAAATAAGTGCATAAGTTTCAATCGATTAATATTTTAGGTCATTTTGGTCTTTACTAGGTTTATTCTTATGCATCTTGGGTCTTAAGCTTTGTAGTTTCTTATTCAATGTTATTCAAATAAGTGCATATGTCAAATAGGTGTATTCTTGTGCATTTAGGTTCTTATTCAATGTTGTTCGTCTAAAAGGATTAAAAATTTAGTTTATTTTGGTCTTTTCTAGGTTGATTCTAATGCATTTGGGTTCTTAAGCCTTGTAGTTTGTCATATTAGTGCATTAGTTTCGATGGATTAATATTTTAGGTCATATTGCTCTTTACTAGGTTTATTCTTATGCATTTTAGTTCTTAAGCATTGTAGTTCGTTTGATAAGTGCATAAGTCTCAATGGATTAATATTTTAAGTCGTTTTGATTTTTACTTAGTTTATTCTAGTGTATTTTGGTTCTTAAACATTGTAGTTAGTCTAATAAGTTCATTAGTTTCAATGGATCAAGATTTTAGATCATTTTGGTCATTAAATGGTTTATTCTATTTCTTTTTAGCCAATGTAGTTCGTCAAATAAGGGCAGTTTTTGTAATGCATTTGGGTTCTTAAGCATTGTAGTTCGTCCAATAAGTGCATAAGTCTATATAAAATAATATTTTGGTCATTATGGTCTTTACTAGGTGTGTTTTTCTCCATTATGGTTCTCGGTCAATGTTGTTTGTCTAATAAGTGCATAAGTCAAACAATTAAGATTTTAGGCCATTTTGGTGTTTGCTAGGTTGATTCTAATTCATTTGGGTTCTTATGCGTTGTAGTTTGTCCAATAAGTGCATAAGTCTCAATGGATTATCGTTTTTGTCATTTAGGCCTTTACTAGGTGAATTCTAGTCCATTTTTTTTCTTAGTCAATGTAGTTCATCTAATAAGTGCATTAAATTCAATGGATTAAGATTTTAGGTCTTTTTGGTTCTTACTATGTTTATTCTAATGCATTTGGGTTCTTAAGCGTTGTAGTTCGTCTAATAAGTGCATAAGTATCAATGGATTAAGATTTTAGGTCATTTTGTTCTTTTTTAGGTTTATTGTAATGCATTTAGGTTCTTAAGCAATTGTAGTTACTCCAATAAGTGTGTAAGTCTCAATGGATTATCATTTAGGTCATTTAGGCATTTACTAGGTCTAGTTCGTCTATTAAGTGCTTTGTAGTTCGTCGTAAGTGCATAAGTCTAAAAGGATTACAAATTTAGGTCATTATGATCTTTACTAAGTTTATTCTAGTCTACTTTGGTTCTTAAGCAATGTAGTTAGTCTAATAAGTGCATTAGTTTAAATGGATCAAGATTTTAGATCATTTTTGTCTTCAAATGCTTTATTCTAATCCATTTGGTTTATTTGTCAATGTAGTTCGTCTAATAAGTGCATAAGTCGAAAAGGATTTTGATTTTTGGTCATTTAGATATTTTCTATGTTTTTTCTAATGCATTTGTGCTGTTAAGCATTGTAGTTCGTCCAATAAGTGCATAAGTCTCAATGGAATATCATTTTGGTCAATTAGGCCTTTACTAGGTGTTTTCTAGTCAATTTTGGGTTTTTAATCGATGTAGTTCGTCTAATAACTGCATTAGATTCAATGGATGAAGATTTTAGGTCATTTAGGTCATTATAGTGCATTTTAGTTCTTAAGTATTGTAGTTCGTCATAAGCGCATAAGTCTTAATTGATAAAGATATTAGTTGATTTTAATCTTTACTAAGTTTATTCTAGTCTATTTTTGTTCTTCAGCAATGTAGTTAGTCTAATAAGTGCATTAGTTTCAACAGACCAAGATTTTATGTAACTTGGGTCATCAAATGGTATATTCTAACCATTTGGTTAGTTAGTCAATTTAGTTCTTCTAATAAGTACATTGGTTTGAATGGATTAAGATTTTAGGTCATTTTTATCTTTATTATGTATATTCTAATGCATTTGGTTCTTATATATTGTAGTTCGATCAATCAGTGCTTAAGTCTCAAAGGATTAGGATATTAGGTTATTTTGGTTTTTAATAATTTTATTCTAGTCTAGTTGGTTCTTAAACAATATTAGGATTAAGATTTTAGGTCATTTTGGTCTTTTCAAGGTTTATTCTAATGCATTTGGATCTTAAATATTGTAGTTCGTCCGATAAGTGCATAAATCTCAAAGGATTACGATTTTAGGTCATTTTCGTCATTACTAGGTTTATTCTAATGCATTATAGTTCGTCCAATAAGTGCATAAGTCTCCATAGATTAACATTTTGGTCAATTTGGTCTTTATTAGGTGTATTTTATTCCATTTTGGTTCTTAGTCAATGTAGTTCGTCGTATAAGTGCATTAGTTTCAATGAATTAAGATTTTAGGTTATTTTGTTCTTAAGCAATGTAGTTCGTTCAATAAGTGCTTAAGTTTCAACGATTAATATTTTTGGTCATTATGGTTTTTACTATGTTTATTTGATTCTATTTTGGATCTTAAGAAATGTAGTTAGTCTAATAAGTGCATTAGTTTCAATGGATAAAGATTTTAGATCATTTTGGTCATTAAAAGGTTTATTCTTTTCTATTTTTGTTTTTAAGAAATGTAGTTGGTCTAAAAAGTGCATTAGTTTCAATAGATCAAGATTTTAGATTAGTTTGGTCATTAAAAGGTTTATACGGATTAATATTTTTGTCATTTAGGACTAAACTAGGTGTATTTTAGTCTACTTTGGTTCTTAATCATTGTAGTTCATCTAATAAGTGCATTAGTTATAATGGATTATGATTTTAGGTCATATTGTTCTTTACTAGGTTTTATCTAATGCAGTTTAGTTCTTAAGCATTGTAATTCGTCCACTAAGTGCATAAGTCTCCATAGATTAACATTTTGGTCAATTTGGTCTTTACTAGGTGTATTTTATTCCATTTTGGTTCTTAGTCAATGTAGTTCGTCGAATAAGTGCATTAGTTTCAATGAATTAAGATTTTCGGTTATTTGGTTCTTAAGCAATGTAGTTCGTCCAATAAGTGCTTAAGTTTCAATGGATTAATATTTTTGGTCATTATGGTTATTACTATGTTTATTCTATTCTATTTTGGATCTTAAGAAATGTAACTAGCCTAATAAGTTCACTAGTTTCAATGGATAAAGATTTTAGATCATTTTGGTCATGAAAAGGTTTATTCTTTTCTATTTATGTTATTAAGAAATGTTGTTGGTCTAAAAAGTGCATTAGGTTTAATCGATCAAGATTTTAGATTAGTTTGGTCATTAAAAGGTTTATACGAATTAATATTTTTGTCATTTAGGACTTAACTAGGTGTATTTTAGTCTATTTTGGTTCTTAATCATTGTTGTTCGTCTAATAAGTGCATTAGTTATAATGGATTATGATTTTAGGTCATATTGTTCGTTGCTAGGTTTTATCTAATGCAGTTTAGTTCTTAAGCATTGTAATTCGTCCACTAAGTGCATAAGTCTCCATAGATTAACATTTTGGTCAATTTGGTCTTTACTAGGTGTATTTTATTCCATTTTGGTTCTTAGTCAATGTAGTTCGTTGAATAAGTGCATTAGTTTCAATGAATTAAGATTTTAGGTTATTTTGTTCTTAAGCAATGTAGTTCGTCCAATAAGTGCTTAAGTTTCAATGGATTAATATTTTTGGTCATTATGGTTTTTACTATGTTTGTTCTATTCTATTTTGGATCTTAAGAAATGTAGTTAGTCTAATAAGTGCACTAGTTTCAATGGATAAAGATTTTAGATCATTTTGGTCATTAAAAGTTTATTCTTGTCTATTTTTGTTATTAACAAATCTAGTTGGTCTAAAAAGTGCATTAGGTTCAATGGATCAAGATTTAAATTAGTTTGGTCATTAAAAGGTTTATACGGATTAATATTTTTGTCATTTAGGACTTAACAAGGTGTATTTTAGTCTATTTTGGTTCGTAATCATTGTTGTCCGTCTAATAAGTGCATTAGTTATAATGGATTATGATTTTAGGTCATATTGTTCTTTACTAGGTTTTATCTAATGTAGTTTAGTTCTTAAGCATTGTAGTTCGTCCACTAAGTGCATAAGTCTCCATAGATTAACATTTTGGTCAATTTGGTCTTTACTAGGTGTATTTTATTCCATTTTGGTTCTTAGTCAACGTAGTTCGTCGAATAAGTGCATTAGTTTCAATGAATTAAGATTTTAGGTTATTTTGTTCTTAAGCAATGTAGTTCGTCCAATAAGTGCTTAAGTTTCAATGGATTAATATTTTTGGTCATTATGGTTTTTACTATGTTTATTCTATTCTATTTTGGATCTTAAGAAATGTAGTTAGTCTAATAAGTGCACTAGTTTCAATGGATAAAGATTTTAGATCATTTTGGTCATTAAAAGGTTTATTCTTTTCTATTTTTGTTATTAACAAATCTAGTTGGTCTAAAAAGTGCATTAGGTTCAATGGATCAAGATTTAAATTAGTTTGGTCATTAAAAGGTTTATACGGATTAATATTTTTGTCATTTAGGACTTAACAAGGTGTATTTTAGTCTATTTTGGTTCGTAATCATTGTTATTCGTCTAATAAGTGCATTAGTTATAATGGATTATGATTTTAGGTCATATTGTTCTTTACTAGGTTTTATCTAATGCAGTTTAGTTCTTAAGCATTGTAGTTCGTCCACTAAGTGCATAATGAAGGTGCAAACACGAGAAGGGGGGGTTGAATTGTGTTTGACTTAACTTGAATACTTTTCCTGTTTTAATACTTTCAAAACAAAACTTGATGTATAATTAAAACAGAGTTAGCAGCGGATAAAAATAAAAATAAAAACTCACAGATTTTATACTGGTTCACCGTTAACGAGGCTACGTCCAGTCCCTTTGCCTTGAAGGATTTCACTAATTCAACCTTGAATTACAACCTTGCTACTGACCCTCCAAGTCAGTCTTCTCAAATAGTCTAACAATCCTAGACTTCTTTGAGGAAAAACAACTCCTGTTCTTCAGCCAATCTGACACCCCAGATTGTAGAAGAATTCACAACACTATGAATCTAATTGCTAAGTACCTTGCTACCCTTTCTGAATCCCTCAGTTTGTAGACTCTACTTCAACAACTTAGATACAACCCTATCTAATTGCCAAGTAACCTGCTACCTCTACTGACTCCCTCAGATTGTAGACTCTACTTCAACAACTTAGATTTGCCACAGTGGAAAGAAAATAACCGAGTACTTGCTTCTTGAAAGCTGAAACTCACAATTGACTTATATGAAAATTTGAGAGTGGTTGCTTTGGAAGTGTATGACTCTTTTGTGATTTTCGATGCTTCAGTATTCTGCCTTTAGCCTCCTTTTATAGATGGTGATTAGGGCATCTTCCAATGCTTAAATTAGAGCTGAATCTTGCTGGATTCTGTGGCAAAAATAACTTGACCAATTGGGCTTCATTTAAATCAAAAACATATCCTTTTTAAGCTTCAAATTTCTTTCAAAAAATAACTAGCCAATCAAATATGTGCATTGCTTCCTGCCATAGCTTCTGACTTCCATGCTACTCCAATTTAATTTATAACAAATCTTTTATAATACTTTGATAAAAATATCATGAGATCTTCACCATTAATTCCCATGATCAAATCTGCACCATTGGATCTTCATGCGATAGTCCACATCTGGACCAACCTTTTTGATATTCTGTAATCCTCTGATTTCGGCCATTCCTGGACCACACTCCCTAACCCTCTGATCTTCTGATTTCGGCCAGCCTGGATGTGCGCCTGATATGCTGAATTCTTCTAGGCTCAGCCATTTCTGGACTTACACATCTTGTCCCTCTGATTTCGGCCACCACTGGGCCATGGTCTGATTTTCTGATCTGGACCATCACTGGACTCAAAAAATTATTTCTGAACCATTGATCTGGAAGTTTTTACTATGATATGGACAGATTCTGGATTTTGGTCTGGAACAAACTGAAATTAACTTGAACAAAAAATATTTCAGTCTGGACATTTTACCTTTGATTTTGGACCAGGTCTGGATTGATTGTGGAACTCATTTCTTTTGTTCTGGACTTAGTTCCATGCCATGAATCATGCTATCTTATGGTCTGGGCCAAATCTGGATTGATCCTCTTGTTCTGGACTCATAAACATACCTTCTGGTTAAGCCCGAAACAAGTCTGGGTTGTGTAATTTTTCACTGCCAGGCCATCTTCTGGTCAGAATACCTTCTAGAATAAAATTGATATTTGATTCCTGTTTGTCTTGATCAACTCTCCTTCTGGCAGGCTTTCCAATGGTATGATCCATGTTTCCTTCTGATTTTTCCTCCTTCTGATATAGGCCTGTAAAGATATCTTCTGGTGATGTTTTGATATCCTGGAACATCTGGCAATTCCAGAATTCATTTTCCTTTGATCTTCTGCTTCTGATTTCTTCATATTCTGGTTGTATTTAATTTAATAATTCAAGGTACAAAATAAGTTTACATTAAGTGCTTTTGTAAACATCAAAATCCTAAGTCTTAGAATTAACTTGGTTCCAACACATAAGTCTCAATGGATTTAGCTTTTAGGTCATTTTGTTATTTACTATGTCTATTGTAATCTATTTTTGTTCTTAAGTAGTGCAGTTAGTCTAATAAGTGCATTAGTTTCAATGAAACAAGATTTTCGATCATTTTTGTTTTTAAAATGTTTATTCTATTATATTTTTGTTCTTAATAAATGTAGTTAGTCTAAAAAGTGCATTAGTATAAATGGATCAAGATTTTAGATTAGTTTGGTCATTAAAAGGTTCATTCTATTCGATTTGGTTTGTTAGCTAATATATTTCGTTTAATAAGTGCATATGTCTAAAAGGATTAGGATTTTAGGTCATTTTGATCTTCAAATACATTGTAGTTCGTCCAATTAGTGCATAACACTCAATGGATTAATATTTTTGTCACTTAGGACTTAACTAGGTGTATTTCATTCCATTTTGGTGCTTAATCAATCTTGTTCGTCTAATAAATGCATTAGTTTCTATGGATTAAGATTTTAGATCATATTGTTCTTTACTAGGTCTATTCTAATGCATTTTGATTCTTAAGCATTGTAGTTCGTCCAATAACTGCATAACTCTCAATGGATTTAGATTTTAGTTGACATTGGAATTTACTAAGTTTATTTTAGTCTATTTTGGTTCTTAAGTAGTGTAGTTAGTCTAAAAAGTTCATTAGTTTCAAAGGAACAAGATTTTAGATCATTTTGGTCTTTAAAACGTAAATTCTAGTCTATTTTGATTCTTAAGAAATGTAGTTAGTCTAATAAGTGGATTTGTTTTAATGGATTTAGATTTTAGATTAGTTTGGTCATTAAAAGTTTTCTTTTATTCCATTTGGTTTTTTAGTCAATGTAGTTCGTCCAATAAGTGCAAAAGTCTCAAAGGATTAGGATTTTCGGTCATTTTGGTCTTATTAGATTTATTGAAATGCATTTTGGTTATTAATAATTGTAGTTCGTCCAACAAGTGCATAAGTCTCAATGGATTAATATTGTTTTCATTTAGCTCTTAGCTAGGTGCATTTTAGTCCATTTTGGTTCTTAGTCAATGTAGTTCGTCTAATAAGTGCATTAGTTTCAATGGATTAAGATTTTAGGTCAAATTGTTCTTTATTAGGTTTATTCTAAAGCATTTTGGTCCTTAAGCATTGTAGTTCTTCCAAAAATTGCAAAACTATCAATGGATTTAGATTGTAGGTCATTTTGGTATTTACCAAGTTTATTCTAGTCTACTTTGGTTCATAGGCAGTGTAGTTTGTCTAATAGGTGCATAAGTTTCAATGGATCAAGATGCTAGATTATTTTGGTCTTTAAAATGTTTATTCTACTCTGTTTTGGTTCGTAAGAAATGTAGTTACTCTACTTAGTGCTTTAGTTTCAATGGATCGAGATTTTAGATTAGTTTGGTCATTAAGAGGTTCATTCTATTCGATTTGGTTTGTTAGCTAATGTAGTTACTTCTAGTCTATTTTGGTTCTTAAGAAATGTAGTTAGTCTAATAACTGCATTAGTTTCAATGGATCAAGATTTTAGACTAGTTTTGTCATTAAAAGTTTTATTCTATTCCATTTGGTTTGTTAGTCAATGTAGTTCATTTAATAAGTGCATCAGTCTCAAAGAATTAGGATTTTACATCGATTTGGCCTTTACTAGATTAATTCGATACATTTTGGTTCTAAAAAATTGTAGTTCGTCCAATAAGTGCATAACTCTCAATGGATTAATATTTTTGTCATTTAGGTCTTAACTAGGTGTATTTTAGTCCATTTTGGTTCTTAGTCAACGTTGTTCGTCTAATAAGTACATTAGTTTACATGGATTAAGATTTTAGGTCATATTGTTCTTTACTAGATGTATTCTACTACATTTAGGTTCTTAAGCATTGTAATACGTCCAATAAGTGCATAACTCTCAATGGATTTAGACTTTAGTTGATTTTTGTATTTACTAAGTTTATTCTAGTCTATTTTGGTACTTAAGCAATGTAGTTAGTCTAATAAGTGCATTAGTTTCAATGGATCAAGATGTTAGATAATTTTGGTCTTTAAAATGTTTATTCTACACTATTTTTGTTTGTAAGAAATGTAGTTGGTGTAATAAGTGCTTTGGTTTCAATGGATGTAGATTTTTGATCATTTTGGTCAATAAAAGTTTTAATCTATTCCATTTGGTTTTTTAGTCAATGTAGTTCGACTAATTTGTGCATTAATTTCAATGGATTAAGAATTTAGGTCATTTTCGTCTGTACCAGATTTATTCTAATGCATTTTGGTACTTAAGCATTGACGTTCGTCAAATAGGTGCATAAGTCTCAATGGATTAACATTTTGGTCATTTAGGTATTTACTAGGTGTTTTTTAGTCCATTTTGGTTCTTAAGCATTATAGTTCGTCCAATTAGTGGATAAGTCTCAATGGATTTAGATATTAGGTCATTTTGGTCTTTTTTATGTTTATTCTAGTCTATTTTGGTGCTAAAGCATGTAGTTACTCTAATAACTGTATTAGTTTAAATGGAACAAGATTTGAGATCATTTTAGTCTTTAAAATGTTTAATAGTCTATATTTGTTCTTAAGAAATGTAGTTCGATTAATACGTGCATTAGTTTCAATGGATCAAGATTTTAGATTAGTTTGGTCATTAAAAAGTTTATTCTATTCCATTTGGTTTGTTAATCAATGTAATTTGTCTAATAAATGCATTGGTTTCAATGCATTTGGTTTACTCAAAGGATTAGGATTTATGTCATTTTGGTGTGTACTAGATTTATATAAACACATTTTGGTTCAAAAATTTTAGTTCGTCCAATTAATGCATAAGTCTCAATGGATTAATATTTTTGTCTTTTAGGTCTTCATTAGGTCTATTTTAGATCATTTTGGTTCTTAGTCAATGTACTTCGCCTAATAAGTGCATTAGTTTCAATGGATTAATATTTAAGGTTATATTGTTCTTTACTAAGTTTATACTATTGCATTTTGGTTCTTAAGCATTGTAGTTCATCCAATATGTGCATACGTCTCAACGGATTTAGATTTTAGGTCATTTTGGTATTTACTAAGTTTTTTCTAGTCTATTTAGGTTATTAAGCAATGTAGTTTGTCTAATAAGTGCATTAGTTTCAATGGATCAAGATTTTAGATCATTTGGGTCTTTAAAATGTTTATTCTAGTCTATATTTGTTCTTAGTCAACGTAGTTCATCTAATAAGTGCTTTAGTTTAAAGGGATCAAGATTTTTGATCATTTCGCTTAAAGGGATCAACGTAGTTCATCTAATAAGTGTCTTTGGTCTTTACCAGTTTTATTGTAATACATTTTGCTTCTTTAGAATTGTAGTTCTTCAAATAATTTCATTAGTCTCAATGGATTAACATTTTGGTGATTTAGGTCTTTACTAGGTGTATTCTAGAGCATTTTGGTTCTTAAGCATTGTAATTCGTCCAATAAGTGCATAAGTCTCAATGGATTTATATTTTAGGTCATTTTGGTATTTACTAAGTTTATTCTAGTCTATTTTTGTTCCTAAGCAGTGTAGTTAGTCTAATAAGTGCATTAGTTTCAATGGATCAAGATGTTAGATCATTTTTGTCTTTAAAATGTTTATTCTACTCTATTTTGGTTGGTAAGAATTATAGTTAGTCTAAAAAGTGGTTTAGTTTCAATGGATCAAGATTTTTTATCATTTCTGTCAATAAAATGTTTATTCTATTCCATTTGGTTTGTTGGTCAATGTAGTTCGTCTAATAAGTGCATTAGTTTCAATGGATTAAGATTTTAGGTCATTTTGGTCTTTACCAAATTTATTTTAATGCATTTTGGTTCTTAAGGAGTGTAGTTTTGTCAAATAAGTGCATATGTCTAAATGTATTAACTGTAAGTTCAGAGTTGCACCTAAGAAAAGGGGGGGGATGAATTAGGTGTTTAAAAACTTTTCATGTTTTTAGAGTTTTGTGAATTATTTTTCTGGTTGTGATTGTGTATGAAAGCTTGTAAATGATAGAAAGTGGAGCACGCAGAAATTTATCCTGGTTCCCCTTACAACCAAGGGTACATCCAGTCCTCTGGCACACCACAAGAGATTTTTCCACTATTTGTTAGAATCAGTACAAAAGTCTAACACTAAGACTTCTATTACAAATTCCTAACACTTTACCTAAGATAGTACTCCATAATCTTAGTTTACAACACTTGAAGAAAATATATTACTTTCTTCAAATAATACAATGACTTTAAATGATTTTTCAAGAATGTTCTTAACTAAGAACAAGAATGTATAACAGTTTGTATAATGATAACAATCCAATATGATTCCAAGTACAACAAAGAACCATTCTCAATGATGTAAAAATGTAGCGCAAGTACTTGAAATATGAAATTTTAACTTTGAAAAAGTTCACAAATATTTCAGAAAGTTATCTTAAGTTGGTAGTAGGATTGATGAGTTAAAACTGAAACTATGAGGTATTTATACTCCATTGACAACACTTCAGATCAGTGGCAATTGTTCCCAGATGTTTTGATGAACTTATGCAATGACCCAAATGAAATCTGAACTGAAAAATTGCATTGATTCGCAGTTGTATTCGGCTACAGCTTATGTGTAGTCAAACACACTTCTGTAACGTTCAATTTTTATTCAAAATTTCAGCATCATATTGAAATATGAAACCTCGTAGTCGAATACAAATTAGTGATTTTTGCCAATGACTTGATTTGTATTCGAATATGAGATGATATAGTCGAATACAAAAGTCCAGTTTTAGCTACTGACTTGATATCTGTATTCGGCTACAACATCCTGTAGTCGAATACAGATTTGAAGATTGTGCTACTGACTTCGTGTTTGTATTCGGCTTGAGATGCTGTAGTCGAATACAGATGTCTAGTTTTTGCTACTGACTTCATCTTTATCGGCTACACATATATGTAGTCGAATACAACTTTGATTTATGTCAAAAACTTAATTTTTAAATATTTGTTTATGTATTTTGACACTTTTGAAAATACTTTTGATGCATATGCTAAAATAAAAAGCTTCTCATATTATTATATTTGAAATGTAATTGGATTTTATCAAGTACCTTAAATTATAAGTTTCCTAATAGTTGAGTTGATTGTTGATTTCACTTTGAGCTTGCAACTTGATTTTTATTCATAGTCTTTTGTCTTCATCAAAAACATACATCTTATACATTTTCATTCTCCCCCTTTTTGATGATGACAAAGCCTTTGTTGTTGAAATTCAAAGAGTTTTGATTTCTCCCCCTTGATTTATACTTACTCCCCCTCTGAATTTGAATTTATGCCATCATATGTTTTTGGAGACCTATAAATATCAGCAACAACATACGAATTTTCTCCCCCTTTTGACATGATCAAAAAGGAAAGAAAACAACAAACAAAAAAGCCAAACATGCACAGTATTTTGGGAATAAACAATAATCATCACACAAGATGAACAAAAGTAGTTTTTAAAGTGATAAACATGTCTAATTAATACATCAGCAAATGTAAGAAATAAAAGGAAATGTCTAATAAAGCTTAAACAAATAACACAAACTATAGTAGCCTACTACATATTAAAATCCGGTGGGAGGTGAAGGTGGTCAATTTTGACGGATAGACCATGTAGTTCTAGTAACAGGGATTTATAATTTTGAGTAAAGGTGGTCTCAATGTTTTGATATATGGTGTTGATAGATGTGCTCATGGATTGAAATTGGTTGTTGAAGGTGTTCATATTCTAAAACTGTTCAGTGACGAAGGTTTGAATGGAGTTGAGTTTGTCCATAACCATGAGGTTTGAAATGGTATCCTCATCTGACCCATTTCTTCTGCTTTTGTTTCTGCTGCAGCTTCATCCTGAGCAGCCGTCGACAATTGTCCATGATCGCCTTTATGAACATATGCTTGAAGCGGCTCACTCCAATAAGTGCATAATGTTGGAACCAAGTTTGTTCTTTCAATTAAAGTTTTGATGTTAACAAAATTATTTTATGAAAATCACATTTTGACTTAAAAGAAGAATGAAAAATCAGAGGATGACATCACCAGAGGATACACCAGAGGATGACGTCACCAGAGGATGACATCACTAGAAGATATCTCCAGAAGATACAACCAGAAGATATCAATGTCAGTAGAAGATGTCGTTAAAGAATGACGTCACCAGAAGATATAAATGTCACCAGAGGATACGGCTAGAAGATATCACTAGAGGATACATCTAGAGGATACCAGACGATGTCATCAGAGGATGCCAGAGGGAAGATATCACTAAAGGATACCTCCAGAGGATACCAAAAGATACCTCTAGAGGATACCAGAGGATATCATCAGAGGATCCCATCAGAAGCTAGAATTAGAGGATGTCATCAAAAGCAAAAATCAGAGGATATCATCAAAGGGAAGAAACAATGACATGATCAGAGGATATCATTCGTGGCCCAGACCAGAAGGAAACCTTGTCCAAAAGAAAACATGGTCCATACCAAAAGGAAACATTATCCATGTGATAACATGGTCCAGATCAGAAGATAACTTGGTCCAAAACAGAAGACATGGTCCAGACTTGGTCCAAACCAGAAGATAGCATGGTCTAGAACAGAAGAATTGGTCTTGATCAGAAGATCACATAGTCCAGATAAGAAGATCACACTGTCCAGATCAGGAAACATAATGGTACAGATCAGATCACATGGTCCAGACTTGGTCTAGATCAGCATATCATACGGTCCAGATTTTAAATCATGATGCAGATCAAGTGAAGACTTGATTAAAATTAGAAGAGGACTTGAGTGAATTTTGAAAAAGATCTTATCGTAGGCTTAAGAAGATTTGATTCAAAAATCAAAGAAGACCTAAAGGAAATACGAAGGAAATATGAGCAAAGAAGATATGGTTCAAAATTAAAAAGAAACAGAATTGGTCAATAGAATTTTCAAAGGAAATCTGAGCAAGATTCATCTAAAAATTTAGCTTGGACAAAGCCCATATTGCAGCTATAAAAGGAGGCTTCGGGCTGTAGGAATAGGCACTGAAAAACACAAGAAGTCAAGCTTACAATTCAAAGTTATCCGAGAGTTCAAAAGAGATAAATTTTTGTGTGAAAAATAAATATGCTCTAAGTGTTTTCAAAGAGTGAGAGTCAATGTTATAATTAGCTTTCCAGAAGCAACTAAAGAGAGTGAAAATCAGTGCAACAATCAGCTTTCCATAACCAACTAAAGAGAGTGAAAGTCATTGCAACAATCAGCTTTCCAGAAGCAACTTTGCTGAGTTCCAAACCCTTGTAATCAAACCTGTCAGAGGTGTAGATTCCTTCTTCAATCTGGGTTGTCAGATTGGTAGAGGAAGACTTGACTTGTAGGATCAAGGTGTTGTTATCGTTCCTCAAAAGACTGGGGTTGTGAAGTTGTTTGAGAAGACTTGGCTTGTAGGGTCAAGGTGTTGTAATTCCTCAAAAGTCTGGGGTTGTGAGACTGTTTGGGAAGACTGACTTGGAGGGTCATGTGTTGTAATTCAAAGGTTTTGAATTAGTGGATTAAAGCCTTCAGGATGAAGGGACTAGATGTAGCCAAGTTAATGGTGAACCAGGATAAATTGTTATGTTCTTATGCTGTTATTTATCCGCTACCTAATCTGATTATTTATTCAACAAGTAATTCCATCAACATTCAACAAAAACAGCAAAAAGAATTTGTGTTTGGCAAACACAATTCAACTCCCCTTCTCGTGTTTGCACCTTCAATTGGCATCAGAGCTCAGTCTCAAGACTGAGCACTTTACAATGTTTGAGAAAATGATCCAAGGGATCAACATGTTCGGATTCAATGAAGAAGCTACTTGAGGAAACATCAACAGACCACCTCTATTTGATGGGGAATAGCTCGAGTACTAGAAGGAAAGGATGAGGAGCTTTATTATTTCACAAGATCCCGAACTTTGGGACTTGGTGGAGATGGCTATACGGCTCTAGAAGATGCTGATGGTGTTGAAATTCCCAAAAAAGAAAGGGATGTTGACCAGAAGAAGATGTTCAAGATGCATCACAAATCCAGAATGTTCATGATCAATGCAATCACATTCAAGGAGTTCGACAAGTGCACTAACAAAGAAACAGCAAAGAGCATATATGATAGTCTGACTCAGACTTATGAAGGCAGCAAGCAACTTCAAAAAGCAAAGGCCAACATTCTAGTCAAGAAGTAAGAGCTATTCAAGATGGAAGAAGATGAAGACATTGAGGCAATGTTTTCCAGATTCCAAACTCTGGTTTCGGGATTAAGGTTTCTCAAGAAGAGCTACACCACTGCTGACCACGTGAAGAAAATCCTTAGAAGTTTGCCAACCAAGTGGAGACCAAAGATCACGGCCATACAAGAAGCAAAAGACCTGAACACTCTAAAGCTGGAAGAACTAATCAGCTCCCTCAAGTTACATTAAATCAAGCTGGAAGAAGATGAACCCAAGAAGAAGAACAAAACCCTAGCTTTAAAATCCAAACAAAAGAAAGCTCTAAAAACATAAGCAGAAGTAGAATTAGAAAACAGTGACTCTGATGACCAGAAACCAGAAGAAGAAGAAATTGCCTTCATAACCAGGAAGGTTATGAAGATATGGAAGAATAGAAAGAAGAAGTTTCCCCAAAGGTATCCCAAGCAATCCAATAGAGGAAAGGATGAACATGACAAGAAGAGCATCATCTGCTATGGATGCAATGAACCTGGGCACATCAAATTAGAATGCACAAACCTGGAGAAAGGAAAACACCAGCAGAAAAACTCTAGATCCAAGAAGAAAAATCTGATGGCAACATGGGATGATTCTGATCAATCTTCTGATGATGAAGAAGCAGAATTAGCCATGATGGCACACATTTATTCTGCCTCTGGATCCAACTCTAGAAGTAAATCAAAAGAAGCATAATTGGCTCTGATGGCACATATTCATTCTGCCTCTGGATCCAACTCTGGAAAGGAATCAGAAGAAGCAGAATTGGCTCTACTGGCTCATATTCTGCCTCTAGATAGAACACTGATGTTGACTCTACAAAAGAATTAGAAGAATAAGAAGCAGAACTAGCTCTGATGGCTTACACTAGCTATGCCTCTGGATTCAACCCAGACTTTGATTTTGAAAGTGAATCAGAAATAGAACTGGCTCTGATGGCTCACACAAGCTCTGCCTCTGGATCCGATACAGACTCTGATCCTGGAAGTGAATCATCAGAAGATGAAAAAGAGGTATTTTCAGAACTTACCCGATCTGATTTAATCACTGCAATGAATGATATTTTAAATGTCAATAATAAACTGTCTTTAAAACTGAAAATACTTAGGAAAGAGAATACAATTCTAACCAAAGAATTAAATGTTTTAAAGAATCAAAATGCAGAAAGTAAAACAGAAAATACAGACCTTAAAACTGAAATTGTTTGGCTGAAATATGAAAATCTAACTCCAAAAAGTAATCTTTGTTCAACATCAAATACTGTATGTAATTCTGATATGCATGAACAAGTGTTACTAGATTTTATTGCTAAAGGTATGGAAAGAAGCAAATATGCTTCTATGATCTATGGAATTAGTAACAATGGTAAAAGAGGCTTAGGTTTTGATGAAACTGTAACTGTAACAAAACCTAATTCCTCTGATGTTTTGTGTGCTATTTATGCTAAGAAAGGTCACTCAAAATTGTCTTGTCCCATTATAAAATCAAGAAAAGACAAGAAACCTTTCAATACTAACAAACCCGGACCCAACCAGATTTGGGTAGCAAAAGATAAAATTGTTTATGTTGCAGATGTTCTGAGCAACCAATGTGAAACACCAAACATGGTGCCTGGTCAATGGATGCTGGCAATATTTGAAGGGAAAAAGTTCTATGTTCCAGCACTTACCAAGCAGAAGCAAAGTGACTCTGGTGGAAGAAGAACTGGTAAATTCAATGCCTATCAGAACCAAAACTATATGAAGAACAAGAAATATCAAAATAGACAGAGGAACACACATATTGTAAGACCCTTAAATTTAAAAATTAAATTATGGATTTAATATTAGGTGTATTTTGAGGATGTTTGTAAAATATTTAATATATGTATATTTTATGTAAATATATATATATAAATATTTATTTTGGAGGTTGAATTGAAATTATTGGATGAAGGATAAATTAATTTAATTACGAGTAACTAAATTATCGGGCAATTAATTAAGAGGTTATCTGTTAATTACGACGAGAGCGGTTAAGTACATGATGATCAAGCAATATTATAATGTTATTGTTGGATGAGGTGGCACATATATGTGCCTATATATATGAGGGAGTGGCAAGAACAAAGGCAGAAACCTTTCCCTCCTTCCTTACTGCATGTAACAGTACCCTTCTTCCTCCTCTTTCCATTCTGTTTTCTGTTAGTAGAAGAAAAAAAAGAGAGAGTTGCTCAAAAGTGAGATTACTTGGAAATCCAAGCACCAAACCACCAAGTACCAAGAACAAAAGTTGTTCCTCTCCTCATTACGGAGCTAGGGAACTAACTTTGCTAGCGGCAAACGCAAACGGAAACTTCACCGATTTTTGTCGCGGAACCGTGAACGGAAGGAGAAACGTAACAGAGGTAAGGGGCACCTTCCACTTTATAGTTTGCATTTTAGGGCTGTAAATGCATGTTTGACGTGTGGTCATATTTTAGTTTCTCGTTTGAAAAACGAAACTATTGTGCATGTTGTTATAAAATGCGAAAAATGCATTCTGTTGATGTTTGGTGATTCTGTGATGTTTACTGCTTTGGCTGATACAAAATTGCTGTTTTGGTTGTGTAACAATACTGGAAAATACTTTGCATGTTGTTTTGAGAAATGATCAAAATGTAAATGTTTAAAAATGTATTTTTTGTTGTGGTTGACATTCTGTTTTGGGTGGTTTAAGCAAAACTGTGACGATGTTCTGGTGTTGGTGATTCTGTTTTCTGTTATGTTGAAACAATCTGGTGTTGATGAAGGTTTCAAAAGACAAGGATTTTAAATGGTGGAAGTGTTTTTCTGAAAAATCTGTTAATGATTGTGTTGATGGTGATTTTTAAAGGAGGATTTAAAATGTTGAGTTTTGTGTTTTCAAAAGAATGGTGACTTTGTTTTGGTGTTGTGTTGGTTTTTCAAAGAAAAGAAATTGAAAACGTGTTGGAGTTTTCTGTGAAATTTCACTTAATTCGAATGTGTATTCAAATACGGCATGTGTATTCGAATACAACCTGCAAGGCTTCTGTTTTATTCAAATTTTTGAACTTGTATTTGAATATGGGCCTCTCTATTCAAATACAGATAAGGGATTTTTGCTTCTGACTTAGCATCTGTATTCGGCTACGACCCTATCGTATTCGAATACATGATTGCAATTTTGCCACTGTATTCGCATCTTTATTCGAATACAACACCCTCGTATTCGAACACAGAATGTTGATTTTTCACTATTTTAGCTTCTGTATTCGAATACAAGGGAGCTGTATTCGAATACATATTCGTTTTTCCAGAAAAGTCAAGTTTTAAACATTGTTTCATGAACTTAAAGAGTTGGGAGATATTGGGAAGGCTTGTGATAAATTAAAATGGAGTTTTGAGATAGTTTTGAAGAGAAGATGATGAGGTTCTGGTAACCTTTGATGATGTTGGGAAAATGCTGAGTTTACACTGTTTTGTCTTCTGTATTCGAATACAAGGATGCTGTATTCGAATACAGAGTGTTGAATATGCACTGTTTTAATTTCTGTATTCGAATACAACAGAGCTGTATTCGAATACAGATTCGTGTTTTTCAGAAATCCAAAGTTTTAAATATTGTTTTATAAACCTTAAGTGTTGGGGAACATTGGGAAGGTTTGTGATGAATTAAAATGGAGTTTTTAAGATGGTTTGAAGTGGTGATGATGAATTTTTTGAGATCTTTATTGATGTTGTGAAACATGCTGATTTTGCGCTGTTTTAGCTTCTGTATTCGAATACAAGGAAGTTGTATTCGAATACAGAGTGTTGATTTTGCACAGTTTTAGCTTCTGTATTCGAATACAAGGAAGCTGTATTCGAATACAGATTCGTTTTTTTCTTCTTCAGAAAACTCAGTTTTAAACAACTGTTTATGGACTTTAAGAGTTGGGGAAACATTGGGAAGACTTGTGATGAATTAAAATGGGGTTTTGAGATGGTGTGAAGTGGTAATGATGTGGTGCTTGAATATTTTGGTTGATATGATGATAACAAAATTATTTGGGTTGAGATGGTTTTGTGGAAGTGATGGAATGGCTGAATTTTTCTGATGTTTGCATACTGTTTTCAGTGAAGAGAAAACATTGCATGTTCATGCATTGCATAGTCCGGTGGTAACCGCGATGGGCCATAGAGTAATGCGTAAAACGTGTTGGTCTGTTGAGCGACTGCACGAGTGCTGGTCTGTGAGCGACTGCACTGGTACTGGTCTGTGAGCTACTGTACCTTGATATGCGCAAAACGTGTTGGTTTGTTGAGCGATTGCACGAGTGCTGGTCTGAGAGCGACTGCACTGGTACTGGTTTGGGAGCGACTATACCTTGGTATACGTGAAACGTGCTGGTCTGTTGAGCGACTGCACTAGTGCTGGTCTGTGAGCGACTGCACTGGTGTTGATATGTGAGCGATTGCACCATGGTCATGCTGGCCATTAAAGTCTAACATATGTAAATCGTGCTGGTCCGTGAGAGACTGCACGTGTGCTGGTCTGTGAGTGACTTCACCTTGGTAATTCCAAGAAGTTGAGTATATGAGCATATACATATTGGAAATTGATGTGTGTAAGTATCTTATAAAATCTAAATTTTCTTATGAATGGTTGTGATTGTTGAGTTGATGGTTGTACTTACAACATGTTTTCCATATTAATTGGTTGCTGTTTGAAAAGGCATACATGTCATGAAATTTCAAAATGAGCATCCTTATTTATCATCATTGTTATATGATATGCCATGGATATATTTGTTAACGGTTGATATAAATGTTATCTGTTATTTGTTAATTTCGGTCGGTGACCCTTTACTATTATTGTGGAAATTGGGCTATGCCCTTAGATGCCCCCCAAACCCATATCACCAGTGGGTTCCCAGACGACGGAAACGTCCCTCGATTTCATTGATCGTCTCAAGCAGGGCGGCGTACACGGGGAGACTGGCGAGGACCTGCAGGACTTACGGGGTAGTGGACTATGTGCAGCACACCCATACGAGGATTGACTTTCTGGTGCCTTCCAAATTGGTATTGGAGGCGCATGGAGTTTTAGAGGACGCGGAGGAGCCGATGAGAGGGGTTGAGACGGAGGCCACTGTAGGTGTGGTGACTCCCAATCCAGTGACTGGAGGAGCTGTACATGAAACCGAGGTGGAAGAGGAGAATCAAAGACCGACGCTAGTAGCAGATGATGTTCCGAGTCCATCTAGGATATTCGATGATTGTGTTGAGATTCCAGCACTGCCGAAGCGACCTCAATTGTATATTGATCTGACTTTGGAGGAGACCGATCCTTCCTTATATGATGAGGAAGAGGAAGTTACGTCGAGGCGAGCTGCGGAGTCGGACGAGACTTGCATGGGCTGCGGAGGGAATCCTTGCTACTGTAGCTTTAGTGCATGATCAGTTTAGACTTTTAGTATAGGGTCTTGATTTTCGGTGGATGTAATTATTTATTTTGGGAATTATTGTATAACTTTTCCGCTGATCTCTTCCGCACTCTGATACTGTTTAGTGGGCCACAGGCCGGGTGTTCTTTTTGAGATGATATGACAATGTCTTTTTGAAATGTATTTAATGTTTATTATTAATTCCCAAAGTTTAAGTATTTAGGGATATTATGATGAAATTATTTAATTACGTTCATCGATGGAATTACGACGTACTATTTTACGAAATGTCTTAATTAAAATTTTATTTTTATTCTTTTGAATTAATAATTTAGAAAATTCCTTTTATTTAATTTAAAAAAAAAATATACATTCGCGCTGTGTTTTAAAGTTGGGGTGTTACACATATCAACAAAACTGGAACTACCAGAAGAAACAAAATTATCATCAGTTCTAGAATTATCAGAGGAACCTGATATATCAGTAGAAAGAGAAGGATCAAAATAAGGAGAGTTCTTCAAACACTCCATTAAAATTCATCAAGACTACAAACCAGGAAGGGAATTCAAAGTCCTTCATCCAAACAATGTAATCACATAACATACAGATTCAGAATCTGAAAATTAGAAACAAGAGGATTTTCAGAGTAAAACTGAAACTGTTGACATAGAGGTTACATCTTGCTGTAAATACTATTATTGTTTCATATTTATGTTTACTGTGATAACAACAAGCTTGATCTTAAAAGTCAAAGCTAGATAAGTATTCTATAGGTTTTCAAACTGTCAGAGGAACCAAGTGATCCACGTGATGTGAACATTTCAACAGAAACAATATTTTAGTGGTTTCAAAAACAAGCAGAAACCACCAGAAGCAGAATTAATAGTTTGGTTGTATTAAGTTTATTTTTAAATTATTTGATTTGTATTATGTTATATGACAAATAGTTTGACCTCAAAAGTCAAAGCAAGAAGAAGCTGATGCAGGTTTACCAGAACTAGAGGAAGCTGATACAGGTTTACCAAAACCAGAGGAAGCTGATGCAGGTTTACCAGAACCAGAAGCTGATGCAGATTTACCAGAACCAGAAGCTGATGCAGATTTACCAAAACCAGAAGCTGATGCAGATTTACCAAAACCAGAAGATGATGCAGGCAAAAGAACTTGAAAAAGCAGAAGATACCAGCAAGCATACGACAAGTCTTCAGAGGATAAATCTGAAGATAAGTTAGAAGAAAGATATAGATGGATCTTTGTAATGCAAAAATAATTAAATGCATTTGAGAGGAATGTAGTTTGGGATCTAGTACCAAGACCAGAAAAGAACATTATTGGAACAAGTGGGTTTTCAGGAACAAGCTAAATGAAAAATGAGAAGCTGTCAGAAATAAGGCACGACATGTTTCACAAGGATACAGTCAGCAAGAAGGTATTGACTACACTAAGACTTTTCTCCAGTGGCTAGGTTAGAAGCTATTCATATCCTTCTTTCCTTTGCTTCTAATAATAACATTTCATTATTTCAAATGGATGTTAAAAGTGCATTTTTAAATGGTTATATAAGTGAACAAGTTTATGTTAAACAACCCCCAGGTTTTGAAAGTTCTAAATTTCATAACCATGTTTTTAAAACTTAAAAAATCTTACTATGGTTTAAAACAAGCACCTAGGGCATGGTATGATAGACTTAGTAACTTCTCACTTAAAAATGACTTTGAAAGAGGACAAGTAGAAAATTCTCTGTTAAGAAAATCAATAAAAGATGATATTATGATTATTCAAGTTTATGTTGATGATATTATCTTTGGATCTACTAATGGCACTCTCTGCCAAGAATTTTCTAAATTGATGCAGCAGAAATTTCAAATGAGCATGATGGGAGAACTTAAATTCACCCTAAGGATACAAATTCAGCAAAGTCAAAAAGGTATATACATTCATCGAACAAAATATTCAAAAGAGCTTCTCAAGAAGTTTAAGATGAGTGATTGCAAACCTATGGCTACCCCAATGCACCCTACTTGCTCACTTGAAAAGGATGATTCAGGCCAAAAAGTTGATCAAACATCACTTCATCAGAGAATTTATTCAAAAAGGTGTACTCAATATTCTGACACTGACCACCAATGGACTTACATATTCACAAAACCACTTCCTGAAGATAGGTTTGACTTCATCGAGAAAAACCTAAATCTACCATTATTCCTTTTTGTCATTAGACAAAAAGGGGAGAAGATGTATTTGATAAAGTATTAGAAAATTTGGGGCATTAGACTTAAGGGGAGAAAAATAATTGGAACTTATTCTTAAGGGAAGTCAAAGTGAAAAGAAAGAAAAATAGTTATAAAAAATACAAAGTTTTGTCATCATCAAAAAGGGGGATATTGTTGGAACCAAGTTGGTTCTTTCAATTAAAGTTTTGATGTTAACAAAAGTATTTTATGAAAATCACATTTTGACTTAGAAGAAGAATGAAAAATCAGATGAAGTGAAAAATCAAAGGATGACGTCACCAGAGGATGTCATAAGAGGATGACGTCACCAGAAGATACCTTTAGAAGATAGCTCCAAAAGATACAAATCAGAAGATACAACCAAAAGATATCAACGTCAGCAGAAGATGTCATCAGAGGATCATGTCACCAGAAGATATAAATGTCACCACAAGATACGACAAGAAGATATCACTAGAGGATACATCTAGAGGATACTTCCAGAGGATGTCACCAGAAGATACAAGAAGATACCTCTAGAGGATATCATCAGAGGATCCAATCAGAAGCAAGAATCAAAGGATGTCATCAAAAGCAAAAATTAGAGGATATCATCAGAGGGAAGAAACAATGACATGATCAGAGGATATCATTTGTGGCCCAGACCAGAAGGAAACCTTGTCCAGAAGCAGACGTGGCCCAGACTAGAAGGAAACCTTGTCTAGAAGAAAACATGGTCCAGATCAGAAGCAAACATGGTCTAGAAGGAGACTTGGTTCAGAAGGAGACATTGTCCAGACCAGAAGGAAACATTATCCAGAAGATAAGATTGTCTAGATCAGAAGATAACTTGGTCCAGAACAAAAGAGATGGTCATGACTTGGTCCAGACTAGAAGATAGCATGGTCCAGAATAGAAGAATTGGTCTAGACATGGTCCAGATAAGAAGATCACATAGTCTAGATCAAAAGATCACACTGTTCAGATCAAGAAACAGAATGGTACAGATCAGATCACATGGTCCAGACTTGGTCCAGATCAGCAGACCATACGATCCAGATTTTAAATCATGATGCAGATCAAGTGAAGACTTGATTAAAATTGGAAGAGGACTTGATTAAATTTCGAAAGATGTCTGATCGTAGGCTTAAGAAGATTTGATACAAAAATCAATGAAGACCTAAAGGAAATACGAAGGAAATCTGAGCAAAGAAGATATGGTTCGAAATTAAAAAGAAACAGAATTGTTCAACATAATTTTTAAATGAAATATGAGCAAGAATCATCTCAAAAATTAAGCTTGGACAAAGCCCATATGGCAACTATAAAAGGAGGCTTCAGGCCGCAGGAATAGGCACTGAAAAACACAAGAACTCAAGCTTTCAATTCAAAGTTATCTAAGAGTTCAAAAGAGAGATATACTTGTGCGAAAAATAAATATGCTCTAAGTGTTTTCATAGAGTAAGAGTCAATGTTATAATTAGCTTTCCAGAAGCAACTAAAAAGAGTGAAAATCAGTGCAACAATTGGCTTTCCATAAGCAACTAAAGAGAGTGAAAATCATTGCAACAATTAGCTTTCCATAAGCAACTTTGCAGAGTACCAAACCTTTGTAATCAAACCCGTTAGAGGTGTAGATTCCTTCTTCAATATAGGGTTGTCAGATTGGTAAGAGAAGACTTGACTTGTAGGGTCAAGGTGTTGTTATCGTTCCTCAAAAGTCTGGGGTTGTCAAGCTATTTGAGAAGACTTGGCTTGTAGGGTCAATGTGTTGTTATTCCTCAAAAGTCTGTGGTTGTCAGACTGTTTGGGAAGACTGACTTGGAGGGTCAGGTTCTGTAATTCAAAGGTTTTGAATTAGTGGATTAAAGCCTTTAGGATGAAGGGACTGGATGTAGCCAAGTTAATGGTGAACCAGGATAAATTGTTGTGTTCTTATGTTGTTATTATCCGCTGCTTAATCTGATTATTTATTCAACAAGTAACTTACATCAGCATTCATCAAAAACAGCAAAAAGAATTCGAGTTTGGCAAACAAAATTCAACCCCCCTTTCTCGTGTTTTCACCTTTACACAAGTCTCAAATGATTTAGATTTTAGATCATTTTGGTATTTACTAAGTTTATTCTAGTCTATTTTGGTTCTTAAGCAGTGTAATTAGTCTAATAAATGCATTAGTTTCAATGGAACAAGATTTTAGATCATTTTGGTCTTTAAAAGGTTTATTCTAGTTTATTTTTGTTCTTAAGAAATGTAGTTAGTCTAATTAGTGCATTAGTTTGAATGGATCAAGATTTTAGATTAGTTTGGTCATTAAAAGCTTTATTCTATTCTATTTGGTTTACTAGTCAATGTCGTTCGTCTAATAAGTGCATAAGTCTCAAGGTATTAGGATTTTAAATCATTTTGTTCTTATTACATTTATTGAAATGCATTTTGGTTCTTAACCATTTTGGTTCTAAGTCAATGTAGTTCGTCTAATAAGTGCATTAGTTTCAATGGATTAAGATTTTAGGTCATATTGTTCTTTACTAGGTGTATTCTAATGCATTTTGGTTCATAAGCATTGTAGTTCGTCCAATAAGTGCATAAGTCTTAATGGATTTAGATTTTAGCTCATTTTGGTTCATACTAAGTTTATTCTAGTCTATTTTGGTTCTTAAGCAGTGTAGTTAGTCTAATAAGCATTAGTTTCAATGAATCAAGATGTTAGATCCTTTTTGTTTTTAAAATGTTTATGCGATTGTATTTTGGATTGTAAGAAATGTAGTTTGTCCAATAAGTGTTTTAGTTTCAATGGATCAAGTTTTTGATCGTTTTGGTCAATAAAAGGTTTATTCTATTCCATTTGGTTTATTAGTAAACATAGTTCGTCAACTAAGTGGATTAGTTTCACTGGATTAAGATTTTAGTCCATTTTGGTTCTTAGTCAATGTAGTTCGTTTAATAAGTGCAGTAGTTTCAATGGATTAAGATTTTAGGTCATATTGTTCTTTAGTAGGTTTATTCTTATGCATTTTTGGTTCTTAAGCATTGTAGTTCGTCCAATAAGTGCATAAGTCTTAATGGATTTAGATTTTACGTCATTTTGGTATATACTAAGTTTATTCTTGTATATTTTGGTCTTAAGCAGTGTAGTTAGTCAAATAAGTGCATTAGTTTCAATAATCAACACGTTAGATACTTTTGGTCTTTAAAATGCTTATTCGACTGTATTTTGGTTCGTATGAAATGTAGTTAGTCCAATAAGTGTCTTAGTTTCAATGGATCATGTTTTTGATCGTTTTGGTCAAAAAGGTTTATTCTATTCCATTTGGTTTATTAGTCAACGTAGTTCGTCTAATAAGTGGAGTAGTTTCAATGGATTAAGATTTTAGGTCATTTTGGTCTTTACCGGATTTATTCTAATGCATTTTGGTTCTTAAGCATTGTAGTTCGTCAAATAGGTGCATAAGTCTCAATCGATTAACATTTTGGTCGTTTAGGTCTTTACTAGCTATATTATAGTTCATTTTGGTTCTTAAGCGTTGTAGTTCGTCAAATAAGGGCATAAGTCTTAATGGATTTAGATTTTCAGTCATTTTGGTCTTTTTTATGTTTATTCTAGTCTATTTTGGTTCATAAGCAATGTAGTTAGTCTAATATGTGTATCAGTTTCAATGGAACAAGATTTTATATCATTTTGGTCTTTAAAAGGTTTAATAGTCTATTTTTCTTCTTAAGAAATATAGTTAGTCTAATAAGCGCATTAGTTTTAATGGATCAATATTTTAGATTAGTTTGGTCATTAAAATGTTTATTCTACTCTATTTTTGTTCGTAAGAAATGTAGTTAGTCTGATAAGTGCTTTAGCCTCAATGGATCAAGTTTTTGATCATTTTGGTCAATAAAAGGTTAATTTTATTCCATTTGCTTTATTAGTCAATGTAGTTCTTCTAATAAGTGGATTAGTTTCAATGGATTAAGATTTCAGGTCATTTTGGTTTTTACCAGATTTATTCTAATGCATTTTGGTTCTTAAGCATTGTAGTTCGTCAAATAGGTGCATAAGTCGCAATGTATTAACATTTTGGTCATTTAGGTCTTTACTAGGTGTATTCTAGTCCATTTTGGTTCTTAAGCAGTGTAGTTCGGCCAATAAGTGCATAAGTCTTAATGGATTTAAATTTTCAGTCATTTTGTATTTTTTTAAGTTTATTCTAGTCTATTTTGGTTCTTAAGCAATGAAGTTAGTCTAATAAGTGCATTAGTTTCATTGGAACAAGATTTTAGATCATTTTGGTCTTTAAAGGTTAAATAGTGTTTTTTGTTTCTTAAGAAATGTAGTTAGTCTAATAAGTGCATTAGTTTCAATGGATCAAGATTTTAGATTACTTTGGTCATTAAAAGGTGTATTCTATTCCATTTGGTTAGTTAGTCAATGTTGTTTGTCAAATAAGTACATATGTCTCAAAGGGTTAGGGTTTTAGGTAATTTTGGTCTTTACTAGATTTATTCAGATACATTTTGGTTCATAAAATTCTAGTTAGTCGAATAAGTGCATAAGTCTAAATGGATTAATATTTTTGTCATTTAGGTCTTAACTTGGTGTATTTTAGTCCATTTTGGTTCTTAGTCAATGTACTTCATCTAATAAATATATTAGTTTCAATGGATTAAGATTTTAGGTCATATTGTTTTTTACTAGGTTTATTCTAATGCACTTTGGTTCTTAAGCATTGTAGTTCGTCCAATAAGTGCATAAGTCTTAATGGATTTAGATTTTAGGGCACTTTGGTATTTACTAAGTTTATTCTAGTCTATTTTGGTTCTAATGCAATGTAGTTAGTTTACTAAGTGCATTAGTTTTAATGGATCAAGATTTTAGATTATTTTGGTCTTTCGTCTAATACCGTGCATTAGTTTCAATGGATGAAGATTTTTGATCATTTTGGTCAATAAAAGGTTTATTCTATTCTATTTGGTTTATTAGTCAATGTAGTTCGTCTAATAAGTGGATTAGTTTCAATGGATTAAGATTTTAAGTCATTTTGGTCTTTACCAGATTTATTCTAATGCATTTTGGTTCTTAAGCATTGTAGTTCGTCAAGTAGGTTCATAAGTCTCAATGGATTAACATTTTGGTCATTTAGGTCTTTACTAGGTCTATTATATTCTATTTTGGTTCTTAAGCATTGTAGTTCTTGCAATAAGTGCATAAGTCTTAATGGATTTAGTTTTTCAATCACTTTGGCCTTTTTTTATGTTTATTCTAGCCTATTTTTGTTCTTAAGCAATGTAGTTAGTCTAATAAGTGCATTAGTTTCAATGAAACAAGATTTTAGATCATATTGGTCTTTGAAAGGTTTTTTCTAGTCTATTTTTGTTCTTAAGAAATGTAGTTAGTCTAATAAGTGCAATAGTTTTAATAGATCAAGATTAGTTTGGTCATTAAACAATTATTCTATTCTATTCTATTCTATTTAGTTTGTTAGTCAATGTAGTTTGTCTAATAAGTGCATAAGTCTAAAAGGATTACGATTTTAGATCATTTTGGTCTTATTAGATTTATTGAAATGCATTTTGGTTCTTATTCATTGTAGCATGTCCAATAAGTGCATAATTTTCAATGGATGAATATTTTTGTCATTTAGGTCTTTACTAGGTGTATTTTAGTCCATTTTGGACCATAGTCAATGTAGTTCGTCAAATAAGTGCATTAGTTTCAATGGATTAAGATTTTAGGTTATATTGTTTTTTACTAGGTGTATTCTAATGCATTTTGGTTCTTAAGCATTGTAGTTCGTCGAATAAGTGCAAAAGGCTCAATGGATTTAGATTTTACGTCATTTTTGCATATACTAAGTTTATTCTAGTCTATTTTCATCTTAAGCTGTGTAGCTAGTCTAATAAGTGCATTAGATTCGATGAATCAATATGTTAGATCATTTTGGTCTTTAAAATGTTTATTCTAGTCTATTAAGGTTCGTAAGAAATGTAGTTAGTCTAATAAGTGCTTTACTTTCAATGGATCAAGTTTTTTATCATTTGGGCCAATAAAAGGTTAATTCTATTCCATTTGGTTTATTAGTCAATGTAGTTCATCTAATAAGTGGCATAGTTTCAATGGATTAAGATTTTAGGTCATTTTCGTCTTTACCGGATTTATTCCAATGCATTTTTGTTCTTAATCATTGTAGTTCGTCAAATAGGTGCATATGTCGCAATGGATTAACATTTTGGTCATTTAGGTCTTTACTAAGTGTATTCTAGTCCATTTTGGTTCGTAAGCATTGTAGTTCGTCCAATAAGTGCATAAGTCGGATGGATTTAAATTTTCAGTCATTTTGGTCTTTTTTACGTTTATTCTAGAATATTTTGGTTCTTAAGCAATGTAGTTAGTCTAAGAAGTGCATTAGTTGCAATGGAACAAGATTTAAGATCATTTTGGTCTTTAAAAGGTTTAATAGTCTATTTTTTTTCTTAAGAAATGTAGTTAGTCTAATAAGTGCATTAGTTTCAATGGATCAAGATTTTAGATTTGGTTAGTCATTAAAAGGTTTATTCTATTCCATTTGGTTTGTTGGTCAATGTAGTTTGTCTAATAAGTGCATAAGTCTCAAAGGATTAGGGTTTTAGGTCATTTTGGTCTTTAGTAGATTTATTCAAATAAGTTTTGGTTCATTAAATTGTAGTTAGTCCAATAAGTGCATAAGTCTGAATGGATTAATATTTTTTTCATTTAGGTCTTAACTTGGTGTATTTTAGTCCATTTTAGTTCTTAGTCAATGTACTTCTCTAAAAAATACGTTAGTTTCAATGGATTAAGATTTTAGGTCATATTGTTGTTTACTAGGTTTATGAAGGTGCAAACACGAGAAAGGGAGGTTGAGTTGTGTGTGACTAGCTTGAATACTTTTCCTGTTTTTACATTTTTAAAACAAAACTTGATGTATGAATAAAAACAGAGTTAGCAGCGGATATAAAGTAAAAATAAAGCTCAGAATTTTTATACTGGTTAACCGTTAACGAGGCTACGTCTAGTCCCTTCACCTTGAAGGATTCCACTAATTCAAACCTTGAATTACAACCGTTCTACTGACCCTCCAAGATAGTCTTCTCAAATAGTCTAACAATCCTAGACTCTTGAAGAATACAACACCTATCTTCTCCTGCCAATCTGACAATCCCAGATTGTAGAAGGAATTACAACACTTTGAATCTAATTGCCAAGTAATCTGCTACTCTTTCTGACTCCCTCAGATTGTAGACTCTACTTCAACAACTTAGATCTAATAACACGAGTGCTTGCTTCTTGAAAGCTGAAACTTGTGTGTTTGCTTTGGAAGTGTATGACTCTTTTGTGATTTTCGATGCTAAGTATTTTGCCTTGAGCCTCCTTTTATAGATGCAGATTAGGGCCTCTTCCAAGCTTAATTTCGAGCTGAATCTTGCTGGATTCTCTTGCAAAAATATCTTGACCAATTGGGCTTCATTTAAATAAAAAAACGTATCTTTTTTAAGCTTCAAATTTTCTTTCAAAAATAACTGGCTAATCATGTCTTTAGTTTCTTCCCGCCAACAGCTTCTGAATTCCACAAGACTTCACATTATTTTTGAATCAAATCCTTTTAATACTTTGATCAAAATAAATTAAAATCTTCACCGTTAATCCTCATGATTAAATCTGGACCATTTGATCTTCTGTCGTAGTCCACATATGGACCAACTAAGTGATATGTTGTGATCCTCTGATTTCGGCCAACCCTGGACCACACTTCCTAACCTTCTGATCTTCTGATCTCGGCCATCCTGGTCTAGCAAACTGATCTGTTGTGATCCTCTGATCTCGGCCATTGCTGGACCACACATTTTGACCTTCTGATTTCGGCCAACACCTGGCCATGGTCTGATCTTCTGATCTCAGCCAACACTCGGCCAACATTGATCTGAAAATCTTCCCTCTAATCTGGACCAATTCTGGACTTGGTCTGGATTAAACTGAAATAAAATCTGGACTAAAAATATTTCAATCTGGACATTTTACCTTCTGTTTTGGATCAGTTCTCGATCAATTCTGGAGATCATTTCTTCTGGTCTGGACTTAGTTTCATACCCTGAACCATGCTATCTTCTGGTCTGGGTCAAATCTGGATTGATTCTCTTGTTTTGGACCCATTAACTTATCCTCTGATAAAGTCTGGATCAAGTCTGGGCCGTTTATCATTTCACTGCCAGACCATCTTCTGGTCAGAATAACTTCTGGAATAAATCTGAAATTTGATTCTTTCTGGTCTGAATCAAGTCTCCCTCTGGCAGGCTTTCTTCTGGTCTGGTCCAGGTTCCCTTCTGACTTTGCTTCCTTCTGATCTAGGCAAGCAAAGATATCTTCTGGTGATGTTTTGACATCCTGGTGTATCCTCTGGTAATTCCAGGATGCATTCTGGATGCATTTTCTGCCTCTGCAAACTTCATTTTCTGGTGGTATTTAATGTAATAATTCAAGGTACAAAATAAGATTACATGGAGTGCTTTTGTAAACATCAAAATCCTAAGTACTTAGAACAAACTTGCAGCCAACACTCCATGTAATCCTCTGATCTTGGCCATGGTCTGATCTTCTGATCTCAGCCAACACTCGGCCAACATTGATCTGAAAATCTTCCCTCTAATCTGGACCAATTCTGGACTTGGTCTGGATTAAACTGAAATAAAATCTGGACAAAAAATATTTCAGTCTGGACATTTTACCTTCTGTTTTGGATCAGTTCTCGATCAATTCTGGAGATCATTTCTTCTGGTCTGGACTTAGTTTCATACCCTGAACCATGCTATCTTCTGGTCTGGGTCAAATCTGGATTGATTCTCTTGTTTTGGACCCATTAACTTATCCTCTGATAAAGTCTGGATCAAGTCTGGGCTGTTTATCATTTCACTGCCAGACCATCTTCTGGTCAGAATAACTTCTGGAATAAATCTGAAATTTGATTCTTTCTGGTCTGAATCAAGTCTCCCTCTGGCAGGCTTTCTTCTGGTCTGGTCCAGGTTCCCTTCTGACTATGCTTCCTTCTGATCTAGGCAAGCAAAGATATCTTCTGGTGATGTTTTGACATCCTAGTGTATCCTCTGGTAATTCCAGGATGCATTCTGGATGCATTTTCTGCCTCTGCAAACTTCATTTTCTGGTGGTATTTAATGTAATAATTCAAGGTACAAAATAAGATTACATGGAGTGCTTTTGTAAACATCAAAATCCTAAGTACTTAGAACAAACTTGGTTCCAACAATCTCCTCCTTTTTTATGATGACAAAACCTTAACTTATTTTACTATCTTATAACTCAAAGACTTGAATTACTCCCCCTCAGACCAATCTCTCCCCCTAAGTCTGATACTGACTTTTTCTTCTCCTTTTCAACTCCTTCTCTTTTCACTATTTCTTTTCTTCTCTTCTCCACTCCTTTTCAACTCCTTCTTTATTCTCTCTTTCTTTTCTCCCTTCACATAGCCTCTCCTTTTCAACTCCTTTTTTTCACTCTTTCTTTTTCTCTCTTTATTTTTCTCTATCCCTGTTTCCTCTCCTTTTCAACTTCTTCTCTTTTTCACTCTTTCTTTTTCTCTCTCCCTGATTCTTCTCCTTTTCAACTCCTTCTCTTTTCATCTCTTTCTTTTTCACTCATTCTTTCTTTTTATCTCTCATTTTCTACTTATTTCTCCTTTTTCTCTCTCTCCCCCTTTTTGTCATCTGCCAAAAAGAGGTCCTACTATTTTCGTAATTTTTTTTTCTTTACAAATTACAGAAAGTAAAACAGAAAATAAAATTACAAGAAATTTAAAAACTCCTAAGATGACTACTTGAGTTACTCAGATATAGAGGTAATGCTCAGATGCTTCTTGATGAACTCGAACCTATCTTCTGGTAATGCTTTGGTGAAGATGTCAGCCCATTGATGATCAGTGTCCACAAACTAGATGCTTAAAGTCCCTTTTTGAACATGGTCCCTAATGAAATGGTGTTTTATTTCATTGTGTTTGGCTCTAGAATGTAAGATAGGGTTCTTGGTTAGGTTTATGGCTGAAGTGTTATCACAGAACAAAAGGATATTGGTTTCAAAGATGTTGTAATCTTCAAGTTGATGTTTCATCCAGAGTAACTGTGAACTGCATCCTGCTGCTGATATATACTCAACTTCAGCTGTTGACATGGCAATGGTGCTTTGTCTTTTGCTTGACCAAGAGATCAAATTATCACCTAAGAAAGTGCAGTTGCCACTTGTACTTTTCCTTTCCAGCTTGTCTCCAGCATAGTCGGAATCACAAAAACCTCTGAGTTTGTAGGTAGGGGTTTTCTTGTATAACAGGGTAAGGTTGTTGGTTCCTTTAAGGTATCTCAGAATTCGTTTGACAGCAGTTAAATGGGATTCCCTAGGGTCAGCTTGAAAATGGGCACAGACATAAACACTATACAAGATGTCAGGTCTAGATGTAGTTAAATAAAGAAGGGATCCAATCATACCTCTGTATGTTTTCTGGTCTACCTTTTGGCTGGTTTCATCTTTCTCAAGTGAGCAGGTTGGGTGCATGGGGGTGGCCATAGGCCTACATTCACTCATTTTGAACTTTTTAAGAAGTTCTTTCGTATATTTAGATTGGTGAATGAGTATACTTGATTTACCTTGGTGAATCTGAATTCCCAGGAAGAACTTGAGTTCTCCCATCATGCTCATTTGAAACTCTTTCTGCATTAGGTTAGAAAACTCCTTGCACAAAGTGCCATTAGTAGATCCAAAGATGATATCATCAATATAAACTTGAATAATTAAAATATCATTTTTAATGGATTTCCTAAATAGAGTATTATCAATCTGGCCTCTATCAAATTCATTTTTAAGCAGAAAGTTACTAAGTTTGTCATACCATGCCCTTGGTGCTTGTTTTAAACCATATAAAGAATTTTTAAGTTTAAAAACATGATCTGGAAAATCAGAATTTTCAAATCTAGGGGGCTGTTTGACATTGACTTCCTCACTTATGTAGCCATTTAAGAATGCACTTTTAACATCCATTTTATACAGCATTATATCATGATTAGCAGCAAATGATAAGAGAATTCTAATTGCTTCTAACCTGGCCACTTGAGCAAAAGTCTCAGTGTAGTCTATACCTTCCTGTTGACTGTATCCTTGAGCTACAAGTCTGGCTTTGTTCCTTACCACTTCACCTTTTTCATTTAGTTTATTTCTGAACACCCACTTGGTTCCAATAATGTTTTTGTTTGGTCTGGGTACCAGATCCCAAACATCATTCCTTTGCAATTCATTCAGCTCTTCTTGCATTGCAAGTATCCAACCTTCCTCTGCCAAAGCCTCATCAACATTGCTTGGTTCAATTGTTGAGAGTAAACCAAACAGGCTGGTTTCTCTACTTGATGATCTGGTCTTTAAAGGTTTTAATGCACTGCCAATAATGAGAGATTCTGGATGTGAAGACTTGTACTTCCATCCATTCTTTCCCTTTGACTTGTTTTCAGAGTCAGCATGTTCTTCTTCATCTTGATCTTTCTCAGATTCTGCTGCTGGTTCAACTTCTGGTTCCTGTGCCTCTAGTTCACCTGCAATTTCCTCATCTTGCTTTGACTTTTCAGAGTCAAGCTGTTTATCATCAAACTTAATGTGGATTGATTCTTCCACAGTGTTAGTTTCTTTGTTAAACACCTTATAAGCTTTTGATCTCTTAGAGTAGCCAATAAAGATACACTTTTGAGATCTAGAATCAAACTTAGCTAGGTTATCTTTAGTGTTCAACATAAAACAGATGCAGCCAAATTTCTTAAAGTAGGAAATATTGGGTTTCTTACCTTTCCACAGTTCATAGGGAGTTTTATTTAAGATGGACCTGATGTAGACTCTATTCTGAATGTAGCAAGCTATGTTGACAGGTTCTGCCCAAAGGTAGGTGGCAACCTTCATATCATTCAGCATGGTTCTGGCCATCTCCTGCAGTGATCTGTTCTTCCTTTCCACCACTCCATATTGTTGAGGTGTTCTGGGGGATGAGAAGTTGTAAGAGATGCCATTCTCATCACAGAATTCTTAAAAATACTTGTTCTCGAATTCACCTCCATGATCACTTCTGATGGTTATGATCTTAATACCCTGTTCATTCATAACTTGCTTATAGAAAGAAATAAATACTTTGTGAGATTCATCTTTGTTCTTTAAAAATTTTACCCAAGTCCATCTTGAGTAATCATTAACAATTACAAAACCATATTTCTTACCACCGAGAGAAGCTGTTTGAACAGGACCAAACAGATCTAAGTGAAGCAGTTCAAGTGGTTGAGAGGTAGAAACACATTTTTTAGTTTTCAAAGAGCTTTTAGTTTGTTTACCTCTTTGACATGCTTCACACAGAATCTTAGTTTTGGAACTTACTTTGGGAAGTCCTCTTACCAACTGGAGTTTGCTCAATTCGAATATAAGCCTAGGGTTTGCATGCCCTAACCTTTTGTGCCAAATCAGATTCTGCTCAGTCACAGACAATAAGCATTTAACCTATTGCTTAGCAAGACTGAACAGATCAATTTTATAAACATTATCCTTCCTAGTGCTGGTAAATAAAACCGACCCATCAAGTTGACTAATAGCTTTGCAAGTGTTTTGGTTAAAGATAACATCATAATTGCAATCACTTAATTGACTTATGCTCAGAAGATTGTGTTTTAGCCCTTTAACTAACATAACATTTTTAATAGAAAGGGAAAAAGAAGTGTTACCAACAGTTCCTGTACCAATAATCTGACCTTTCTGGTTTCCTCCAAAAGAAACTTTGCCTCCTTTCTTCATAGTCAGATCCAAAAACATAGATTTGTCTCCTGTCATGTGCTTGGAGCAGCCACTGTCAAGATACCAAGTTTTGTGTTGCTGATTAGACCTTCCCTTTTTTCTGTCAGAATCAGAGTCAGACTCAGATTCAGACTTAGCTTCTGTTCGAGCCATTAAAGCCAGTTCTTCTTCTAGCCTGTTTGAGCGGTTTCCTTGATTCTGCTTTGGTTGATAAACCATGTTCCTCTGATGATTCTGGAACATGTTTTGATTTTGGTAATTTTGGTGAATCCAGTGATTCTGATAACCTTGATGATTCTGGTGATTTGGGTGAATCTGGTGGTTCTGATGAATTTGGTAATTATGGTGATTCTGGTAATTCCTGATCTGATTATGGTTCTGGTTCCAGTGTTGATTTTGGTTCCAGTACTGATTCTGATTCTGGTTCCAGAATTGATTCTGGTTCCAGTTCCTTTGCTTCTGATACTGATTCCAGTTTTGGTTCTGATTCTAGTTTCTGTGCTTCTGATACTGGTTCCAATTCTGGATCTGGTTCCAGTTTCTATTCTGATTCTGGTTCTGGTTGCGTTGACCAGACCTTCTTCCATCAGACTCGGATTGCTTTTGCTTGGTTGTAGCAGGAACATAAACCTTCTTCTGCTTGTGCATTGCCAACATCCATTGTCCAGGCACCATTGTTGGTGTCTCCTTCTGGTTGCTCAGAACATCTGCAACATAGACAATTTGATCTTTTGGTACCCAGAACTGATTGGGTCCAGGTTTGTTAGTCTTAACAGCTCTCTGATCTTGTTCAGATATTACCATTGGACAAGATAATTCAGAGTGACCTTTCTTAGTACAAACAATGCATAAAACATTAGAATGAACATGGTTTCTGTAAAACCAAGACCTCTCTTTCTAGTGTTACTGTTTCCATAAATCATAGATGCATATTTACTTCTTTTCATTCCATTAGAAATAAAGTTTTGAAAAAATTGTTCATGCATATCAGATTCACAAACAGTTTTGGAAGTGGAACATATATTACTTTTGAGAGTTTAGTTTTCAGATTTGAATCTTGCAACTTCAATTTTAAAATCTTTGTTTTTAGTTGCATACTCAAAATTTCGATTCATTAAAACTTGGACTTCTTTGGTTAGGTTTTTCTTATCTTCCCTAAGAGTTTTCAGTTTTAAAGACATCTTATTATTTGCATTTATCAAGTCTTTTACAACATCAATTAATTCAGATTTAGAGAGATCAGAAAATACCTCGCTGTTCCAGAGCCTGAGCTGTATCCAGAACTTGAGTTGGTATGAGCGATCAGAGACAGAATTGCTTCCTCTGATGTGCTTCCAGACTTGCTTGAATGACTTCTTCGTTCATTCTTCCTTCTGCCTGCTTTCCTTCCTGAAATCATGCCTTTATGAGGTCCAGAAGCAAACCTGATGTGTGCCATCTTTGCTGTTTCTGCCTCTTCTTCATCAGACGATTCTTCCTCGGATTCTAATACATCCCAGGCTGCCATCAGACCCTTCTTTTTGAATCTGGAACTCTTCTTGTGCTGTTTGCCTTTTTCCAGATTTGGACATTCTGACTTGATATGTCCAGGTTTATTGCATCCATAACAAACAATACTCTTCCTGTCAGATTCTTCCTTTCCATTGTTTTTATGTTTCTTCTTGAAGCTTCTTCTCTTCCTGTTTTCCCAGATCTTACCCATCTTTTTGGTTAAGTAAGCCATATCATCACAGTCACTATCATTATCCTTCGAT
The DNA here is from genome assembly GCA_037974295.1 of Cicer cuneatum. Lineage (NCBI taxonomy): Eukaryota > Viridiplantae > Streptophyta > Magnoliopsida > Fabales > Fabaceae > Cicer > Cicer cuneatum. The sequence goes on from JBBPBO010000005.1 coordinate 25,882,279, forward strand.
TCTGATGCTGCCCTTGCAGCTTTCTTCTGTTTCAACTTCAGAGCAAGATTCTTCTTCTTCTTTGGTTCGTCTGCTTCTAGTTCTATTTCATGAGACCTGAGTGCGCTGATCAGATCTTCAAGTTTTAAGTTGTTCAGATCTTTGGCTTGCTGAACTGCGGTAACCATTGGTCTCCACTTGATTGGTAAGCTTCTTAGAATCTTCTTAACATGATCTGCTGTTGTGTAGCTTTTCTTCAAGACCTTCAGTCCAGATATCAGAGTCTGGAATCTACAGAACATTCCATCAATGTTTTCATCATCTTCCATCTTGAACATCTCATACTGTTTGACCAGTATGTTAGCCCTTGCTTCTTGAACCTGCTGGCTTCCTTCATAGGTCAGAACCAAACTGTCGAATATGCTCTTTACTGTTTCTTTATCTATGCATCTGTCAAATTCCTTGAATGGGATGGCACTGATCATGATGTTTCTGGACTTGTGATGAAGTTTGTGTAATCTGCTCTGGTCTGGTTTCATATCATCCATGTCTAGTTCTTTAGTTGGATCTTTTGGATCAGTAGGTGTAGTGTATCCTTTGACTACCATAGTCCATAATTCAAGATCTTGAGATATGAAGAAACTTCTCATTCTATCCATCCAATACTCAAACCTTTCTCCATCAAATAGTGGTGGTCTATTGATGTTGCCTCCCAGTTCATCTCTGGATTCTGCCATGTTGAACCCCTTGGACCTTTCCTCAAACACTGTTACGTGCTCAGCCTTGACACCGAGCTCTGATGCCAATTGAAGGTGCAAACACGAGAAGTGGGTTGAATTGTGTTTGACTAACTTGACTACTTTTCCTGTTTTTACACTTTTAAAACAAAACTTGATGTATGAATAAAAACAGAGTTAGCAGCGGATATAAAGTAAAAATAAAACTCAGAATTTTTATACGGGTTCATCGTTAACGAGGCTACGTCCAGTCCTTTCACCTTGAAGGATTTCACTAATTCAAACCTTGAATTACAACCGTTCTACTAGGCCTCCAAGTCAGTCTTCTCAAACAGTCTAACAATCCTAGACTCTTGAGGAATACAGCACCTGTCTTCTCCTGCCAATCTGACATTCCCAGATTGAAGAATGAATTACAACACTTTGAATCTAATTGCCAAGTAATCTGCTACCCCTTCTGACTCCCTCAGATTGTAGACTATACTTCAACAAGTTAGATCTGATACAATGGAAAGAAAATAACACGAGTGTTTGCTTCTTGAAAGCTGGAACACACAATAGACCTCACTGAAAACTTGAGTGTTTGCTTTGGAAGTGTATGACTCTTTTGTGATTTTTGATGCTAAGTATTATGCCTTGAGCCTCCTTTTATAGATGCAGATTAGGGCCTCTTCCAAGCTTAATTTCGAGCTGAATCTTGTTGGATTCTCTTGCAAAAATATCTTGACCAATTGGGCTTCATTTAAATAAAAAACATATCTTTTTTAAGCTTCACATTTTCTTTCAAAAGTAACTGGCCAATCATGTCTTTAGTTTCTTCCCGCCAACAGCTTCTGAATTCCACAAGACTTCACTTTATTTTTGAATCAAATCCTTTTAATACTTTGATCAAAATAAATTAAAATCTCCACCGTTAATCCTCATGATTATATCTGGACCATTTGATCTTCTGCGCTAGTCCACATCTGGACCATACTAAGTGATATGTTGTGATCCTCTAATTTCGGCCAACCCTGGACCACACTTCCTAACCTTCTGATCTTCTGATCTCGGCCATCCTTGTCTAGCAAAATGATCTGCGGTGATCCTCTGATCTCAACCACTACTGGACCACACATTCTGACCTTCTGATTTCGGCCAACACTATGCCATGGTCTGATCTTCTGATCTCAACCAACACTAGGCCAAATACTTAAATCTGAACCATTGATCTGAAAATCTTCCCTCTGATCTGGACCAATTCTGGGCTTGGTCTAGATTAAACTGAAATTAAATCTGGACAAAAAATATTTCAGTCTGGACATTTTACCTTCTGTTTTGGATCAGTTCTGGATCAATAACTTCTGGAATAAATCTGACATTTGATTCTTTCTGGTCTGAATCAAGTCTCCCTCTGGCAGACTTTCTTCTGGTCTGGTCCAGGTTCCCTTCTGACTTTGTTTCCTTCTGATCTGGGCTAGCAAAGATATCTTTCGGTGATGTTTTGACATCCTGGTGTATCCTCTGGTAATTCCAGGATGCATTCTAGATGCATTTTCTGCCTCTGCAAACTTCATTTTCTAGTGGTATTTAATGTAATAATTCAAGGTACAAAATAAGATTACATGGAGTGCTTTTGTAAACATCAAAATCCTTAGTACTTAGAACCAACGAGGTTCCAACAGTTTATTCTAATGTGTTTTGGTTCTTAAGCATTGTAGTTGGTCCAATAAGTTCATAAGTCTCAATGGGTTTAGATTTTAGGGCACTTTGGTATTTACTAAGTTTATTCTAGTCTATATTGGTTCTTAAGCAACGTAGTTAGTTTACTAAGTGCATTAGTTTCAATTGATCAACATTTTAGATCGTTTTGGTCTTTAAAATTTTTATTCAAGTGTATTTTGGTTCTTAAGAAATATAGTTAGTCTAACAACTGCTTTAGTTACAATGGAACAAGACTTTTGATCATTTTTTTCATAACTATATTTATTATATCCTATTTGGTTTGTTATTATATCCTATTTAGGATTTTAGGTCATTTTGGTCTTTACTCGGGTTATTCTAATTCATTTTGGAACTTAAACTTTGTTGTTCGTCCAATAAGTGCATAAGTCTCAATGGATTTACATTTTGGTCATTTAGTTCTTTAATAAGTTTATTCTTGTCTATTTTGGTTCTTGAGCAATGTAGTTCATCTAATAAGTGCATTAGTTTCAATGAATCAAGATTTTTGATCAGTTTGGTCAATAAAAGGCTTATTCTATTCTATTTGGTTTATTAGTCATGTAGTTCGTCTAATAAGTGGATTAGTTTCAATGGATAAAGATTTTAAGTCATTTTGGTCTTTACCAGATTTATTGTAATGCATTTTGGTTTTTAAGCATTATAGTTTGTCAAATAGGTTCATAAGTCTAAATGGATTAACAATTTGGTCATTTAAGTATTTACTTGGTGTATGCTAGTCTATTTTGGTTCTTAAGCATTGTAGTTCGTGCAATAAGTGCATAAGTCTTAATGGATTTAGTTTTTCAGTCACTTTGGTCTTTTTTAAGTTTATTCTAGTCTATTTTGGTTCTTAAGAAATGTAGTTATTCTAATAAGTGCATTAGTTTCAATGGAACAAGATTTTAGATCATATTGGTCTTTAAAAGGTTTATTCTAGTCTATTTTTGTTCTTAAGAAATGTAGTTAGTCTAATAAGTGCATTAGTTTTAATGAATCTAGATTTTGGATAAGTTTGGTCATTAAAAGGTTTATTTTATTCTATTTAGTTTGTTAGTCAATGTAGTTCGTCTAATAAGTGCATAAGTCTAAAAGGATTAGGATTTTAGATCATTTTGGTCTTATTAGAGTTATTGAAATGTATTTTGGTTAACCATTGTAGTTTGTCTAATAAGTGCATTAGTTTCAATGGATTAAGATTTTAGGTCATATTGTTCTTTACCAGGTTTTTTCTAATGCATTTTGGTTCTTAACCATTGTTGTTTGTCCAATAAGTGCATAAGTCTCAATGGATTAATATTTTTGTCATTTAGCTCTTAGCTAGGTGTATTTTAGTGCACTTTGTTCTTAGTCAATATAGTTCATCTAATAAGTGCATTAGTTTCAATGGATTAAGATTTTAGGTCATATTGTTCTTTACTAGGTATATTCTAAAGCATTGTAGTTCCTCCAAAAAGTGCATACCTATCAATGGATTTAGATTGTATGTCATTTTGGTATTTACCAAGTTTATTCTAGTCTATTTTGGTATTTACCAAGTTTATTCAATGGATCAAGATGTTAGATCATTTTGGTCTTTAAAATGTTTAATCTACTCTATTTTGGTTTGTAAGAAATGTAGTTAGTCTACTAATTGCTTTAGTTTCAATAGATCAAGATTTTTGATCATTTTGGTCAATAAAAGGTTTATTCTATTCCATTTCATTTTTGTTCTTAAGCATATTAGTTCGTCAAATAAGTCTCAATGGAATAATATTTTGGTCATTTAGGTCTTTACTAGTTGTATTCCAGTCTATTTTGTGTTCTTAAGCATTGTAGTTCGTCCAATAAGTGCATAAGTCTCATCGGAATTAGATTTTAGGTCATTTTGGTCTTTATTAATTATATTGTAGTCTATTTTGGTTCTTAAGCAACGTAATTAGTCTAAAGAGTGCATCAGTTTCAGTGGAACAACATTTTTGATCATTTTGGTCTTTAGAAGGTTTAATAGTCTATTTTTGTTCTTAAGAAATGTAGTTAGTCTAATAAGTGCATTAGTTTCAATGGATCAAGATTTTAGAATAGTTTGGTCATTAAAAGGTTTATTCTCTTCCATTTAGTTTGTTTGTCAATCTAGTTCGTCTAATAAGTGCATAAGTCTCAAAGGATTAGGATTTTAGATCATTTTGGTCTTTACTAGATTTTTTCAAATACATTTTGGTTCATAAAATTGTAATTAGTCCAATAAGTGCATAAGTCTAAATTGATTAATATTTTTGTCATTTAGGTCTTAACTAGGTGTATTTTAGTCAATTTTTGTTCTTAGTCAATGTAATTCGTCCAATAAATCTGTTTCAATGGATAAAGATTTTAGGTCATATTGTTGTTTACTAGGTTTATTCTAATGCATTTTGGTTCTTAAGCATTGTAGTTCGTTCAATAAGTGCATAAGTCTCAATGGATTTAGATTTTAGGTCACTTCGGTATTTACTAAGTTTGTTCTAGTCTCTTTTGGTTCTTAAGCAATGCAGTTGGATTACTAAGTGCATTAGTGTCAATGGATCAAGATTTTAGATCATTTTGGTCATTAAAATGTTTATTCTAGTCTATTTTGGTTTTAACAAATGTAGTTAGTCTAATAGGTGCTTTAGGTATAATGGAACAAGATTTTTGATCATTTTTGTCATTAATAGGTTTATTATATTCCATTTGGTTTGTTAGTCAATATAGTTCGTTAAATAAGTGCATAAGTCATAAAGGTTTAAGATTTTAGGTTATTTTGGTCTTTACTCGGTTTATTCTAATGCATTTTGGTACTTAAGCATTGTTGTTCGTCCAATAACTGCATAAGTCTCAATGGATTTACATTATGGTCATTAAGTTCTTTACTAAGTTTATTCTTGTCTATTTTGGTTCTTGAGCAATGTAGTTCATCTAATAAGTGCATTAGTTTCAATGGATCAAGATTTTTGATAATTTTGGTCAATAAAAGGTTTATTCTATTCAGTTCGGTTTGTTAGTCAATGTAGTTCGTCTAATAAGTGCATTAGTTTCAATTGATTATCATTTTTGGTCATTTTGGTCTTTACCAGGTTTATTCAAATGCCTTTTGCTTCTTAAGAATTGGTGTTGTTCAAATAAGTGTGTAAGTCTCAATGGCATAACCGTTTCGTCGTTTAGGTCTTTACTAGGTGTATTCTAGTGCATTTAGTTTCTTAAGCAATGTAGTTCGTCCAATAAGTGCATAAGTTTCAATGAATTTAGATTTTGAATTATTTTGGAATTTACTAAGTTTATTCTTTTATATTTTGGTTCTTAAGCAGTGTAGTTAGTCTAATAAGTTCATTAGTTTCAATGGAACATGATTTTACATCATTTTGGTCTTTAAAAGGTTTATTCTAGTCTATTTTGGTTCTTAAGAAATGTAGTTAGTCTAATAAGTGCATTAGTTTTAATGGATCAAGATTTTAGATTAGTTTGGTCATTAAAAGGTTTATTCTATTCTATTTGGTTTCTTAGTTAATGTAGTTCGTCTCGTAAGTGCATAAGTCTAATAGGATGACGATTTTAGATCATGTTGGTCTTATTAGATTTATTGAACGGCATTTTGGTTCTGAACCATTGTAGTTCGTCCAATAAGTGCATATGTCTCAATCGATTAATATTTTTGTCATTTAGGTCTTAGCTAGGTGGATTTTAGTCCATTTTGGTTCTTAGTCAATGTAGTTCGTCTAAAAAGTGCATTAGCTTCAATGGATTAAAACGTTTGGTCATATTGTTCTTTACTAGGTGTATTCTAAAGCATTTTGGTTCTTAAGCATTGTAGTTCGTCCAAAAAGTGCATAACTATGAATGGATTTGGATTTTAGGTCATTTTGGTATTTCCTAAGTTTATTCTAGACTATTTTGCTTCTTAAGCAATGTAGTTAATCTAAAAAGTGCTTTAGTTTCAATGGATCCAGATTTTTGAGCATTTTGGTCAATAAAAGGTTTATTCTATTCCATTTGGTTTATTAGCAATTAGTTCGTCTAATAAGTGCATTTGTTTAAATGGATTAAAATTTTAGGTCATTTTTGTCTTTACAAGATTTATTCTAATGCATTTTGGTTCTTAAGCATTGTAGTTCGTTAAATAAGTGCATAAGTCTCAATGGAATAACATTTTGGTCATTTTGTTTAGTTGTGGTTTGCTGAAGTGATGATGCTGTTAAAGTTATATTTTGGAATTATTCTAAGTGGTGTGAGATTTCTACTTGATGATGGTTTTGTAGGAACAATGCCTCCAAGAAGGGACGACACTACTAGAGTCGACGTCAACCGAGATGTTTGGATGGCTGAAGCAATGAATAACATGGCTGCTTCTGTTGCTGCACATACGGCCTCAAAGACTTTACGAGATCTAGAGAAGAGGGAAAAAGAGATTCGTGCTGCGGAATCAAGGGGATTAGAGGATTTTCGTCGTCACAATCCTCCAAAGTTCAAGGGTGAGGAGAGCCCCGAGAAAGCCGACCAGTGGATTCAAGAAGTGGAAAAGATTCTTGAAATGATTAATTGCCAGGCAATGGTGAAGGTCAAATATGCAACCTATCTTCTACTAGGGGTTGTTGAATATTGGTGGAGAAGTACAAGGCTTCTTATGGGATCAACTCATGAGGAGGTGAACTGGGAGTCGTTCAGAAGGAATTTTTTAGACAAATACTTCAAAAGAGAGGTTGAGGACATGAAGAACAAGAGTGTAACACCCCGAGTTTAAAATACAGCGCGAGTGTATTTTTTTATTTTTTTTTTAAAATAAAAGGAATTTTCAAAAGTATTAATTCAAAAGAATTAAAAGTATAATTTTAATTAAGTCGTTTCATAAAATAGTACGTCGTAATTCCAGGACGAACGTAATTAAATAATTTTATCATAATATTACTAAGTACTTAACTTTGGGAATTAATAATAAACATTAATACATTTCAAAAAGACAGTGTTATATCATCTCAAAAAGAACACCCGACCTGTGGCCCACTAAATAGTATTAGAGTGAAGAAGTGATCAGCGGAAAAGTTATACAATAATTCCCAAAAATAATTACATCCACCGAAATCAAGACCCTATACAAAAGTCTAAACTGATCATGCACTAAAGCTACAGTAGCAGGGATTCCCTCTGCTGCCCATGCAAGTCTCTTCTGACTCCGCAGCTCGCCTCGACGTAACGTCCTCCTCCTCATCATACAAGGAAGGATCAGTCTCCTCCGAAGTCAGATCAATATACAATCAGGGTCGCTTCAACGGTGCAGGAATCTCAAAGCAATCATCGGACTTCCTAGATGGACCCAGAACATCATCTGCTACTAGCGTCGCTCTTTGATTCTTCTCTTCCACCTCGGTTTCATGTACAGCTCCTCCAGTCACCAGGTTGGAGTCACCACACCAACAGTGGCCTCCGTCTCAACCCCTCTCATCGGCTCCTCCGCGTCCTCAAAAACTCTGTGTGCCTCCAATACCAGTTTGGAAGGCACCAGAAAGTCAATCCTCGTATGGGTGTGCTCTGTAAGACCTTAAAATTTAAGAATTAAATTATGGAATTAATATTAAGTGTATTTTGGGGATATTTGTAAAATATTTAATATATGTATGTTTTGAGTGAATATATATATATATATATATATTTTGGAAGATGAATTAAGATTATTGGATGAAGAGTAAATTAATTTAATTACGAGTAATTAAATTATCGGGCAGTTAATTAAGGGATTATCGGCTAATTACGACGAAACCGGTTAAGTGCTAGAGGGTCCAGCAATATTTTAATATTATTTTTGATGAGGTGGCACCCACATATGCCTATATATAGGAGTGAGAAGGAAGAGCAAAGTCAGAAAACCATCCTTCTCCATACTGCATGTAACAGTATTCCTTCCCTTCCCATTCTGAATTCTGTTCACGTTCAAAAAAAAAAACAAAAGGGAGTTCCTCAAAAGTGATATTACTTGGAAATCCAAGCTCCACACCAGAAAACTTCCAATACAAAAGTTGTTCTCCTCATCAGTACAGAGCTAGAGAACCCACTTTCGTAGCAGCAAACGCAAAACGAGAACTTCGCTGATTTTGATGCGTAAATGTGAACGAAAACAGAAACGAAAATAGAGGTAAGGGCACCTTCCACTTTCTAGTTTGCATTAGTGCTGTAAATGCATATTGTTATAACATTAATGTTGTTTCATTACTGTTTTTGAACAAAAACTATTTTGCATGTTACTTTGAAGAATGAAAAATGCATTCTGTTGAGTTTTTAACAATCTGTGATGTGGCTGTTTTGGTGGTTACCTCATTGTTGTTTTGTCTGTATGGGAAAGCTGAAAAATTCTTTGCATGTTATTTTGAAGATGATTAAAATGCATGTTCATAAAACTGCTTTGAATGTTGTTATAAAATGCGAAAATGCATTCTGTTGGTGTTTTGCTGCTATGTGATGGTTGTTGTTTGGCTGAATGCATTAATGTTGTTCTGCTTGTGTGAGAAAGCTGAAAATGCTTTGCATGTTGTGATTGGTTGTGTAAGAATACTGGAAAATACCTTGCATGTGTGTTGAGAAATGATTAACAATGTAAACGTTGAAAAATGTCTGTTCTGTTGTGGTTGACATTCTGTTTTGAGTGATTCTGTGTTGCTGATGTTTTCAAAAAAAGAAGGATTTAAAGTGATGAAAGTGTTTTTCTAGAAAATCTATATTGATGAAAAATGTCTGAGTTTTGTGGTTTGCAAAAGAGTGGTAAAACTGTTTTGGGGTTGTTGGTTTTCCAAAAGAAAACGTTTGAAAATGTGTTGAAGTCTCAAGAAAATTTCACTGAATTCGAAGGTGTATACGAATACAGCATGAGTGTATTCGAATACAACCTTCCCAACTTCTGTTTTACTCAAGTTTTCGAACTTGTATTCGAATACGGGCCTTTGTATTCGAATACAGATGAAAGATTTTTGCTTCTGACTTAGCATCTGTATTCGACTACGACCCTGTCGTATTCGAATACATAAGTGAAATTTTAACACTGTATTCGCATCTGTATTCGACTACGACAGCCTCGTATTCGAATACAGAATGCTGATTTTCACTATTTTAGCTTCTATATTCGAATACAAGGGAGCTGTAGTCGAATACAGATTCGTGTTTTTCCAAAAATTCAAGTTTTAGCTTCTGTATTCGAATACAAGGAAGCTGTATTCGAATACAGATTCTAGTTTTCTAGAAAATCAAGTTTTAAACATTGTCATGTGAACTTTAAAGTGTTGGGGAACATTGAAAAGGTTTGAAATGATTAAAAAGGAGTTTTTGAAATAGTTTTGAAAAGGAGATGATGAGGTTCTGGAAACCTTTAATGATGTTGGAGAAAATGTTGAGTTTACACTATTTTTGTCTTCTGTATTCAAATACAAGTATGTTGTATTCGAATACAGAGTGTTGGATTTACAGATTCAGCTTCTGTATTCGAATACAAGAGAGCTGTATTCAAATACAGATTCATGATTTTCAGAAAAATCAAGTTTTAAACATTGTTTTATAAACTTTAAGTGTTGGGGAGTATTTAGGAAGGTTTGTGACAAATCAAAATGGAGTTTTCTGATAATTTGAAGTGGTAATGATGAAGTTTTTGAGACTTTACTGATGTAGTGAAAAATGTTGATTTGTGCACTAGGACTGTCTCTGTATTCGAATACAAGGAAGCTGTATTCAAATACAGAGTGTTAATTCTGCACTGTTTTGGGCTTCTTTATTCGAATACAGAGAAGTTGTATTCGAATACAGATTCGTGTTGTCCAGAAATCTCAGTTTTAAACACTGTTTTATGAATTTTAAGAGTTGCGGAAAACAGAGGGAAGATTTTTGATGAATAAGAATGGAGTTTTGAGATGATGTGAAGTGGTAATGATGAGATATTTGAATGTTTGATTTATGATGTGATGATAATGAAATTTGTTGTGTTGAGATGTTTTGAGAAATGATGGAAAGGCATGAATTTTTCTGATGTTGCATACTGTTTTCAGTGAAGAGAAAACACTGCATATTCATGCATTGCATAGTCAGGTGATACCCGCGATGGGCCACAGAGTAATGCGTAAACGTGCTGATCTATTGAGCGATTGCACGAGTGCTGGTCTGTTGAGCGACTGCACTGGTATTGGTCTATTGAGCAACTGTACCCTGAAATGCACAAAAACTTGCTGATCTGTTGAACGATTGCACGAGTGCTGGTCTGTTGAGCGACTGCACTAGTACTGATCTGTTGAGCGATTGTACCTTGGTATATGTCAAATGTGCTGGTCTGTTGAGCGACTGCACGAGTGCTGGTCTGTTGAGCGACTGCACTGGTGTTGATCTGTTGAGCGATTGCACCCTGGTCTTGAGGGCCGTCAAAGTGATACATATTTAAATTGTGCTGGTCTGTTGAGCGACTGCACCTTGGTAATTCCAAGAAGTTGAATACATGAGCATATACATATTGCATCGGGGTGATTGACCGGTGGGTCACGATTTGGTTATATGATGATGATTGGAAATTGATGTGTGTAAGTATATTCTGAAATCTGAGTTTTTTGATGAACGATTGTGATTGATAAGTTGATGGTTGTACTTACAACATGTTTCCATATTAATTGGTTGCTGGTTGAAAAGCATACATGTCATGAAATTTCAAAATGAGCATCCTTAATTATCATCATTGTTATATGTTATGTCATGGATGTATTTATTATGTTCTATAAATGCTATGTGTTTATTTGTTAATTTCGGTCGGTGACCCTTTACTATTATTGTGGAAATTGGGTTTTGCCCTCAGATGCCCCCCAAACCCATGTCACCCGTGGGTCCCCAGACGACGGAAACGTCGCTCGATTTCATTGATCGTTCTGTGCCTACTGCTTGGGTATACGACCCCATCTCAAGCAAGGCCACGTACACGGGGAGATTGAAGAGGACCTGTAGGACTGACGGAGTGAGGAACTATGTGGAGCATACCTATACGAGGATTGACTTTCCTGTGCCCTCTCGTTTGGTATTGGAGGCGCACGGAATTTTTTATGATGCGGAGGAGCCAGCTGGAGGGGTTGAGACGGAGGCCACCGTAGGAGTGGTGACTCCTAACCCAGAGATTGGAGGGGCTGTACGAGATCCCGAGGCGGTAGAAAAGAATAAAGGGCCGACGCCAGTAGCAGCTGATATTCCGGGTCCATCTAGGATATCCAATGATTGTTATGAGATCCCGGCACCGCCGAAGCGACCTAGATTGTACATTGATCTGACTTCAGAGGAGACTGATCCCTCTCTGTATGATGAGGAGGAGGAGGTTACATCGAGGCGAGCGGCAGAGTCGGATGAGACTTGTATGAGATGCGGAGGAAATCCGTGCTACTGTAGCTTTAGGGAAAAACCCAATTTCCACAGTAATAGTAAAGGGTCACCGACCGAAATTAACAAATACCACATAGCATTTATGTTAATAATAACAAGCATATTCATGGCATGTTATGTTATGTAACAATGATTATAAATAAGAATGCTCATTTTGAAATTTCATGACATGTATGCCTTTTCAACAACAACTAATTTAATATAAAAATCAAGTTGTAAGTACAAAAATCAATTCAGCAATCACACCAATTCATCAGAAATTTCATATTTCATAAAGTACTTACACACGTCGATTTTCACCCATCAACATCATATCCACTCATAATTCACTGGTCAACCATGCCGATGCAATATATATATGCTCATGTACTCAACTTCTTGGAATTACCAAGGTGCAGTTGCTCACAGACCAGAACAATTTATATATGTTTGACTTTAATGGCCAACATGACCATGGTGCAATCGCTCACAAATCAGCACCAGTGCAGTCGCTCACAGACCAACACTCGTGCAGTCGCTCAACAGACCAACACGTTTTACATATACCAAGGTACAGTCGCTCACAGACCAGTACCAGTGCAGTCGCTCAACAGACCAGCACATGTGCAGTCGCTCAACAGACCAGCACGTTTTACGTATACCAAGGTACAGTCGCTCATAGACCAGTACCAGTGCAGTCACTCACAAACCAGCACTCGCGCAGTCGCTCAACAGACCAGCACGTTTTACGTATTACTCTGTGGCCCATCGTGGTCACCACCTGACTATGCAATGCATGGACATGCAATGTTTTCTCTTCAATGAAAACAGTATGCAAACATCAGAAAAATTCAGCAATTCCATCACTTCCCCAAAACCATCTCAACCCAAATAATTTTGTTATCATCACATCAACCAAAATATTCAAGCACCACATCATTACCACTTTACACCATCTCAAAACCTATTTTAATTCATCACAAGTCTTCCCAATGTTTCCCCAACTCTTAAAGTTTATAAACACACGTTTAAAACTGAGTTTTCTAGAAAAACGAATCTGTATTCGAATACAGCTTCCTTGTATTCGAATATAAAAGTTAAAACAGTGCAGAATCAATACTCCGTATTCGAATACAGCTTCCTTGTATTCGAATACATAAGCTAACACAGTGCAAAATCAGTATTTTTCACAACATCAGTAAGGATCTCAAAAACATCATCATCACCACTTCAAACCATCTCAAAAACTCCATTTTAATTCATCACAAACCTTCTCAATGTTCCCCAACACTTAAGGTTTATAAAACAATGTTTAAAACTTTGGATTTCTAAAAAACACGAATATGTATTCAAATACAACTCCCTTGTATTCGAATACAGAAGCTAAAACAGCGCAAATTCAACACTCTGTATTCGAATACAGCATCCTTGTATTCGAATACAGAAGACAAAACAGTGTAAACTCAACATTTTCCCAACATCAGTAAAGATTTCCAGAACCTCATCATCTCCTCTTCAAAACTATCTCAAAAACTCCATTTTAATTTATCACAAGCCTTCCCAATATCTCCCAACTCTTTAAGTTCATGAAACAATGTTTAAAACTTGACTTTCTTGGAAAAACGAATCTGTATTCGAATACAGCTCCCTTGTATTCGAATACAGAAGCTAAAATAGTGAAAAATTAGCATTCTGTGTTCGAATACGAGGGTGTTGTATTCGAATACAGTGGCAAAATTGCAATCCTATATTCGAATACGAAAAGGTCGTAGCCGAATACAGATGCTAAGTCAGAAGCGAAAATCCTTTATCTGTATTCGAATACAGATGCCCGTATTCGAATGCAAGTTCAAAATTTTGAATAAAACAGAAGCTTTGCAGGTTGTATTCGAATACACTCATGCCGTATTCGAATACACCTTCGAATTCAGTGAAATTTCACAGGAAACTTCAACACGTTTTCAAATTCTTTTCTTTGAAAAACCAACACAACACCAAAACAAAATCACCATTCTTTTGAAACCACAAAACTTAACATTTTTCATCAACAACAGATTTTCCAGAAACACATTCACCCATTTAAATCCTTCTCCTTTAAAAAATCGCCATCAACACAATGAACAACAGATTTTTAACAACACAATCAGAAAACAGAATCATCACCACCAGAATAACCTCACTGTTTTTCTTTAACCACAAAACTTAGAACATTTTTCATCAACAACAGATTTTTCAGAAAAACACTTCCACCATTTTAAATCCTTTTCTTTTGAAACCATCATCAACACCAGATTGTTATCAACATAGCAACAAACAGAATCACCAACATCAGAATAACCTCACAGTTTTGCTTAAACCACCCAAAACAGAATGTCAACCACAAAAACAGAACAGGCATTTTCAAACGTTTGCATTTTGATCATTCCCAAAACAACATGCAAAGTATTTTCCAGTATTCTTACACAACCAAAACAACATGCAAAGCATTTTCTAGTATTCCCACACAACCAAAACAGCAATGTTGTATCAGCCAAAGAAGCAACATCACAGAATCATCAAAGATCAACAGAATGCATTTTTCGCATTTTATAACAACATGCACAATAGTTTCGTTATTCAAACCAAAAACTAAAATATGATCACACATCAAACATGCATTTACAGCCCTAAAATGCAAACTAGAAAGTGGAAGGTGCCCCTTACCTCTGTTATGTTTCTGCTCCAGTTCACGTTTCCGCGACAAAAATCTGCGAAGTTTCCGTTTGTGTTTGCCGCTACCAAAGTTAGTTCCCTAGCTCCGTAATGAGGAGAGGAACAACTTTTGTTCTTGGTACTTGGTGGTTTGGTGCTTGGATTTCCAAGTAATCTCACTTTTGAGCAACTCTCTCTTTATTTTTATTTTCTACTAACAGAAAACAGAATGGAAAGAGGAGGAAGAAGGGTATTGTTACATGCAGTAAGGAATGAGGGAAAGGTTTCTGCCTTTGTTCTTGCCACTCCCTCATATATATAGGCGCATATATGTGCCACCTCATCCAACAATAACATTATAATATTGCTTAATTATCATATACTTAACCGCTCTCGTCGTAATTAACAGATAACCTCTTAATTAATTCTCCAATAATTTAATTACTCGTAATTAAATTAATTTATCCTTCATCCAATAATTTTAATTCAACCTCCAAAATAAATATTTATATATATATATATATTTACACAAAATATACATATATTAAATATTTTACAAACATCCTCAAAATACACCTAATATTAAATCTATAATTTAATTTTTAAATTTAAGGGTCTTACAAAGAGGGCCAATCGAGGAGGAAACTTTAGTTCATGAGGGCCTAGTCGGGTGAACTATCAAAACAGCAAAGGAAAGCAGGTTGCTAAGCCATATAACCGACCACAGAACAACAACAGAGGCCAGGATCGCCCGGGACACCAGAACTTTGGAAGATAACTGGGACACATGATTCGATATTTCCGTTGTGGGGAAGAGAGACATTATGCTAATGCTTGTACCGCTAAGGGTCCCTTACGCTACAATTGTCAGAAGCCAAGGCACTTTGCAAGGGATTGTAAGGCTCTAAAGGTGGAACCATCAGTGAATGCAACTAGAGCTACTTGTCCTACTGCTAGGGGACGCGTTTATTGCATGGGTGCTGAAGCTGGGAATCAATCTCACGATTTGATCCAACGAGACTGTGAGATTGCAGGTAACACACTAACTGCACTCTTTGATTCTGAGGCAACCCATTCCTTCATTTCTATGGACTGTGTGAATCGTTTGAAGCTATCTATGTCTTCCTTGCCTTTTGATTTGTGTGTTTCCACACCTGCTAAGACTTTGACCTTAAATACTGTATGTTTACATATTAAAGAAATTTTTGAATATATTTAATTGTAATAAAATAATATGATATTTTGTGATTTATTGATTTATTTTAGTTAAAATGCAGGTAATACGGGTAGATAGATTTTCTAAATGGTACATATACGAATATTAAAGTTGATGGATACAATTGTGTTTTTTAAACTCTGAGTATAAGGACGTATATTATAGTATTTAGGGGTGTTCGTAGGGATGACAATTAGATCCAGATCCAGTGGGTACCCGCAATAGGTATGGTAAAAACCCGCATAATGGGTATGGGTATGGGAACTAGTAATTACCCGCAAAATTAAACGGGTATAGGTGCACGTATGGGTATTATAGTACCCACCCCGCCTCATCCCGCACTTATATATTGTTGTTATTATTATTATTATTAGATGTGTTTATTTGAGCTTAAATAAAAATGATTTTTGTTTTAAATAATTTAGAGATTATTTTTTCGAGATTTTTGTAAAATGATTTTTAACATGTTTGTATATAATTTTATAAAAATTATTTTTTTAAAACTATAAAATTACTATAAAGGACATAAAAATGATTTTCAAGAAAACATGTTTGTTTGAAAAAATATTTTATAAATACATTATTTTTCTAAATACATGTATGTCTCTGTACTCTGTTATGCATCTTTATCTCCTCTCCAATCTCTATCTACTATCTCTATTATCTCATGTCTCTCTACCTCTCCTTTTTATTCCAAACAAATCAATGAATTTAGGTCTTCCATTTCATAATTTTCGGATCCTTCTAAAAAATAAACATATAAATAAATCATCACAAAAATATACTAGTAATATATTTTGGAGGTTTTGTTCTAATCTTAAAAATTGGGCCCTCAATATAAAAAAAATGCAATTTTAATAATTAAAAAAATTGAAAAAATAAATAAATTTTATTCCTTATACACATCTCAAGCTACATGATGTTCTGTGCATACCAATTTACATATGCTCAACTCATACCAATTTTTTAAATTTAATCACAACAATAGCGATTATTTATCGATATATTTTTGTTAAAGTGCAAGTAATGGGTATGAGTACGGACACTTAAGTACCCAAAAGAGTAAGGGTACGACTATTAAAGTTGATATCCACAAAGATATGGGAACGGACACAGATATATTTTTAAACTGCAGATACGAGAATGAATACTATACTACCCTACGCAAACTCTACTAATTATCATTTATAGGTGTTGGCAGTGTGATCTAGATTAGTTATAAAGTAATTCAAAGATTAAAATACTTGCTACTTGAATTAGATGACATTTTAAAAAATTCAATCAAAATGATGCACTGATTTTTTATTGATTCAAAATAGATCTAACACAATATACTTGTCCTTGTATAAAAAAAGAATGGAGTAAAATAAACTGAAAACTATATATTTATTTGCGTCAGAAAAAAGAGTAGAATAAAATGTATTTGATTCTGTTTATATAAGAAGTGATTAATAAATTTGTAGTTAAATAAAATATAAATTAAAATAAATCAGACACTATGTATGTATTTTGTGCATTTTTATCACCTAATTTATATGTAATTAGCTTAATTGATAAGAAAAATAATTAAAAAACATTATTATTTAAAAAAAAATTTGTGAGGGGTTACTATCAAACAAAGAGCGTTGTATACGGGAGAGAGAGAAAGTGAGAGAGAGCATCACTTTTTTATTATTATTATTATTATTATTATTATTATTATTATTATTATTATTATTATTGTTATAATAGTAAGAAGATTTTTTATTTTGACTAAGTTAAGAAATTTTTTTATTTTGACTAAAGTTAAGAAGATATATGAAAAGAAAAATAATTAAATATCGCAGCACTGATTTTGAGGTGAAAAGAGGATTACAAAAATAATAAAATATGTAGAGGGGTAGTTGTGTATATAATTTGAGATGCAATTTTGAATTTATTTTTAAAACAAACAGATATCTGAGTAAAAGATTTCAATTTTAGAGTAAAGTATAACATAAAATATACTATTAAATGTTAATATTAGAGAATAATATTGGTCATTATATTTGAAATATATAAAATAGTAATAAAGTTGTATTATATTAAAAAATATATTATTAAAAAAATTAAAACTAATAAATAATATATTAATACAATATTTTATATTATAGAAAAGTTAAATAATTATTAAATATATATATATATATATTTTAGTTTGATTTTAAAAAAGAAATTCAAAATTTAATTAAATGGTTTTAATAAAAGAAAGCTAGACAGATTCGATAATTTTGATTTTGAATAATTTTTAATCATTTTTTTAAATCAATTCAATGTGAATTTATATCTTATTTTAAAGACATCGTTCTCAAGATTTAAAATTATCGACGTGAATGTAAAGAATTTTAATATTAATAGTAATTCATAAATAATTATAATGTATTAATATAATAAAATATTTTAAATATATATAAAATAAATTATATATTTTTCTCTCATTTTATTACATAACCGAACTATAACATTTATAATGTTATTACTTTTATTTCTTTCTATTTAATGATGTTAAATAGTTGGGAGTTCCCATGACATACCATTTTCTTTTCACCGCTTCAAATTATATTTTCACTTGTGACCGAAGAGTATAATCAATACAGCACGCTAATTGAGATACTACACAGAACAGCACTCTCTCACATTTCATCACGCATCACTCCTCACCGTTATTTTCAATCATCGCCGGCGGCACCCTCCAAGCGCTACCACCGGTCCACATTCGCTTCTGCATCCTTCTATCTCAAGTGGCTCGCATGTTTTTCTCCTTGTGCAGATCTATTCGTCCTGCATGTCGGATCTCTATGTGACGCGCCCTCCACCGCTCTCCGACCAATCAACACTAACACAGTCGTATGCAGTTACTCACCTTCTCCATTTTCAGTTTCAATTTGAAAATTTTGATTGAATTGAGTCAAATTGTACATGTTTTAGAATTTTTAATATGATTTAATGTAGATAAATTCTTTTTTGTTTTGTTGATGAAGGTATAATAATTAAATTCTTCAATCCTCCTTCAATTACTATCCTCATTAATTAACATCAAAACACTGTCAGTAACAGGTTATTTTTAGAAGGTAATTCAGAAATCTGCATCTTTCGGTGTTCATGAATTGGATCTGTGTTTCTGTTTTTAATTTATCTTATTTATTGGTGTTTCTTTCATTAAAAAACTTTTATTTTCTTCTGACCTGCTTCATCTCTAAAAAGGACCATAACTAACAAATTTCTAGATACATTTATTACATTTTTTTTTCTTCCAAATATATCCCTTATTAATACTATCAAATCGTCTTCAAATATAAAAAGTTAACATGAAATAGATACAAAAGGGCAATTAAGTAACAGTAATACACAAATTATATACATTACCTGTAGAGTTTAATGAAAATGCTGTAAAATTATGTTACATTGTCATCCAACAACAATTCATCCTACTGCCACATAAGCACATTATAAAACTGTAAAATTAGTTGTCAAAACTTATGACTAATAACCGTAAAAAACTTGGTTCTAATTGGTTGTCATTGTAAAATTAGTTTACACCGACAATGTATACTCTACTCTATTTTCTCTTAACTACGGTATCAATTTTTCTTAATGTACTTACAAAGATGATGGCTTGATATTTGAGTTTCACATTGTATCCTGAAATAGCTCCAGTGGGCTAAGTTGTGTTATAATTTCTTCATCTTAACCATTTTTATTAAGGATTTTTTATACAGGTAAAAAATGGAGTTTGGAGAACCAGACAAAGAGAAGCTTAATTCACAGACTCCATGGATACCGACCACTCCTTTTAAGCCCATTGTTCAAAAACCATTGCTGATCTACACTCCTGGAGAGAGAAAACAGTTAGATTTTCATTTCAATGGCG
The DNA here is from genome assembly GCA_037974295.1 of Cicer cuneatum. Lineage (NCBI taxonomy): Eukaryota > Viridiplantae > Streptophyta > Magnoliopsida > Fabales > Fabaceae > Cicer > Cicer cuneatum. Next base: position 25,901,846 of record JBBPBO010000005.1, read on the forward strand.
AAATTGCATGTTTTGAATCTTCAGCCGGTGGTGGAGATATTAACCGAAGTCCTCACAGTTGGTCAGAACCTGCGGCTGCAACATCAAACATTGCTCATGACACTGGCCGAACCCGCGTACAGATTTCCTTTGACAATATTCCCAGCTCAAGTAATAGTTTTGCTGAACTCATGGCTCAGGCAGAGGCTCCTCCTACATACTCTAATACAACATATGGATTTTTGGAAAACCAATTTGTACCTGATGAATGGAACTCACAGTTCAACCAAAGCTATGCATTTCTTGGCCACCGCAATCTCTGTCATGAACAACCCATCATCAATTTTATCCATGACAATTACCAAGATCCTCAAGGTAAGGGCAATAAATTTTGGTTCCTGGATTTAGGTTCCCAGAGTTCTAACAGTTGATTAAAAAATTACTAGTTTTTGGAGTTAAATCCTAACTTCATTTCCAGTTGATTTGTGGCATTGTATATAAAAATTTCTTGGGACAGATATATCTTAGGCATAAACTATCAGGCAGTGTCTACTCATTCCAAAGCCAAATCAATATGTTAGGCATTCTATATTTTACTATAATCCATTTTATTTTCACTATGAAACCATCTCACTCACATATTTTTCTATTTTATTTCATTCACAGAACTAATTTCCACTAAAATCAGTATGTTTAGATATTTTACTTTTGATTTTCCAGACTTTGATCAATCTTGGTACCATGTTGCTCTATAGGCACAATATTCAATATTATATTCAATTTTTTTCTTCAATTCCTTATTGTGTATAATCAATGTGAGACCATGTGATTCTAACTATGGCATATATTTATATGATGTCCTACAACAGGCTCATCATACTTGGATTACTATAGCAAGACCAATTCTCAGGTTGTCCTGCCTCCAGAAAATTCCATTGCAGAAAAAGACAGACAGGTTGTGGAGACACAAATGAGTATGGAAGAAAGGGGTCAAAGGGAAGAAGAGAATAATGCCCCAGCCACAATGTGCACCAAAATCTATGATCCTGTTATAGACTTTACTGCTATTTCTACACCATGCAAGGAGAATCACAACTACAATAAGGAAATACACCATGCTATTGATCTTAATGAATTACCCCAAACAAGACCAAAAAGAAAAAAGCACCGTCCCAAGGTCATCAAAGAAGGAAAACCCAAAGGAACTAAGAAGCCAACCACTCCAAAGCCAGATCAATCAAAAGAAAACTCAAATAACAAGAGGAAGTATGTAAGAAAGAAAGAATTAAACACAACTCCAACAGAAGTGACAGGGGAATGCACAAAACCATCGATGCCTGAATTTGCCAAAAAGACATGTAGAAGGTCCTTAAACTATGACATACTAGAACAACCAAGAGCTGGACATTTTGCATGCAAAGAAAATGCAACTACATGTTTTGGTGGAGAAATTGGCAAGGAACATGCACAATCAAGTCCAAATGAATCCAATAGCAGGAATAAAAATCTTTTGAGTACAGGACCACAAGATGTTGGTTCCAAGAGAAAACAATCTGGTACCATTGAACAAGCAGACAACAACAACATTAATCTAATCGGGGCACAATATAATTTATTGCAAGCATACCAATCTAAGTATTGGGTTCAATTTCCAAATGTTCAAAAGAAAAAGAGAAGTGAAAAGGGGAAATTTTCCAACACATCCAATATATCTTCCATGACTTCTACAAAAGATGTACAACTAGCAACATGCTTTGAAGAAAATGCTAGATCACCTCCGGTTGCATCAACTTCTAATGGCTGGACTTCTGCTTTTGAGTATGAAACAGCGAGACTCCTAACCATGCTCAAAGATACAGAAAGAGCTACCTATGATAAATCTCAATCGCTTGAGTACAGTTTATCTTCAAGAATGAGCGTACCGACCAAAAAAAGATCAAGAGTCACTACCAGAATTCATGATTGTGCTTCACTGACCACAACTAGAAACCTTGATGCCAAACTAACAAATACTGCAAACCTAGGAGGTTTTGATAGACAAGCGTTTGAGGATGCAGAAAGACCACAAACAGGCATTGATGCTCTAGTTGCGGAGATGCGTGCATCACTCACCAAAAAGAAACGAAGTAAAAAGAGAAGTACTCCAATCACTTCAGCGTATTCTTGCATAAATGAAATGCAACATCATCTGTCCTTGCTCAACTCATTAGGTATTTCAACTAAAACTTTGACTTTTTTGGGTCAATAATATTAAAGATGTTACAAAACAAACAATCTACAATGCAGTTTGTCCTAATTATTAAGACATTGATGCAGATGTGGCTATCGGAGAGAGGTGGAAAAACATGCATACTGTTGTGGACGCATTAACACAACAATTTAGACACCTAAACATACATATAGAAGCTGGAGATCTTGCGTTGTGGGGGCAGAATGCACTTGTCCCTTACAACCAGCAAAATAAAAAACACAAAGGCCTTGTTCATGGAAATGGCACCATCATTCCCTTTGAGGGCTTGTTTGATCCCATCAAGAAACAACGCCCACGACCTAAAGTTGATCTTGATGAGGAAACTAATCGAGTGTGGAAGCTTCTGATGTTGGATATAAACAGTCATGGGATTGATGGAACTGATGAAGACAAGGCCAAATGGTGGGAAAATGAACGGAATGTTTTCCGAGGCCGAGCAGAGTCATTTATTGCACGGATGCATCTTGTACAAGGTACAAGTGATATTCTTTCAAGAAAAACAACATTGATCACTTTTATTTTCTCACACATCTATATACCTACTATTTGTGCTCAAGGAGGAAGAAGTGAGAATAGTAGCCTTTAAGAAAATATGAATAAAATTGACATAATTTGTCTTCCTACCTGAAAAAAAAATTCAGACATAGCCACCACAAATCCTACTTTCAGACAACCAAGAGGCGAGTGATAAAGCACATTGAAGAAATTTACACAAAATTGACAATAATACTCCCTCTGGCCTCAATTCTAAGCAAAAGTACTTACGTTCACGCTTATTCAGGATGGTAGTTAAGTGCATTTAATTTTCTTGGATTCATGTAAAAAATAAATGTAATTACTAACTTGCCCCTGATTATTATGACCATCTCTCACAACATTAAGTAATTAATGCGATGATATTTTTTTAACAATGTCATTAAATGAGAATAAATTAGTTGACTTTTACTTATATTTGAGGCCCACAAGTACATGCATTGTTTGCTTATAATTAAGCCCGAAGGAAGTATTTATTAGTAATTAGTAATAATTTATAAAAGAAAGATATCAAGATAGACCAGTAAAGTAGGAAATCCTAACTAAAGCTAGAAATACATTAGCCTAACCAAATAAAGAAACAAAAATAAAATAACTTCATTGAAGAAAAAAATGCAAAATAATCACAAATTATCCTAAATGTACATATCCATTCTGCATCATTTGGTTACATGGTTAGCATATGAACAAAAAATAATGCATATCCAACAGGAGACAGAGGCTTTTCGCAATGGAAAGGATCAGTGGTGGATTCAGTGGTTGGAGTTTTCCTCACTCAAAATGTTTCAGACCATCTTTCCAGGTATAAATTATGCAAGCTTAATTACATAGAAATATGCAATTAAAATGTGATCACCACTTTAATTTTTTCTTTTCTGTTGGCAGCTCTGCATTCATGTCTCTTGCTGCTCGATTTCCCCTAAAGTCAAGTAGCAAGTACAATACATGCCATGAGGAAAGTGAAAGCTTGATAGTCAACACACCACAGGTGCAAATTGTGGAACCAGAAGAAAATGAAAAGCTGGAAGAAAAAATATTGAATCAACATGTTCATGAATTGAGTTCTATGACAGAAGACATCATTGACCATTGTGAAGAAAGAGAAACTGTTGACAGCAACAGCATTGATTCCTGTGTAACTACTGGTAGCTTAAATAGCTTAAAAGATGAATCAAATTGTAAAACGTTGGAACCAGATCAAAGATATATTAGGGAACACAGTACAATGGAATTTGTTAGTAGCACAATTGGGGGTGCGCAAGAAAATGCATGTCATGGGGGTGTTAGGAATGAGTTAAATGCTTTATTTTCATCCCATTGCTCCATTATTACATCTCAATTGTCTGGAGATTTTTCAATTGATCAAAATCTCAAGAAGATAGAATCGTTCTCAGACAGCAACACAAGAGCAGAAGATCAGTTAAGCACAACTGAATACGTTTGTAACAATAGGACTTCTTTCAGTAAGCCTTTAGCAATGGTAAGTTCGACCCAGTTACATGAAGTTAACAGTCAAATAAGCCATCCAACTGAGAATTTGAGCGATTCGTATGGTCAATATGTAGCTATGAGGCATGACAACCTGGAAGAGAACTTGGAAAAATCAAATGTTACTCAAAGCTCCTTAGAAGCAATCATGACACAATGCAATGGCTATAATTTAAAAATGACCCCCAACTCTGGAGTCCTTGAAATCAACTGCTACAATCCTGTCAACATTGAAGCCTCATCAAGTGGCTCCTCAAAGAATAAAAATGAAAATAACAAAAGCTCTAGTTCTCTAATGGAGTCTGAAAGCCAAGCCGCAATTGCCCATTCTAACAACATGCTATCCCTAGTCGATCTTCAACAAAATTGTGATCACAGGCAGCACAAAGTTTCCCACATTTCTGGACAAAGTCAAGATCTTATAGAGAAATCAAGGGAATTAGATTTTGGTGACCACAATTATGCGATGAGGAATGGAAACAGTGAGTTAGACTCTGCCCACGTAAAATTAAGGGGCAAGGAGCGTGGGAAAGAGAAGAAGGTTGACTACAATTGGGATAGTTTAAGAAAACAGGCGCAAGCTAAGTCAGGGAAGAGAGAAAAGACAGAAAGCACCATGGACTCTTTGGACTGGGATGCTGTGAGACGTGCAAACGTCCATGAAATTGCTGATGCAATAAAAGAAAGAGGCATGAACAACATGCTCGCTGAACGTATTCAGGTAGAATCTATATCCATGAAATATTATTTATCTACATTTTGATGGAGAGAGAAAACCCTTAAACACAACTTATGTCGACCGATATATTATGCAGAGTTTCTTGAATCTACTCGTTGAAAAACACGGGGCTATTGATCTCGAGTGGTTGAGAGATGTTCCACCTGATCAAGCAAAGTAAGTCCAGAGATTAATGAACTGCTTTATTCAAATATTACTTCCCATACGTATCATGTTAGCTTGTCATGATTATATTGTTGGTGAAACCAACATCCTGAGTTCTTGCGAATACAAATAGATGCATACTCATCAAGCAGCAAGACCTACCACACACAAGAAGAAAAAAATTCATAATATTATTTCAATTTATATATGCAGAGAATTCTTGCTCAGCATAAGGGGATTGGGATTGAAAAGTGTGGAGTGCGTGCGACTGTTAACACTGCACCATCTTGCTTTCCCGGTAAGTCGAAAATAGAAGTAATTACATTAATATAGAATATATTTTAACTGTTTTTTCTGTGCAATAGGTGGACACAAATGTTGGGCGTATTGCAGTGCGATTGGGATGGGTACCTCTCCAGCCACTGCCTGAGTCACTCCAGCTGCATCTTCTAGAGTTGTGAGTACTACATAAATAGATCGTATAAGGCAACCATTCAATTAGAAAGGATCTAACAATGTCGGTTTGAACAGGTACCCAGTGTTGGAATCCATACAAAAATATCTCTGGCCCCGGCTGTGCAAGCTTGACCAAAAAACATTGTAAAGATTTATTTTCAGTTACAGTTAAAATATACAAGTTTTTTTCTTCATGTGTAAGTTTAACAAGTAAAATTTATTTAAGGGTTAAATTTAGACCAATGGCCTAAATGTAACTTTTAAACAATACCTTATAGTTATGCATTGCCACATCGTTTGAATAGTTTGATTATGATAACAACTTAGTTATGTGGCAATACATGATTGCATGATAGTGCATACAAGTTTTCCAGTAATAGCAGTTCAAAGATTGAACTCTTTATCTCTTTTTTTTCTTTCAATGTTTCATTTAAGGTACGAGCTGCATTACCAGCTAATTACATTTGGAAAGGTAAACTACAGCTTCTCATACATCAGAAACTGACCATAATTTAATAAAACCTAGTTTAAACTAAAATCAATGCATGCAGGTCTTCTGTACAAAAAGCAAACCAAATTGTAATGCATGTCCAATGAGAGGAGAATGCAGACACTTTGCAAGTGCTTTTGCAAGGTATTTCTCTGAAAAGATTATTTGCACTCAACATGTTTACAATAAATAATGATGAAAAAAATCATTGATATGTCAACACCATTCACTAGTTTTACATACATTAGAAGTACTGCAGATATTTTTGTCAGAAGGATAGAGAACTTCAGAGACACTATGTGAAGTTCATATTTCCTTTAATAAATTACTGTTAATGTTTTATACATATATTGACAGCAATCTAATTGGATTATCCTTGTTGCAACAGTGAACTTAGGAAACAAAGTTTTAACAGCTGAAGATTATGTCAATACCACTTTGAAAATTCAATAATATGCATGTTTTCAAAGTTATGATAGATCAATATACAAATGAACAAATGTTAAATGCAGTGCAAGGCTAGCCCTACCAGGACCAGAGCAGAAGAATATCGTTATCACAACTGGAAACAGTGCACCTGATCAGAACCCATCAGTCATCATCAATCAGTTGCCCTTGCCTCTCCCTGAAAACACAAACCAAGTAGAGGAACTTCAACAAACAGTAGTGATTGGGCAAGTTGAAACAAAATCTGAAATCAATAGCTGCCAACCCATTATTGAAGAGCCAACAACTCCAGAGCTAGAATGCTCCCAAGTATCAGAAAATGATATAGAAGATGCTTTCTATGAGGAATCAAATGAAATTCCAACCATCAAACTAGACATAGAAGAGTTCACTATGAATGTACAAAATTATATGCAAGAAAACATGGAACTTCAAGAAGGTGAAATGTCAAAGGCCTTGGTTGCTCTAGATCAAGACACTGCTTGCATTCCAACACCGAAGCTAAAGAGCGTGAGCCGGTTGCGCACGGAGCATTTTGTGTAAGTAAAAAAACTAACTTGTCTCCAACAAATTATTTGGTAAGCTCAACTCTAACATTGAAAAGTAGGCTAATGAAATGTGGGACAAGATAGTAATGAATACTACAAAGGCAGGAACAACAACTAATATATGATTTGCATCACATTAACCTTGAGTCATGCAAAGATGGAAATTACACCCTCAGGAAGTAGATAGTAATCTCATCCAACATAAGATTTAGTGTTAGGCCTAAATTTCTTGTAGGCAGCATATGATTCATATCCATTATCTTAAATATTAGTCATAAGTTTTGACAATTTATGCTAATATTTGTCTGCCTTCCTGCAGTTATGAACTCCCAGATTCACATCGTCTTCTGGAGGGGGTTAGTGATTTCAGGATCTTTACTCGATGTTGTGTTTATGCTATATGCCCAACTTTTATTTATTTGTTATGCAATACAGTGGGACATGCGGGAACCTGATGATCCAGGCAAATACCTCCTAGCTATATGGACTCCAGGTTGGCCAGAAATAACTTGACTACAATGCCTCCTTCTAGATATGAATTTAAATTGGTTGTAGAGCTATTGTCAATATTATACGACATAATAAGTTGGGAAGTTTTACAATATATTTTAGTTCTATGATTTTTTCTAATTTATTTGCCAAAATACATTAATATGTACATCAGGTGAGACAGCAAATTCTATAGAGCCACCAGAAAGAAAATGCAGTGCTCAGAACTATGGCCAGCTTTGTAATGAGGAGGAATGTTTTTCATGCAACAGCCTCCGCGAAGCAAATTCACAGATAGTTCGAGGGACAATCCTGGTCTGAATGCTTAACCATGCAATGTTTATTACTTTATTAATTCTTATACATTATAGTGGAAAAAAGAAATGGTTGGGTGAGGGAGTAATTTTCATATAAAAATATGAGTATTATTACCCTGACTTAAAATAATTCTGAACAGATACCATGTCGAACGGCTATGAGAGGGAGCTTTCCATTAAACGGCACCTATTTTCAAGTCAATGAGGTAAAGTAGTGTGAAATCTCGTAGCATCAAATTTATTTCCATTTGAAATAAATATGTTTCTAATAATTCAAGAAGTTAAAAAAGAAATGTCATTTGAAGCAGGTTTTCGCCGATCATGACTCAAGTCTTAACCCAATTAGCGTTCCCAGAAGTTGGATATGGAACCTCAGTAGGCGAACAGTACATTTTGGAACCTCCATACCAACCATATTCAAAGGTAAACACTTAGAAGTTAAACTATTACAGCATATTTAAAAGTTAAACAACTAAGTTGAATATGAGCTTATTGTGAAACAGGTTTATCAACACAAGAAATTCAACAGTGCTTCTGGAGAGGTAAGATATAATTCCTAGAATGTAATATTGTCTTTTGTGATTAAATATCCTTATTTTAACTTACTTTTACCAATGTAGTAACCATAAACAATTTGCAGACTTTGTAGACGCACTAGGGTCCACAGAACTAAAACTAACGAACATGTTTAACTTCTGGTCACATGATGGATCCATCATGTGCGACGAGCTCTTTGTTTCTCTTTAGTTTAAAACATATAACAATATTCAAGACAGTAGGGTAATATAGAAGCATTTCACAATATGTGCCACAATGCCGCATACTTATGTAAATGCTACTAAATTTGAATCTGTACCATAATTATGTAATTGTATACAAACAAGATCAAATACATCAACTGGAAATATAACTTCCCTCACAACCCATAAGAAAGATATAAAAATACAAACTAGATGTTTAGGACTAATATAGCGTGTGATAGGAATTTGAAAATTTTTGGCCTAATGAAGTATGTAATCCAACTCGATGAACTCTTTGATAAGCTATGAAGTCTGCATTCTGACTGTTCATTTTCTGCATTGTTGCTGCATTTTCATCTGCATTGTGACTGTCCATTGTGTTTGATTAGCTTCTCTTAACTCTTAATCAAAACATGAATACATGATTCATATTAGAACCATCATCTTGTTGAAACAATGTTTACCTCCAATCTCTATTAGAACCATTAAAGCTTACACTTTTGAATGATGGCTATATATAATAATTGGGCTAGTGGCTGTAAGCACATTATATGACAGTCTCCATTTTGCTATAGTATTTCAATTGCTACTTTAAGTAGCTATTTATTCATTATTAGGTCTATAGTTGGCAAGGACAACATGTCAATTTGTATTTGTATAGATTGGTTGTTTTTGGATCCTGAACAGATTGTTCTAGCATATGCATTGTATTCATTTTGCACTGTGTTAATTTGTTGCTACATTTTCTATTACATTCATTCTTTCTTATTATATTTTTGCTGCTAAAATAGTCAGTTTTTTTTTAGTTGTTCTAACCTTTAACTTTAGGAACTTTTATGTTTTGGTGGGATAATTTAGCTGTCTGGTACAAGTTTATGAATATGACACTTTATTATGATGATTTATTTATTTATTTTTTGCTTTATAATTGAGTTGAAACTTTTAAATTTATTGATGCATTTATGGTAACATATAAATATATGTCATTTATATATTATTTTTACTCGTATGAGTTGTGTTCATTGAGTTGTGTTCATTTAGGAAATACGAGTTTACTTAACCTATTGAGTTTGACATCCTTGTAACACACATAATCTACAAGAAAAAAACGTGAACACATAACCAAACCTATCTAAACAAATTAGCAAAAATGTTTTATAGGGTATGTCTGTGTGCGAGGATTTGATAGGCAAACACGAGCACCCCGTCCGCTGAAGGCTAGACTACATTTCCCAGCCAGCAAGCTGACCAAGAATAAGGAGACGACCAAAAAAGACTCCAAGGCGGCAAACTCAGAAGGATTGAATTTGAAACCAAATGCAGAACAGCCATAATATATTTTCAGCATTCCCAACATTTGGATGATCGGCTGCAGATCCAGAAGGCACATATTTATTCATCCTGTAATATGTGTATAATAACAGTCATTGCTAACCAACTTTAATCTCTCCTAGTCATGCTAAGAGACTGGTAAGTTTTTTAGACCAGGACCAAAATTGTATCATGGTAACATGTAGGCTTCTTAGCTTCGTGAAGAGGAATGTGACAACATTATTTTCCAGTTTGAATTTTATGCACTTCATTTGGCCAGTTCCATTTTGCGCAATTAGTCCAAATTTTACTTCTCAACATTCCTTTGATGATGTAGAAAAAATGTGGTACTAATTTCTCCAATTGATCATAAAAATAAAAATAATTCCTCCAAGTTGAGTGTTTGACAGTAGTGATTTTGAATGATGTGAAGTGTTTTATGTTTGTGTATATTTACATAAAAGGAAAATTTGATGAAAATTATATTGTAAATTATTTAAATTAACTATTTTTAATATAATTTCTGATCAAATTAAAGTTCAGAGCTTAAATCAGGAATGACAAATGTTCATAAAACTACATTTGAACCAAAGTACACGAATCTAAATACTATTAATCTACTAACAACAAAACCAAGATTACTCATAAATAAAAGATCACTGTTTTGTAATTAATAGCCAACGCACATACGAGAATCCTTAACTAATATTGATAACAATACAGTAAAGATCCCGAGCTATATCAAATGTGAACAATTGATAAAAATAAATCCTAGCTTACCTTTTATGTTTTGGCTTTCACAAATAATCAAAGATGATTTTCTTGATAGATATTTAAGAGAATAGGGAGAAGTGGAATGCAAATAGGGATTTCATGCCGTCAAAAAAATCTTGTAATCACGTATTTTGATATATTAGTAGTTGTCTGATCTTGATCAAAAAGTCTAAAAAATAATATTTTTATTTTAAATTTAAAATACTGAATTTAAATATAGACTGTTCGATCTTTGATGGAATGACGACTAATATCCAGAATGCAAAATGATAGATTGCTGGTGATAGTGCAAAGAGATAGAGATTTTGCAACATATATAGTTTACCTTTGTTGCCTTAGTCCCATTTTCATACTTTTTCCTCTCTCCTTTTATTTTTGTATCCACTTTATTGGTGGTGTTTGTTATCATTGAGCAATCAGGACTCTTTTGATGCTAAAATGGGTTGAATGAATTATTTTCAGTTGGTCTGATTATATTTTCCTTTATGAGAAAAAGGGGGTTAACCCCAACAAACAGAACAAAAAGGGAAAGGACAAAAAAAAAAACTTAAAGTCCGTAAGAAAAGAAAAACCGCTCAAATCGGCCACATGGAGTGAGTTGGAATAAGAGCTCTTCAAGACCACATAATGATGCCCCTAATTGTAAATATGGGTAAAATCATATGTTTATGTTCAAAGACACACGAGAATCTCAATAGGTCATGTTTTAGGTTTTCTTATTTTAAAATAAAATTATTTGTCGCTTATGGTTTTCAAAGGTTTGATGATCAAAGGTTGATTCAAGGTACCAAACGGAGATGTTATGATTTTGTTAGGTACAAATATTCGTCCTGTAATATTTGTTAGGGACCAAACAACCCTAAAATTTGTTCTTTATTTGGTGCACATGAGGACGATACGTGCATGCACCATACTAGTTTGTCACAAGTTTCACTCCTTTAAATAATTTGTTCAACATGAAATTGTTAAGGTTCTAGAACGATACTTGATTGAAAAGGGATAGACAATGTTGTTTTCTCTTTTGAATTTCCTTCAAATATGTGAGAGACTAATTTATCCTTTAAATTTTGATTAAAATGCCACATTGCGTTTTATCTTACATCATTAATACTACGTATTTACTTTAACATTACGCTGTATAATAATTTAGTATACAATTTGAGACAAAAATGTCCCAAATTATTTTTCTCTCTCAACAATCACATCAATTTTCCAACAAAATGTTTACGGGAAACAAAAATGTTAACCGAATATTTTGAATATGCAAGATATTCTTGTAAGTAACTTTTATAAGATATTTACTTAATACATATTCTTGGTATAATATTTAGGGATTTTTTTTTAAATATTCACTTCTATAATATTAAATAATTTTTTTTGAAAAATAATTTGTTTCTTGATATATTATTATGAAATTTATATCTTTCATATACTTTTCTGATATTTAGATATACATCGTCGGTGTAAGTTATTTTATATTTGCCCTCTAATACATTGTTTCTTGAAAATGAGTCAAGTGGTCATCTCCTTGTTTCCTAAGGCTTTGTTTGCGAGTTGGAGGAGAAGGAATGGAAGAACTTTGATAAAAAGGAAGGAATGAAGAGATTTGGGAGGAGAGGACTTTGTTTTCATTCATCATACAAAATTTTCCTAATTTAGGGGAACTAAAAAATTGTATTGGAGGGGATAGACAAATTCTTCAAATAATTTCCATATTGTTATAATACTCTATAAATTAAAAATATTCTTTTACCATTCTCTATAAAATCACTATTTTAAAAAATATGAAAAAATTATCTCTATTTTTCTATTTTCTCCTCCCTTCAAAGACATCCCCTCCTATCCCCTCCAAACTACCAAACAAAGCCTTAGTTGACCAAACTTAGAGGCAAGAGAGGAAGAGAATAGGTTGGTCAATATAGTGTCACCAAGCAAACAACAAGAGAGGTTATTTGATAGATTTCTTTCTATATATAAAGTATGTAGTAGCGTATGTTTTGTTTGGGTACTAACGAGATTTCCGTAGTCTAAATTTCAATCATATAATTCAATCACCATTGTTTTTTAGTTTCGAAAACTATTTAAAAATCAAATTATGCCACCGAAAATATTACTGGATTGAGTCGAGAACTAGGTCGCTCTCTTTAAGACGTTTTGCGGCACTGTCCAAATTGTGCAAGGCAGACTATCAACCATGAAGTCTCTAGGATAAAACAACCCAAATACATTGTATCAAAGGTCCACTGCACCATAGAAAACCGTTCTAGAATTACAACTTTAATATGGTAGTCAAATGGCTATCACTCGTAATATGGTACTGTGATCACTTGAAAGAAAGAGAAGAAAAAGAAAGGGAGAAGTAGAGAAAAATCTCATATTTCAAAAAACTTTTGGTGTGTTTTTCCAACTGAGGAGAGTCCTTTATTTATAGAGGAACTTGTAAGACCCTTAAATTTAAAATTAAATTATGAATTTAATATTAAGTGTATTTTGGGGAATAATTGTAAAATATTTAATATATGTATATTTTGTGTAAAAATATATATATATTTATTTTGGAGGTTGAATTAAAATTATTGGATGAAGGATAAACTAAATTTAATAACGAGTAATTAAATTATCGGACAGTTAATTAAGATGTTATCTGCTAATTGCGACGAGACTGGTTAAGTGCTGGAGGGTCAAACAATATTATAATATTGATGTGTTGGGTGAGGTGACACCTAGGTGTCTATATATAGATGGGAGAGGGCAGAACAGAAGGAACACAAACACATTTCCTCCTCCCTTACTGCATTAAACAGTACCCTTTGGAATTCGAGCAGGATGATCATGTATTTCTAAGGATCACGCCTATAACTGGAGTTGGCAGAGCTATTAAGTCGAGAAAGTTGACTCCGAAATTTATTGGACCATACCAGATTACTGCCCGAATTGGACCAGTGGCTTATCGAATTGCTTTACCTCCCATACTGTCCAATATTCACGACGTATTTCACGTGTCGCAATTAAGAAAATACATTTCGGATCCGTCACATGTAATCGAACCAGACACAATCCAACTGAAGGATAACCTGTCATTTGAAGTATTCCCTATAAGAATTGAAGACAGGAAGATTAAACAGTTGAGGAACAAGGAAGTCCCACTAGTCAAAGTGATTTGGTATCCGACTACGGGAGACGCAAATGCAAACGGAAACTTCGCCGATTTTTGTCGCGGAAACGTGAACGGGAGCAAAAACGTAACAGAGGTAAGGGGCACCTTCCATTTTCTAGTTTGCATTTTAGGGCAGTAAATGCATGTTTGATGTGTGATCATATTTTAGTTTCTAGTTTGAAAAACGAAACTATTGTGCATGTTGTTATAAAATGCAAAAAATGCATTCTGTTGATGTTTTGGTGATTTTGTGATGTTTACTGCTTTGGCTGATACAACATTGCTGTTTTGGTTGTGTGGGAATACTGGAAAATGATTTGCATGTTGTTTTGGTTGTGTAAGAATACTGGAAAATACTTTGCATGTTATTTTGATAAATGATCAAAATGTAAACGTTTAAAAATGTCTATTTTGTTGTGGTTGACACTCTGTTTTGGGTGGTTTAAGCAAAACTGTGAGGTTATTCTGGTGGTGATGATTCTGTTTTTCTGTTGCATTGTTAAAAATATGTTGTTGATTGTGCTGATGGTGATTTTAAAGGAGAAGGATTTTAAATGGGTGAAGGTGTTTCTGGAAAATCTGTTGTTGATGAAAATATGTTTTGAGTTTTGTGGTTTCAAAAGAATGGCGATTTTGTTTTGGTGTTGTGTTGGTTTTTCAAAGAAAAGAATTTCAAATCGTGTTGAAGTTTTCTGTAAAATTTCACTGAATTCGAAGGTGTATTCGAATACGGCATGAGTGTATTCGAATACAGATTCTTTTTTTTATTGAAATCTCAGTTTTAAACATGTGTTTATGAACTTTAAGAGTTGGGGAAACATTGGGAAGACTTGTGATAAATTAAAATGGAGTTTTTGAGATATTGTGAAGTGGTAATGATGAGGTGCTTGAATATTTTTGTTGATGTAATGATAATGAAATTATTTGGGTTAAGATGGTTTTGGGGAAATGATGGAAAAGCTGAATTTTGCTGATGTTTGCATACTGTTTTCAGTGAAGAGAAAACATTGTATGTCCATGCATTGCATAGTCAAGTGGTGATCGCGATGGGCCACAGAGTAATGCGTAAAATGTGCTGGTCTGTGAGCGACTGCACGAGTGCTGGTCTGTGAGCGACTGCACTGGTACTGGTCTGTGAGCGACTGTACCTTGATATGCGCAAAACGTGCTGGTCTGTGAGCGACTGCACGAGTGCTGGTCTGTGAGCGACTGCACTGGTACTGGTCTGTGAGTGACTGTACCTTGGTATACGTGAAACGTGCTGGTCTGTGAGCGACTGCACGAGTGCTGGTCTGTGAGCAACTGCACTGGTGCTGATTTGTGAGCGATTGCACCATGGTGATGTTGGCCATTAAAGTCTAACTTATATAAATCGTGCTGGTCCGTGAGAGACTGCACGTGTGCTGGTCTGTGAGCGACTACACCTTGGTAATTCCAAGAAGTTGAGTACATGAGCATTTACATATTGCATCGGGGTGGTTGACAAGTGAATTATGATTGGATATGATGTTGACGGGTGAAAATCGACGTGTGTAAGTACCTTATGAAATGTTGAATTTCTGATGAATTGGTGTGATTGCTGATTTGATATTCGTACTTACAACTTGATTTTATATTAAATTGGTTGCTGTTTGAAAAGGGATACATATCATGAAATTTCAAAAATGAGCATCCTTATTTATCATCATTGTTATATAACATGCCATTAATATGCTTGTTAATTTGACATAAATGCTATGTGTTATTTGTTAATTTCGGTCGATGACCCTTTACTATTATTGTGGAAAATTGGGCTTTGCCCTCATATGCCCCCCAAACCTATATCACCAGTGGGTCCCCAGACGACGGAAATGTCGCTCGATTTCATTGATCGTCTCCTGCCTACTGCTTGGGTATACGACCCCATCTCAAGCAGGGCGACGTACACGGGGAGACTAGCGAGGACCTGCAGGACTAACGGGGTAGTGGACTATGTGGAGCACACTCGTACGAGGATTGACTTTTTAGTGCCTTCCAAATTGGTATTGGAGGCGCATGGAGTTTTTGAGGACGCGGAGGAGCCGACGAGAGGGGTTGAGACGGAGGCCACTGTAGGTGTGGTGACTCCTAACCTGGTGACTGGAGGAGCTGTGCATGAAACTCAGGTGGAAGAGGAGAATCAAAAACCGACGCTAGTAGCAGATGATGTTTCGGGTCCATCTAGGACGTCCGATGATTGCTTTGAGATTCCGGCATCGCTGAAGCGACCCCGATTGTATATTGATCTGACTTCGGAGGAGACTGATCCTTCCTTATATGATGACGAGGATGAAGTTACGTCGAGGCGAGCTGCGGAGTCAGACGAGACTTGCATGGGCTGCGGAGGGAATCCTTGCTACTATAGCTTTAGTGCATGATCAGTTTAGACTTTTTGTATAGGGTCTTGATTTTCGGTGGATGTAATTATTTATTTTGGGAATTATTGTATAACTTTTCCGTTGATATCTTCCGCACTCTGATACTGTTTAGTGGGCCACAGGTCGGGTGTTTTTTTTTAGATGATATGACACTGTCTTTTTGTAATGTATTAAAGTTTATTATTAATTCCCAAAGTTAAGTACTTAGTGATATTGTGATGAAATTATTTAATTACGTTCATCGATTAAATTACGACGTACTATTTTATGAAATGAATTAATGAAAATTTTATTTTAATTCTTTTGAATTAATAAATTTGAAAAAAAATCCCTTTTATTATTTAAAAAAAAAATACACTCGCGCTGTGTTTTAAACTCGGGGTGTTACAATTGTGGTATCACAGCATTTGGTTAAAGTTTTGGGTTAAAGCTCTGGATAAATTATTGGTTTTGAGTCATTATCTGATCATGCATAGCAGCAAGTAGTTAAAGTGTCAAGTCTTGTGTAAGTTGTGGTGTGACTGAAGTGATGATGGTTTTGTAGGAAACAATGCCTCCAAGAAGAGACGACACTGCAAGAACCAACGTCAGCCGGGAGGATAAGATGGCTGAAGCGATGAATAACATGGTTGCGTCTGTTGCTGCACAGACGGCTGCGAAGACTCAACGTGATCTAGAGAAAAGAGAAAGAGAGATTCGTGTTGCTGAATCAAGAGGACTAGAGGATTTTCGTCGCCATAATCCTCCAAAGTTCAAGGGTGATGAGGGTCCAGAAAGAGCGGATCAATGGATTCAGGAGATGGAGAAAATCTTTGAAATGATTAACTGTCAAGCAGCGGTAAGGGTCAACTATGCTACATATCTACTAATAGGGGATGCAGAGTATTGGTGGAGGAGTACAAGGCTGCTGATGGGGTCAGCTCATGAGGAGGTGAACTGGGAGTCGTTCAAAAAGAAGTTTTTGGACAAATACTTCCCGATGAGCATTAGAACTAAATTGGGTGACGATTTTCTGAAATTGCACCAAGGAAACATGACGGTGAGGGAATATGCGGCTAAGTTTGAATCTCTATCAAGGCATTTCAGATTTTTCCGCGAAGTGGTTGATGAACAGTTTATGTGTCATCGTTTCCAAAATGGACTGAAATACGAAATTCAAGACTCCGTTTTACCCTTGGGAATTCAACGTTTCCAAGCATTAGTGGAGAACTATAGAGAAGTTGAGGATATGAAGAAAAGGAGGGCCAACAGAGCATGGAATTTTAATTCAGGAGGGCCCAGCCGGATGAATTATCAGAACAATAAAGGGAAGCATGTTGCTAAGCCATATAACCGGCCACAAAACAACAACAGAGGCCAGAATCGGCCGAGAAATCATAATTTTGAACGACAATTGGGACAAGGAGTCCGATGTTTCCGATGTGGAAAATAGGGACAAATTGCTACTGCTTGTACCACAAAGGATCCTGTATGTTTCAATTGCCATAAACCATGACACGTTGCAAGGGATTGCCTGGTTCCGAAGGTGGAACCAACAGTGAACGCAACTAGGGCTACTCGTCCTATTGCTAGGGGACGCGTCTATCACATGGGTGCTGAAGCTGGGAGTCAAACTCCTAATCTAATCCAGCAAGATTGCGAGATTGCAGGTAACACACTAACTGCACTTTTTGATTCGGGGGCAACCCATTCTTTCATTGCTATGGACTGTGTGAATCGTTTGAAGTTATCTGTGTCTGCTTTACCTTTTGATTTGGTTGTTTCCACACCTGCTAAGACTTTGACCGTAAACTCTGCATGTTTAAACTGTACTGTAACGATTCAGAATAGATATTTCTTGGTTAATTTAATCTGTATACCCCTACAATCACTCGAGGTCATTCTCGGCATGGATTGGATGACGTATAATTACGTAGTCTTGGATTGTGCTCGCAAATTAGTTCTTTTCCCCGAACCTAGAGTCGTTCGGTATTTGGCTGCTAACAAGCTCGGAGTGTCACTGAGAGAAGGAACTCATGAATTTTTATCATTGGCTAACGTGGAGACTAAGATGGATGTGAGCATAAAAGATGTGGTGTTACTCAAAGAGTATCCGGTGTATTTCCAACAGAAATTCCAGGATTACCCCCAGTAAGAGAGGTGGAGTTCTTAATTGATTTACAGCCAGGAACTGGACCTATTTCAATTGCGCCGTATCGGATGTCGCCATTAGAATTAAGTGAGCTTAAGGGTCAAATTGAAGGTTTGTTGGAGAAAGGATTTATCAGACCAAGTGTGTCGCCATGGGGAGCTCTGGTGTTGTTGGTTAAGAAGAAGGATGGAAGTTCGCGCTTATGTGTGGATTATAGGCAACTTAACAAGGTAAATATTAAGAATCGTTATCTTTTACCACGCATCGATGATTTGATGGACCAATTGAGAGGAGCCGCGGTGTTTTCAAAAATCGACTTGAAGTCACGATACCATCAGATTCAGGTAAGAGAACAAGATATTCAAAAGACTGCTTTCAGGACCCGTTACGGACATTATGAATATCTTGTTATGCCATTTGGAGTTACGAATGCACCAGCGATTTTTATGGATTATATGAATAGAATCTTTAGCCCATTCCTGGATAAATTTGTTGTGGTGTTCATCGATGATATATTGATTTATTCAAAGGATGAAGAAGAACATGGAGAACACCTACGCCAAGTTCTTGAAGTCTTACGCGAGAAGCAATTGTATGCCAATTTGTCGAAGTGGAGTTTTGGCTAGAGAAAGTGAACTTCTTGGGACACGTGATAACAAAAGAAGGAATCGTTGTGGATCTGGAAAAGATTGAGACAATTCTTGCCTGGAAACAGCCTCAGACTATCACAGTCATACGTAGTTTTATCGGACTGGCAGGATACTACAGGAGATTTATTGAAGGATTTGCTAAGATTGTAGCTCCTTTGACACAACTCACCAGAAAGAATCAGCCGTTTGCATGGACGGAGAAGTGTGAGGAAAGTTTTCAGTTGCTTAAGGAAAAGTTGACAACCTCACCAGTATTGGTCTTGCCACAGCTAGAGGAACCATATGAAGTTTATTGTGATGCATCGCACCAAGGTTTGGGATGTGTTTTGATGCAACACAAGAAAGTTGTAGCTTACACCTCAAGGCAGTTGAAAACTCACGAACGAAACTATCCTACTCATGATTTAGAGCTTTCTGCAGTAGTGTTTGCATTAAAGGTATAGAGGCACTACTTATATGGATGCACGTTCATGGTGTTCAGTGACCATAAAAGTTTGAAGTATCTGTTCGATCAGAAAGAATTGAACATGCGGCAGAGGAGATGGATGGAGACTCTCAAAGATTTTGTTTTTTCATTGCAATACCACCCTGGGAAAGCCAATGTGGTGGCTGATGCATTGAGTAGGAAAAGTGTATCCATATCTTCAATGATGATGGCCAGACAACAAGGGTTGTGGGAAGCATTTAGAGATCTACACTTGGACGTAAAGTTTGCACCAGGAATTTTAAAGTGTGGAATGATAAAGATTCGAGTGGACTACTTGAGGAGATTGCGAACTTGCAAGATGACGCACTAATCCAAGAGAAGAGGAACCTGATAGCGCAAGGAAAGACGACTGAATTCAGGGTTGGACCAGATAATATTTTGAGATGTAATGGAAGAATTTGTGTACCGGAAGTTGCAGAAATGAGAAGAGCAATTTTGGAAGAGGCTCATAAGAGCAGATTGAGTATTCATCCTGGAGCGACCAAGATGTACCAGGACTTAAGACAAAATTACTGGTGGCCAGGAATGAAGAGGGATGTCGCGAAATATGTATCGGCTAGTTTAACTTGTCAGAAAGCGAAAGTGGAACATCAGCGACCTGCTGGAATGCTGCAACCTTTGGATATACCGGAATAGAAGTGGGATAGCATTTCCATGGATTTTATAAACGGATTCCCAAGACAAGGAAAAAGAATGATTCGATTTGGGTAATAGTGGATCGATTAACAAAATCCGCACATTTCTTACCGGTAAGGACCACTTATAAAGTAGATAAGCTGACGGAAATCTACATTGCTGAGATTGTGAGATTACACGGAGTTCCATCGAGTATTGTATCGGACTGTGATCCAAAGTTCACATCTCACTTTTGGAGAGCGCTGCATGAAGTGTTGGGAACGAAACTGAAATTGAGTTCAGATTATCATCCGCAAACAGACGGACAAACCGAGAGAACAAATCAGTCCTTGGAAGATCTATTGAGGGCATGTGTGTTGGATGATAGACGAAACTGGGATGCGGTATTGCCATTGATCGAGTTTACTTACAACAACAGTTTTTACGCAAGTATTGGAATGGCACCCTACGAGGCTTTGTATGGACGCAAGTGTCAGACGCCTTTATGCTGGTATAAGGATGGAGAAAGTATGATTGTTGGACCTGAAATAGTGGAACAGACTACAGAGAAAATCAAGAGGATACAAGAGAAAATGAAGATTTCACAGGATCGTCAGAAGAGTTATGCGGACAAGCGTAGCAGACCTTTGGAATTCGAGCAGGGTGATCATGTATTTCTAAGGGTCACGCCTACAACTGGAGTTGGCAGAGCTATTAAGTCGAGAACGTTGACTCCGAAATTTATTGGACCATACCAGATTACTACCCGAATTGGACCAGTGGCTTATCGGATTGCTTTACCTCCCATACTGTCCAATATTCACGACGTATTTCACGTGTCGCAGTTAAGAAAATACATTTCGGATCCGTCACATGTAATCGAACCAGACACAATCCAACTGAAGGATAACCTGTCATTTGAAGTATTCCCTATAAGAATTGAAGACGGGAAGATTAAAAAGTTGAGGAACAAGGAAGTCCCACTAGTCAAAGTGATTTGGAATCCAACTACGGGAGACGCGACTTGGGAACTAGAGAGTAAGATGAGGGAACAATATCCTCATTTGTTTATTAACACGTAGTTTCGAGGACGAAACTAATTTAAGGGGGGAAGTAATGTAAGACCCTTAAATTTAAAATTAAATTATGAATTTAATATTAAGTGTATTTTGGGGAATAATTGTAAAATATTTAATATATGTATATTTTGTGTAAAAAAAAAAATATATATATATATATATATAAATATTTATTTTGGAGGTTGAATTAAAATTATTGGATGAAGCATAAACTAAATTTAATTACGAGTAATTAAATTATCCGGCAGTTAATTAAGATGTTATCTGCTAATTGCAACGAGACTGGTTAAGTGCTGGAGGGTCAAACAATATTATAATATTGATGTGTTGGGTGAGGTGGCACCTGTGTGTCTATATATAGATGGGAGAGGGCAGAACAGAAGGAACACAAACACATTTCCTCCTCCCTTATTGCATGAAACAGTACACTTCTTCTTCCTCTTCCCATTCTGTTTCCCGTTCATAGAAAAAAAAATAGTTGCTCAAAAGTGAGATTACTTGGAAATCGAAGCACCAAACTGTTGGAACCAAGTTGGTTCTAAATACTTAGGATTTTGATGTTTACAAAAGCACTCCATGTAATCTTATTTTGTACCTTGAATTATTACATTAAATACCACCGGAAATTTAAGATTGCAGAAGCAGAAAATGCATCCAGAATGCATTCTGGAATTACCAGAGGATACACCAGGATGTCAAAACACTACCAGATGATATCTTTGCTAGCCCAAATCAGAAGGAAACAAACTCAGAAGGAGACCTGGACGAGACCAAAAGGAAGCCTGCCATAGGGAGAGTCGTTCCAGATCAGAGGATGTCAAATGTCAGATTTATTCTAGAAGTTATTCTGACCAGAAGATGGACCGGCAGTGAAATAATAAACAGCCCAGACTTGATCAAGACTTAATCAGAGGATAAGTTAATGGGTCCAGAACAAGAGAATCGATCTAGATTTGACCCAGACCAGAAGATAGCATGGTTCAGGGTATGAAATTAAGTCCAGACCAGAAGAAATGATCTCCATAATTGATCCCGAACTGATCCAAAACAGAAGGTAAAATGTCCAGACTGAAATATTACTTGTCCATATTTAATTTCAGTTGAATCCAGACCAAGTCCAGAATTGGTCCAGATCAGAGGGAAGATTTCCAGATCAATGGTTCAGTTTTAATTACTTGGCCCAGTGTTGGCCGAGATCAGAAGATCAGACCATGGCCCAGTGTTGGCCGAAATCAAAAGGACAGAAAGTGTGGTCCAGCAGTGGCCGAGATCAAAGGATCACAGCAGATCAGTTTGCCGGATCAGGATGGCCGAGATCAGATGATCAGAAGGTTAGGAAGTGTGGTCCAGGGATGGCCGAAATCAGAGGATCACAGTATATCAACTAGTATGGTCCAGATGTGGACTAGCGCAGAAAATCAAATGGTCCAGATTTAATCATGAGGATTAATGGTGGAGATTCTAATTTATTTTGATCAAAGTATTAAAAAGATTTGTTACAAAAATAAAGTGAAATATTGTGGAACTCAGGAGCTAATGGCGGGAAGGAACTAAAGACTTGATTGGCCAGTTATTTTGAAAGAAAATCTGAAACTTAGTAAAAGATATGTTTTTTATTTAAATAAAGCCCAATTGGTCAAGTTATTTTTGCAAGAGAATCCAGTAAGATTCAGCTCGAAATTAAGCTTGGAAGAGACCCAAATCTGCATCTATAAAAGGAGGCTCAAGGCAGAATACTTTGCATCGAAAATCACAAAAGAGTCATACACTTCCAAAGCAAACACTCAAGTTTTCAGTGAGGTCAATTATGAGTTCCAGCTTTCAAGAAGCAAGCACTCTTGTTATTTTCTTTCTTGTGTTAGATCTAAGTTGTTGAAGTAGAGTCTACAATCTGAGGGGGTCAGAAGGGGTAGCAGATTACTTGGCAATTAGATTCAAAGGGTTGTAATTCCTTCTACAATCTGGGGTTGTCAGATTGGCAGGAGAAGAAAGGTGTTGTATTCCTCAAGAGTCTAGGATTGTTAGATTGTTTGAGAAGACTGACTTGGAGGGTCAGTAGAACTACTATAATTCAAGGTTTGAATTAGTGAAATCCTTCATGGTGAAGGGACTGGACGTAGCCTCGTTAACGGTGAACCAATATAAAAATTATGTGTTTTATTTTTACTTCATATCCGCTGCTAACTCTGTTTTTTATTCATCAAGTTTTGTTTTAAAAGTATAAAAATAGGAAAATTAATCAAGTTAGTCAAACACAATTCAACCCCCCGTCTCGTGTTTGCACCTTCACAAACCACCAAGTACCAAGAACAAAAGTTGTTCCTCTCCTCATTACGGAGCTAGAGAACTAACTTTGGTAGCGGCAAACGCAAACGGAAACTTCGCCGATTTTTCTCGTGGAAACGTGAACGGGAGCAGAAACGTAACAGAGGTAAGGGGCACCTTCCATTTTCTAGTTTGCATTTTAGGGCTGTAAATGCATGATTGATGTGTGATCATATTTTAGTTTCTGGTTTGAAAAACGAAACTATTGTGCATGTTGTTATAAAATGCGAAAAATGCATTATGTTGATGTTTTGGTGATTCTGTGATGTTTACTGCTTTGGCTAATACAATATTGTTGTTTTGGTTGTGTAAGAATACTGGAAAATACTTTGCATGTTATTTTGAGAAATGATCAAAATGTAAACGTTTAAAAATGTCTGTTTTGTAGTGGTTGACACTCTTTTTTGGGTGGTTTAAGCAAAAATGTGAGGTTATTCTGGTGGTGATTATTCTGTTTTTCTGTTGCATTGTTAAAAATCTATTGTTGATTGTGCTGATGGTGATTTTAAAGGAGAAGGATTTTAAATGGGTGAAGGTGTTTCTGGAAAATCTGTTGTTGATGAAAATATGTTTTGAGTTTTGTGGTTTCAAAAGAATGGCGATTTTGTTTTGGTGTCGTGTTGATTTTTCAAAGAAAAGAATTTGAAATCGTGTTGAAGTTTTCTGTAAAATTTCACTGAATTCGAAGGTGTATTCGAATACGGCATGAGTGTATTCGAATACAGCCTGCAAAAGTTCTGTTTTATTCAAATTTTCGAACTTGTATTCGAATACGGGCCTCTGTATTTGAATACAGATAAGGGATTTTTGCTTCTGACTTAGCATCTGTATTCGGCTATGGCCCTATCGGATTGGCAGGAGAAGAAATGTGTTGTATTCCTCAAGAGTCTAGGATTGTTAGACTGTTTGAGAAGACTGACTTGGAGGGTCAGTAGAACTATTGTAATTCAAGGTTTGAATTAGTGAAATCCTTCAAGGTGAAGGGACTGGACGTAGCCTCGTTTACAGTGAACCAGTATAAAAATTTTGTGTTTTATTTTTACTTCATATCCGCTGCTAACTCTGTTTTTTATTCATCAAGTTTTGTTTTAAAAGTATAAAAACAGGAAAAGTAATCAAGTTAGTCAAACACAATTCAACCCCCGCTTCTCGTGTTTGCACCTTCAATTGGCAACAGAGCTCGGTCTCAAGGCTAAGCACTTAACAATGTTTGAGGAAGGTCCAAGGGGTTCAACATGGCAGAATCCAAAGAAGAATTGGGAGGTAACATCAACAGACCACCACTGTTTGATGGAGAAAGGTTCGAGTATTGGAAGGACAGAATGAGAAGTTTTGTCATATCTCAAGATCGTGAACTATGGAAGATGATAGTCAAAGGATACACTGCACCTACTGATCCAGAAGATCTAACTAAAAAACTAGACATGGATGATATGAAACCAGATCAGAGCAGATTACACAAACTTCATCACAAGTCCAGAAACATCATGATCAATGCCATCACATTCAAGGAATTTGACAGATGCACAGATAAAGAAACAGCAAAGAGCATATTCGACAGTCTGGTTCTGACCTATGAAGGAAGCCAGTAGGTTAAGAAGCAAGAGCTAACATACTGGTCAAACAGTATGAAATGTTCAAGATGGAAGATGATGAAAACATTGATGGAATGTTCTGCAGATTCCAGACTCTGATATCTGGACTGAAGGTCTTGAAGAAAAGCTACACAACAGCAGATCATGTCAAGAAGATTCTCAGAAGCTTACCAGCCAAATGGAGACCAAAGGTTACTGCAGTACAAGAAGCTACGGATCTGAATACCTTGAAGCTTGAAGATCTGATCAGCTCACTCAGGTCTCATGAAATAGAATTAGAAGCAGATGAACCTAAGAAGAAGAAGAATCAGGCTCTGAAGTCGAAACAGAAGAAAGCTGCAAGGGCAGCATCAGAATTAGAGGATAGTGATAGTGACTGTGATGATATGGCTTACTTAACCAAAAAGATGGTTAAGATCTGGGAAAATAGGAAGAGGAGAAGCTTCAAAAAGAAACATAACAACAAAGGAAAGGTAGAATCTGACAAGAAGAGTATTGTTTGTTATGGATGCAATAAACCTGGACATATCAAGTTAGAATGTCCAAATCTGGAAAAAGGAAAACAGCACAAGAAGAGTTCCAGATTCAGAAATAAGTGTTTGATGGCAGCCTGGGATGTATCAGAATCAGAAGAAGAATTGTCTGATGAAGAAGAGGCAGAAACAGCAATGAAGGCACACATCAGGTCTGCTTCTGGACCTCATAAAGGCACGAATTCAAGAAGGAAAACAGGCAGAAGGAATAATGATCGAAGCAATCATTCAGGCAAGTCTGGAAGCACATCAGATGAAGGAATTCTGTCTTTGATGGCTCATACCAACTCAAGTTCTGGATACAGCTCAGGCTCTGGAACAGAATCAGAAGATGAGGACAGTAAGGTATTTTCTAATCTCTCTAAATCTGAATTAATTGAGACTTTAAAAGACTTGTTAAATGCAAACAATAAGATGTCTTTAAAACTAAAAACTCTTAGGGAAGATAAGAAAATTTTAACCAAAGAAGTCCAAGTTTTAAAGAATCGAAATTCTGAGTATGCAACTGAAAACAAAGATTTTAAAACTGAAGTTGCAAGACTCAAATCTAAAAACCAAACTCTCAAAAGTAATATATGTTCCACTTCCAAAACTGTTTATGAATCTGATATGCATGAACAATTTTTTCAAAACTTTATTTCTAATGGAATGGAAAGAAGTAAATATGCATCTATGATTTATGGAAACAGTAACACTGGAAAGAGAGGTCTTGGTTTTACAGAAAAAATTACTGAAAGTAAAGCTGTTCATTCTGATGTTTTATGCATTGTTTGTGCTAAGAAAGGTCACTCTGAATTATCTTGTCCAATGGTAATATCTGAACAAGATCAGAGAGTTGTTAAGACTAACAAACTTGGACCCAATCAGTTCTGGGTACCAAAAGATCAAATTGTCTATGTTGCAGATGTTCTAAGAACCAAAATGAGACACCAACAATGGTGCCTGGACAATGGATGTTGGCAATGCACAAGCAGAAGAAGGTTTATGTTCCTGCTACAACAAGACAAAGGCAATCTGAGTCTGATGGAAGAAGGTCTGGTCAATTCAACCAGAACCAAAATCGGAATCAGAACCAAAACAAAGCAGAATCAAAACTAGAACCAGAATCAAAACAGGAACTGGAACCAGAACCAGAGCTGGAACCAGCATCAGAAGCACAGAAACTGGAACCAGAACCAGAACTGGAATCAGTATCAGAAGCACAGGAACTGGAACCAAAATCAACTCTGGAACCAGAATCAGAAACAGTACTGGAACCAGAATCATAATCAACACTGGAACCAGAATCAGATCAGAAATCACCAGAATCACCAGAATTACCAAATTCATCAGAACCACCAGATTCACCCAAATCCCCAAAATTACCAAAATCAAAACATGTTCCAGAATCATCAGAGGAACATGGTTTATAAACCAAAGCAGAATCAAGAAAACTGCTCAAACAGACCAGAAGAAGAACTGGCTCTAATGGCTCGAACAGAAGCTAAGTTTGAATCTGAGTCTGACTCTGACTCTGATTCTGACAGAGAAAAGGCAAGGTCTGATCAGCAACACAAAACTTGGTATCTTGACAGTGGCTGCTCCAAACACATGACAGGAGATAAATCTATGTTTCTGGATCTGACTATGAAGAATGGAGGCAAAGTTTCCTTTGGAGGAAACTAGAAAGGTCAGATTATTGGTACATGAACTGTTGGTAACACTTCTTTTCCCCTTTCTATTAAAAATGTTCTGTTAGTTAAAGGGCTAAAACACAATCTTCTGAGCATAAGTCAATTAAGTGATTGCAATTATGATGTTATCTTTAATCAAAAAACTTGCAAAGCTGTCAGTCAACTTGATGGGACTGTTTTATTTACTGGCACTAGGAAGGATAATGTTTATAAAATTGATCTTTTTAGTCTTGCTAAGCAACAGGTTAAATGCCTATTATCTGTAAGTGAGCAAAATCTGATTTGGCACAAGAGGCTAGGGCATGCAATTCCTAGACTTATATCCGAGTTGAGCAAACTCCTGTTGGTAAGAGGGCTTCCTAAGGTAAGTTCCAAAACTGAGATTCTGTGTGAAGCATGTCAAACAGGTAAACAAACTAAAAGCTCTTTTAAAACTAAAAATTGTGTTTCCACCTCTCAACCACTTGAACTACTTCACTTAGATCTGTTTGGTCCTATTCAAACAGCTTCCTTCAGTGGTAAGAAATATGGTTTTGTGATTGTTGATGATTACTCAAGGTGGACTTGGGTAAAAATTTTAAAGAACAAAGATGAATCTCACAAAGTATTTATTTCTTTTTGTAAACAAGTTATGAATGAACAGGGTATTAAGATCATAACCATCAGAAGTGATCATGGAGGTGAATTCGAGAACAAGTATTTTGAAGAATTCTGTGATGAGAATGACATCTCTCACAACTTTTAATCCCCCAGAACACCTCAACAAAATGGAGTGGTAGAAAGGAAGAACAGATCACTGCAGGAGATGGCCAGAACCATGCTGAATGATATGAAGGTTGCCACCTATCTTTGGGCAGAAGCTGTCAACACAGCTTGCTACATTCAGAATAGAGTCTATATCAGGTCCATCTTAAATAAAACTCCCTATGAACTGTGGAAAGGTAAGAAACCCAACATTTCCTACTTTAAGCAATTTGGCTGCATCTGTTTTATGTTGAACACTAAAGATAACCTAGCTAAGTTTGATTCTAGATCTCAAAAGTGTATCTTTATTGGCTACTCTGAGAGATCAAAAGCTTATAGAGTGTTTAACAAAGAAACTAACACTGTGGAAGAATCAATCCACATTAAGTTTGATGATAAACAGCTTGACTCTGAAAAGTCAAAGCAATATGAGGAAATTGCAGGTGAACCAGAGGCACAGGAACCAGAAGCTGAACCAGAAGCAGAATCTGAGGACGACCAAGAACATGCTGACTCTGAAAACAAGTCAGAGGGAAAGAATGGATGGAAGTACAAGTCTTCACATCCAGAATCTCTCATTATTGGCAGTGCAGCAGAACCTTTAAAGACCAGATCATCAAGTAGAGAAACCAGTCTCTTTGGTTTACTCTCACCAATTGAACCAAGCAATGTTGATGAGGCTTTGACAGAGGAAGATTGGATACTTGCAATGCAAGAAGAGCTGAATGAATTCCGAAGGAATGATGTTTGGGATCTGGTACCCAGACCAAACAAAAACATTGGAACCAAGTGGGTGTTCAGAAATAAACTAAATGAAAAAGGTGAAGTGGTAACGAACAAAGCCAGACTTGTAGCTCAAGGATACAGTCAACAGGAAGGTATAGACTACACTGAGACTTTTGCTCCAGTGGCCAAGTTAGAAGCAATTAGAATTCTTTTATCATTTGCTGCTAATCATGATATAATGTTGTATCAAATGGATGTTAAAAGTGCATTCTTAAATGGCTACATGTGTGAGGAAGTCTATGTCAAACAGCCCCCTGGATTTGAAAATTCTGATTTTCCAGACCATGTTTTCAAACTTAAAAAATCCTTATATGGTTTAAAACAAGCACCAAGGGCATGGTATGATAGACTTAGTAACTTTCTGCTTAAGAATGATTTTAATAGAGGCCAGATTCATAATACTTTATTTAGGAAATCCATTAAAAATGATATTTTGATTATTCAAGTTTATGTTGATGATATCATATTTGGATCAACTAATGGCACTTTGTGCAAAGACTTTTCTGACATAATCCAGAAAGAGTTCCAAATGAGCATGATGGGAGAACTCAAGTTCTTCCTGCGAATTCAGATTCACCAAGGTAAATCAGGTATACTCATTCACCAATCTAAATATACTAAAGAACTTCTTAAAAAGTTCAAAATGAGTGAATGTAAGTATATGGCCACCCCCATGCACCCAACCTGCTCTCTAGAGAAAGATGAAACCAGACAAAAGGTAGACCAGAAAACATACAGAGGCATGATTGGATCCCTTCTATATTTAACTGCTTCTAGACCTGACATCTTGTTTAGTGTTTGTGTCTGTGCCCAATTTCAAGCTGACCCTAGGGAATCCCATTTAACTGCTGTCAAACGAATTTTGAGATATCTTAAAGGAACCACCAACCTTACTTTGTTATACAAGAAAACCCCCACCTACAAACTCAAAGGTTTTTGTGATTCCGACTATGCTGGAGACAAGCTGGAAAGGAAAAGTACAAGCGGCAACTGCACCTTCTTAGGTGATAATTTG
The DNA here is from genome assembly GCA_037974295.1 of Cicer cuneatum. Classification (NCBI taxonomy): domain Eukaryota; kingdom Viridiplantae; phylum Streptophyta; class Magnoliopsida; order Fabales; family Fabaceae; genus Cicer; species Cicer cuneatum. Next base: position 25,931,739 of record JBBPBO010000005.1, read on the forward strand.
ATCTCTTGGTCAAGCAAAAGACAAAGCACAATTGCCATGTCAACAGCTGAAGCTGAGTATATATCAGCAGCAGGATGCAGTTCACAGTTACTCTGGATGAAACATCAACTTGAAGATTACAACATCTTTGAAACCAATATCCCTTTGTTCTGTGATAACACTTCAGCCATAAACCTAACCAAGAACCCTATCTTACACTCTAGAGCCAAACACATTGAAATAAAACACCATTTCATTAGGGACCATGTTCAAAAAGGGACTTTAAGCATCCAGTTTGTGGACACTGATCATCAATGGGCTGACATCTTCACCAAAGCATTACCAGAAGATAGGTTCGAGTTCATCAAGAAGCATCTCAGCATTATCTCCATATCTGACTAGCTCAAGTAGTCATCTTAGGAGTTTTTTTTTTTAATTTTCTTGTAATTTTATTTTATGCTTTTTAATTTTCTGTTTTTACTTTCTGTAATTTGTAAAGCGAAAAACAAAAAATACAAAAATAGTAGGACCTCTTTTTGGCTGATGACAAAAAGGGGGAGAGAGAGAGAGAGAGAGAAAAAGGAGAAATAAGTAGAAAATGAGAGATAAAAAGAAAGAAGGAGTGAAAAAGAAAGAGATGAAAAGAGAAGGAGTTGAAAATGGGAGGAAACAGGGAGAGAGAAAAATAAAGAGAGAAAAAGAAAGAGTGAAAAGAGAAGGAGTTGAAAAGGAGAGGAAACAGGGAGAGAGAAAAATAAAGAGAGGAAAAGAAAGAGTGAAAAGAGAAGGAGTTGAAAAGGAGAGGAAATGTGAAGAGAGAAAAGAAATAGAGAATAAAGAAGGAGTTGAAAAGGAGAGGAGAAGAGAAGAAAAGAAAGAGTGAAAAGAGAAGGAGTTGAAAAGGAGAAGAAAAAGTCAGTATCAGACTTAGGGGGAGAGATTGGTCTGAGGGGGAGTAATTCAAGTCTTCGAGTTATAAACTAGCCAAATAAGTTAAGGTTTTGTCATCGTCAAAAAGGGGGAGATTGTTGGAACCAAGTTGGTTCTAAATACTTAGGATTTTGATGTTTACAAAAGCACTCCATGTAATCTTATTTTGTACCTTGAATTATTACATTAAATACCACCAGAAATTGAAGATTGCAGAAGCATGAAATGCATCCAGAATGCATTCTAGAATTACCAGAGGATATACCAAGATGTCAAAACACTACCAGAGGATATCTTTGCTGGCCCAGATCAGAAGGAAGCAAAGTCAGAAGGAGACCTGGACCAGACCAGAAGGAAGCCTGCCATAGGGAGTGTTGTTACAGATAAGAAGATGTCAAACGTCAGATTTATTCCAGAAGTTATTCTGACCAGAAGATGGCCTGGCAGTGAAATAATAAACAGCCCAGACTTGATCTAGACTTAATCAGAGGATAAGTTAATGGGTCCAGAACAAGAGAATCAATCCAGATTTGACCCAGACTAGAAGATAGCATGGTTCAGAGTATGAAACTAAGTCCATACCAGAAGAAATGATCTCCAGAATTGATCCAGAACTGATCCAAAACAGAAGGTAAAATATCCAGACTGAAATATTACTTGTCCAGATTTAATTTCAGTTTAATCCAGACCAAGTCCATAATTGGTCCAGATCAGAGGGAAGATTTCCAGATCAATGGTTCAGTTTTAATTATTTGGCCCAGTGTTGGCCGAGATCAGAAGATCAGACCATGGCCCAGTGTTGGCCGAAATTAGAAGGACAGAAAGTGTGGTCCAGCAGTGGCCGAGATCAGAGGATCACAGCAGATCAGTTTGCTGGATCAGGATGGCTGAGATCAGAAGATCAGAAGGTTAGGAAGAGTGGTCCAGGGATAGCCGAAATCAGAGGATCACAGCATATCAACTAGTATGGTTGTAATTAGATTCAACTAGTGTGGCAATTAGATTCAAAGGGTTATAATTCCTTCTACAATCTGGGGTTGTCAGATTGGCAGGAGAAGAAAGGTGTTGTATTCCTCAAGAGTCTAGGATTGTTAGACTGTTTGAGAAGACTGACTGGAGGGTCAGTAGAACTGCTGTAATTCAAGGTTTGAATAAGTGAAATCCTTCAAGGTGAAGGGACTCGACGTAGCCTCGTTAATGGTGAACCAATATAAAAATTTTGTGTTTTATTTTTACTTCATATCTGCTGCTAACTCTGTTTTTTATTCATCAAGTTTTGTTTTAAAAGTATAAAAACAGGAAAAGTAATCAAGTTAGTCAAACACAATTCAACCCCCCTTCTCGTGTTTGCACCATCACAAACCACCAAGTACCAAGAACAAAATTTGTTCCTCTCCTCATTACGGAGCTAGAGAACTAACTTTGGTAGCGGCAAACGCAAACGAAAACTTCGCCGATTTTTGTTGCGGAAACGTGAACGGGAGCAGAAACGTAACAGAGGTAAGGGGCACCTTCCATTTTCTAGTTTGCATTTTAGGGCTGTAAATGCATGTTTGATGTGTGATCATATTTTTGTTTCTGGTTTGAAAAACGAAACTATTGTGCATGTTGTTATAAAATGCGAAAAATGCATTCTGTTGATGTTTTGGTGATTCTATGATGTTTAATTCTTTGGCTGATACAATATTGCTGTTTTGGTTGTGTGGGAATATAGGAAAATGATTTGCATGTTGTTTTGGTTATGTAAGAATATTGGAAAATACTTTGCATGTTATTTTGAGAAATGATCAAAATGTAAACGTTTAAAAATGTCTGTTTTGTTGTGGTTGACACTCTGTTTTGGGTGGTTTAAGCAAAACTGTGAGGTTATTTTGGTGGTCATGATTCTGTTTTTCTGTTACATTGTTAAAAATCTGTTGTTGATTGTGCTGATGGTGATTTTAAAGGAGAAGGATTTTAAATGGGTGAAGGTGTTTTTGGAAAATCTGTTGTTGATGAAAATATGTTTTGAGTTTTGTGGTTTCAAAAGAATGGCGATTTTGTTTTGGTGTTGTGTTGGTTTTTCAAAGAAAAGAATTTTAAATTGTGTTGATGTTTTATGTAAAATTTCACGGAATTCGAAGGTGTATTCGAATACGGCATGAGTGTATTCGAATACAGCCTACAAAACTTCTGTTTTATTCAAATTTTCGAACTTGTATTCGAATACGGGCCTCTGTATTCAAATACAGATAAGGGATTTTTGCTTCTGACTTAGCATCTGTATTCGGTTACGACCCTGTCGTATTCGAATACAGGATTGCAATTTTGCCACTGTATTCCAATACAACACCCTCGTATTCGAATACAAAATGCTGATTTTTCACTATTTGAGCTTCTGTATTCGAATACAGCTCCCTTGTATTCGAATACAGATTCGTGTTTTTCAGAAATTCAAGTTTTTAACACTGTTATATGAACTTAAAGAGTTGCGAAATATTGGGAAGGCTTCTGATAAATTAAAATGGAGTTTTTGAGATAGTTTTGAAATCGTGTTGAAGTTTTCTGTAAAATTTCACTGAATTCGAAGGTGTATTCGAATACGGCATGAGTGTATTCGAATACAGATTCTTTTTTATTATTGAAATCTCAGTTTTAAACATGTGTTTATGAACTTTAAGAGTTGGGGAAACATTGGGAAGACTTGTGATAAATTAAAATGGAGTTTATGAGATATTGTGAAGTGGTAATGATGAGGTGCTTGAATATTTTTGTTGATGTAATGATAATGAAATTATTTGGGTTAAGATGGTTTTGGGGAAATGATGGAAAAGCTGAATTTTGCTGATGTTTGCATACTGTTTTCAGTGAAGAGAAAACATTGCATGTCCATGCATTGCATAGTCAAGTGGTGACCGCGATGGGCCACAGAGTAATGCGTAAAATGTGCTGGTCTGTGAGCGACTGCACGAGTGCTGGTCTATGAGCGACTGCACGAGTGCTGGTCTGTGAGCGACTGCACTGGTACTGGTCTGTGAGCGACTGTACCTTGATATGCGCAAAACGTGCTGGTCTGTGAACGGCTGCACGAATGCTGGTCTGTGAGCGACTGCACTGGTACTGGTCTGTGAGCGATTGTACCTTGGTATACGTGAAACGTGCTGGTCTGTGAGCGACTGCACTGGTGCTGATCTGTGAGCGATTGCACCATGGTCATGTAGGCCATTAAAGTCTAACTTATATAAATCGTGCTGGTCCGTGAGAGACTGCACGTGTGCTGGTCTGTGAGCGACTGCACCTTGGTAATTCCAAGAAGTTGAGTACATGAGCATTTACATATTCCATCGGGGTGGTTGACCGGTGAAATGTGATTGGATATGATGTTGACGGGTGAAAATCGACGTGTGTAAGTACCTTATGAAATGTTGAATTTCTGATGAATTGGTGTGATTGCTGATTTGATATTTGTACTTACAACTTGATTTTATATTAAATTGGTTGCTGTTTGAATAGGGATACATATCATGAAATTTTAAAATGAGCATCCTTATTTATCATCATTGTTATATTACAAGCCATGAATATGCTTGTTAATTTGACATAAATGCTATGTGTTATTTGTTAATTTCGGTCGGTGACCCTTTACTATTATTGTGGAAAATTGGGCTTTGCCCTCATATGCCCCCCAAACCCATATCACCAGTGGGTCCCCAAACGACGGAAACGTCGCTCGATTTCATTGATCGTCTCCTGCCTACTGCTTGGGTATACGACCCCATCTCAAGTAGGGCGACGTACACGGGGAGACTAGCGAAGACCTGCAGGACTAATGGGGTAGTGGACTATGTGGAGCACACCCATACGAGGATTGACTTTCCGGTGCCTTCCAAATTGGTAATGGAGGCGCACGGAGTTTTTGAGGACGCGGAGGAGCCAACGAGAGGGGTTGAGACGGAGGCCACTGTAGGTGTGGTGACTCCTAACCCAGTGACTGGAGGAGCTGTGCATGAAACCGAGTCAGAAGAGGAGAATCAAAGACCGACGCTAGTAGCAGATGATGTTCCGGGTCCATCTAGCACGTCCGATGATTGCTTTGAGATTCCGGCACCGCTGAAGCGACCCCGATTGTATATTGATCTTACTTCGGAGGAGACTGATCCTTCCTTATATGATGCAAGGAGGACGTTACGTCGAGGCGAGCTGCGGAGTCAGACGAGACTTGCATGGGTTGCGAAGGGAATCCTTGCTACTGTAGCTTTAGTGCATGATCAGTTTAGACTTTTTGTATAGGGTCTTGATTTTCGGTGGATGTAATTATTTATTTTGGGAATTATTGTATAACTTTTCCACTGATCTCTTCCGCACTCTGATACTGTTTAGTGGACCATAGGCCAGGTGTTCTTTTTGAGATGATATGACACTATCTTTTTGTAATGTAATAATGTTTATTATTAATTCCCAAAGTTAAGTACTTAGTGATATTGTGATGAAATTATTTAATTACGTTCATCGATTAAATTACGACGTACTATTTTATGAAATGAATTAATGAAAATTTTATTTTAATTCTTTTGAATTAATAAATTTGAAAAAAAAATCTCTTTTATTATTTAAAAAAAAATACACTCGTGTTGTGTTTTAAACTCGGGGTGTTACAGAACTCAACAATTGAAAGAGAGAAAATTGTGTGATCCATCAAACTGGATCCACATAGATTAGCACTCTTAAATTCTCTAGGTTTTGACCGGGCAAAAAAACAGGATACACGAATCCAAAAAAACTGGAATGCGAGAATTTCTAGGTTTTGACTAGGGCAAACTAACGCACGAACTCTGGAAGGAAGACTGGATCAGATGTTTAATGTTGACTCGGTGGAGGGCAGATACGTGTTCAACGTATCAATCCAATAAAAGCGATGTAATAAAAAAATTTAATTTTCAGAATACTAAAAAATAATACACCACTTAGGCCAAGCCCATACCTAGCTCGGCTGAGCCGAGCTGGCCAGACGGCAGTAGCGCGCACCCATGTGGTGGTCAATTTGCATGCGTTCTCACCATTCACAAAATTGTGGTACCCCTTGGGACACACTCCAAGTGCCATACATCCACCTTATAAACACTACTAGTATGTGTCATCTCTCATATGTGGGACTTCCTTAGTTTTTCAATTCACACTAACGAGCTCTCATTAATATCATCACTATTCCCAACAATCTCTTATTAATATCATCATCATTTCGAACAATCCCCTACTTGAATTTAGAAAGAAAAAAAAGGTTTCTAAAGTAGCGTCAACCGCTTCTATAAAATTGTGCATAAACAAAGGTGTCTCCTAACTTGAACATTTGCATAGCAAGTAAGATTCAGACTCAACAAGAATGACTCATAGTCTTGAACTCTATCTCTGACATTAAATCCACACAACCTTTTCATAGGGTGTATTCTCAAAAACCCATGCATTAATAGCCTTGCACATCTATCCCAATATTGTGAATGCTCTAGTAATTTTGCTTCAAAATTTCAGAGGAAGGGGCCCCACTTCCACATTCACATAGGTGAATCTATCAAGAGTACTCTTGTAGCTAGGTACCCCACTCCACATAGAGTATAGATCCCACAAAGAGTTTCTATTATCTCATCCTTTCGTCGCTTCAAGAATCATGCTTTTCTCAAATATAATAGCATGTTCATCTCAAATCACTATGACTTTTTATTACCCATAAAGCCTAATTCTTGGGATCTCTAGTCTTTTAGGTCGGGTTACCATAATGAGTGACTCATTGATTTATAGAAAATAGTCCCCTTCTTTTGGATGTATTTAGTAATTTCTCTATCTAGTTCTTTCGTCAAAAGATCCACTAAATTCTCATCAGTGCGTATATGATCCACTATAGCAGCTCATTTAGAAAGTAATTATATAACTATGTTGTGCTTACGACGTATTTGTCGTCTCTTACTGTTGTAATAACGATTCTCAATTTTTTCAATAGTCACGGTACTATCGCAGTGGATCAACACATCTGACATAGGTTTTTGCCATAAAGGGATCTCAACTAGCAAGCATCTCAACCAGCTCGCTTCTTCACTAGCAATAGCTAGTGCCATCATTTTAGACTCCATAGTGGACAAAACCAATATCATCTGTTTCTTAGATTTCCAAGATACAATACCACCAGCTATACAAAAAATATAGTCATTGATTTCTTCGGAGTCATCTGATAAAGTGTTCCAATCCGCATTACTGTATTCTTCCAAGACGACAAGAAATCTTTGATAATGTAATCTAAGACTCATGGTCCTTTTTAGGTATCTCATGACTCTTTTGATAACGTGTCAATGCTCCAAACTAGGTCTACTGGTAAACCTGCAAAACAGTCCCACGACTTAGGCAATGTCGGGTCTAATACAGTCTGTGGCATATATGAGGCTGCCAATGATGCTCTCATATTCAGTTTGTCTAACACCTTCACCAGTGTTCCTGAAAAGTTTCACACTTGGATCATATGGTGTGCAAACAAGTTTATAGTCATAGTATTTGTATTTCTTTAGGATCTTTTCAACATAGTGAGACTAATCCAAAGAAATTCTCTTTTCTGACCTAATAATCTTGATTCCAAGTATTACACTCGTTTCTCCGAGGTCTTTCATATCAAAGTTGTTAGACAACAATGATTTCACAATATTTACAGCATGAATGTTTGAACCAAATATGAGTAAGTGGTCTACATAGAGACATATGATAGTGCAAATGCCATTTTCAGATTCGTAATAAACACATTTGTCACTTTCATTCACTTTAAACTCATTCGATATAATCAAGTTACCAAACTTTTCATTTTCAGATGATTTCACGTGGTTTTTTAGTTAGAGGATAGGTCAACTATGATGAGCAGATGATGTCGGAATGTTCACCTTATCACGGTTTTCACTTTATCAAAGTGTTGACCTGACGATCAATTTGTATACCAAGGTTGAAGCTACAAACACGAGAAGGGGGGTTGAATTGTGTTTGTACTACTTGAATTCTTTTTCTGTTTTTGATGATTATTTGAAATCTGAAATATAATCAAGTAGAGTTAGCAGCGGATAAAGTAAAATAAACAACACAAGGATTTATCCTGGTTCACCATTAACTAGGCTACATCTAGTCCCTTCAACTTGAAGGATTTTTCCACTAATTCAAAACCTTTGAATTACAACAATACTACTGACCCTCCAAGTCAGTCTTCCCAAACAGTCTAACAATCCTAGACTTTTAAGGAACACATCACCTTGACTTCTCAAGTCAAGTCTTTTTCTACCAATCTGACAACCCTAGATTGCAGAAGGAATTACAACACGTTGAATCTAATTGCTAAGTTACCTACTACCTCTTCTGACTCTTCAGATTGTAGACTCTACTTCAACAGTATAGATTTAACACAAGGGAATGAAAAACACGAGTACTTGCTTCTGGAAAGCTGAAACTCACAATTAACCTCACTGAAAACTCGAGTGTTTGCTTCTGGAAGTGTATGACTCTTTTACTGATTTTCGATGCTAAGTCTTCTACCTTGAGGCTCCTTTTATAGATGAGAATTAGGGTTTCTTCCATGATCAAATTCGAGCTGTATCTGTCCATATTCTCTTGCAAAAATAACTTGGCCAATCGGGTTTCTCTTAAATAAAAAACATATCTTTTTAGCTCCAGATTGCATTTGAAAATTCGGTTGACCAATCTTGTTTATTTTAATTTCAAACCATATCTTTTGAAGCTTTAGATTGCATTCGAATTTCTCCAGGTCTTCAGTAATTTTTCAATCAAATCCCCTTAATACTTTGATCAAATTTCTATCAAAATTTAATCAAGTCTTCTTTGAATTTTAATCAAGTTATCACCGATTTTCATCATGATTAAATCTGGACCGTTTGATCTTCTAATCTCGACCACATATGGACCATATAATCTGATCTTCCCCAATTCTGTGATCCTCTTATCTCGGCCAACACTGGACCACATGATCTGATCTTTTGATCTCGGCCAACACTGGGCCATGATACTTAAATTTGGACCATTGATCTGAACATTTTCCCTCTGATCTGGACCAATTCTTGACTGAGTATGGATTGAATTAAATTTGGACTAATGATATTTTAATCTGGACATTTACCTTCTGATCTGGATCAACTCTAGATTAAATCTGGACAATTATTTCTTCTAATCTGGACTTAGTTTTATACTCTAGACCATGCTATCTTCTGGTCTGGACCAAGTCATAGTTATCTTCTGCTCTAGATCAAGTCTGGATTAAGTCTGGACTGATTCATATATTCACGACCAAGCTATCTTCTGGTCTGAATTAATTCTGGACCAAGTTTGTCTTATGATTCCTTCTGGTCTGGACCAAATCTCCCTCTGACAAGCTTCCTTCTGGTCTGGACCAGGTCTCCTTCTGAACTCTGCTTCCTTCTAATCTGGGCCAAGAAAGATATCATCTGATGATGTTATTTGACCTTTGATGACATCCTCTGGATGTGTATCCTCTGGTGTCTTCTGGATGCATTATCTGGCCTAACCTTCTGGTGACATTTCTATCTTTTGGTTGCTTCCTCTGGATGTATCTTCTGGTGGTGTCATCCTCTGATTTGTTCTTCTAAGTCAACATACTATTTACATAAAATACTTTTGTTAACATCAAAACTAAGTATAGAACCAACTTGGTTCCAACAAAGGTTACCAGACACAGAATCATCAGTGTGATCTTGTATTAACAGATTCAGCAAAGGCGCATTAGGAGCGCATTTATCACAATCAATCACATCTTAACAGATTTTCCAAAGCCTTGCCTTGTTTTTCTTATTTATCTTCTCCAATCATCAGTGTATGTAGCTTAAATTCTTTAAGGTTCATGGCAAGATAACTGTACACTTAATTAAAAAATTCAGTTATATAAATTGTTCTCACAAAATAATTTTTGTTATCATCAAAATAATTAAGGATCATTGTTCTTTAACTCACGTCGGCTCTAACAGACCTGTTGTACCCTTCAAGTACTGAAAAATCATCTAGACTTCTTCCCAATGATGTTTACCTTATTTAGACAAAATCTTGCAAAGTAGACTTACAGCTTGTGCCAAATTTGTACGTTAAACAACCAACAACATTTGCATACGAAGCCTTTGACATATACTTACCTTATGCATCTATCTTTGGACATTGATCCAACGGTAGCTTAAAGTGATTCGGCAATGAAGTACTCACAGTCTTCAAATTGCTCATATCGAATCTGTCTAAGAATCTCCATACCAAGAATCTTCTTAGCAGAACCTAAGTCTTTATGTCAAGCTCATTTCTCGACATGATTTTCAATTAATTTACATCATGTAAATGATTAGTAGCAATCAACATATCATCAAAATACAATAACAAATAAATAAAAGAGCCTTCATCAAGACTCGTAACATAAACACAACAATCATACTCACACATTCTATAGCCAAATTGAAGCATGTATGGCTGAAAGTGCTTGTACCACTGCCTTGGAGATTGCTTTATACCACACAAAGACCTCTTTAATTTACAAACTACTTGGCCCTGTCCAATATCGCTGAAAATCCTCTGGTTGCTCCATGTAAATTTTCTCATCTAGATTACCATGAAGAAATGTTGCCTTCACATCCATCTACTTTGAATGCAAGTCTCAACTGGCTAACATTGTTTGATAGAAGTATGTTTGACGACCGAAGAGAAAATCTCATCATAATCGGTTCCCTTTTGTTGAATACCCCTTAGCTACAAGACGAGCCTTAAACTTTTCCCCTTCTTTTTCTGTTACTGATGGTTTTCTCTTGTACACCCACTTGCAACTAATAGCCCTTTTCCCCTTATGAAGCTGAATAAGCTCTCAAGTCCGATTTTAATTTTTGGACTCGATCTCCTCCCCCATAGCACCCACCCATTTAACTTTCTCCTAGCATGAATTGGTTCACAAGTGTTTAAATCGATTCATGACTATTATTTTTCAAAGTTTGGGCTTCAGCTCCAACATAAATCAATTCGGATTTGAAAATTAGTTTTTCAATTCATTAAATTGGGTTTTTCATTGAGCCATCTCTTATATATATCATTCATCCTATATCATTTCAAGTAACATTCATATCTTTATCCTTTCTAATTTCTAAAAGTCATAGTGTAAATTGTACTTTATGTTTTATTAATTATATCTTATATATAATAAACAAAAAACTATTTTGATATTGATATTTTTATATGCTTTTTTCTACTCATTATTGTCCTTCTATTTTATTTATATATTTTTATTGTATCCTCTCATAAAGGATTTCTTTATTTAAATTCAAACTATTTAATTATTTACCCCTCAATTAAAATTATAATTAATTTTTAATTTAATATATTATATTTATTAGATTGCTTTATTTAAAAAATAAAAAATAAAATATTAATTTAAAGATCAATACATATAGAGAGAAAACTTTTATTTTACCTTTTGACAAATGGAAAAGTAATTCTTTTATATTATGTTCCATATCTTTATTCATTTTACTTTTTTATTTTTACTTAATATATGTTCATATAGTTGTAATCTACATGCATTTATTTTATGAAATAAAAAATAAAAGATGAACGTGCTACAAGTAAATAAAATAAATTATCTATAGTGTATTTTGCCTAAATAAATGTATTGATTTAGTGTAATTTTTTAAAATATTCATCCAATCAAATCTCACCATGTATATATTTGTGGACATGTTTGTGAACAATTCACAAACATAATATAATATGTTAAATTTTCATGTGATTTGATTGAAAACATTTTGCTCCATAACAGCATATCAATTAATTTATTTAAAATATTTTATGATTTTCAATGCCATATTTATTTCAAATTTTATTATAATTTAACTTATTCTATTGATGTAACATTCCCATAAACTTATTTAGTATTAACAATAATATATATATATATATATATATATATATATATATATATATAAAAGTATTTTAATTGCAAACTATTGGTAATAGTAGCAAGGATAAGTTGCAAAGAGAATTGTTACTAAAGGGGCACACTAGATATTTCACCACTAAACATCCCCTATTTATAGACCAAATCAACAAAAAGTCATATTTTATTCATTCTTCTTCTTCTTCATTCAAAAGTCATATTTGATTCATTCTTCTTCTTCCTCCTCATTCTCAGGATCAAATAGAGAGAAAACAGGGGAAAATTCATTCTCTCAACTCTCCACACAAACCAGCATGCTATCTCACTTCTACTATTCTCTCAATTGAAGTAAATATTAGAAGGTAAGAAGTGTGAGAAGAAGATGAAACTAGAAATTTCAAGAGAATCAAGACTCCGAAAAAATACAACATATTCACTATCCCTTCTTCAAGCAGCAAATCAACAAAGAGTGAGGTCCCTCCCCCACCTTTAAGTGAATGTTAGGATAGTGATTAGAATAGATTGTGGCTAAAAATTGATGATTAGAAGGAACCTAACCTTGTAGGCAATATGGATATTTCTATGGTATTCAATTGGGGAAACTTCGTGATAGAAATCAATGTTATAAGTTGTATTACATGTGAAATTGATAGTTATATTGACTAGATATTTCATTGTGATTGATTGGTTCTTTTACCTTGAGCATCAATTGATAGTGTGATGACATGCATATAAGATATTTGATAAAAATGTAGTTGTTCCCCCCCCCCCTCCCCCCCAAAATCTTGTATGTAGTACCTTTGGTATTTACTATGTAACTTTTTCTATACAAATCGTTTGAAGATTATTTTTGTTGTATTGGAAATTACATTTAAATTCTTTTGAAATAGACACTGGTTTCAATAAAGTTAATTGAGAATTGATAGAGAAAAATGTGTCCCAAGTTAGACTAAAGTTGTTGCTCTATTTTTAGAATCTTTATGTATTGTTTTGATAAACTATACTAATTAGGAACGTAACTTGAAAAATAAAAATTATATTCATAAACTAGACATTATAAGCTTTCCAATGAGGGGTATTTTACTCAAATCAGAAGTTGTTTGATATTTTAATTGAATTGTTAAAGTTGAAGTACTTTCTGCACGAAAAGATTGTCACATAACTGAGTTGAAATGGGCATAACAGGAGTTGAAACCAATTGCGTTGAAAAGCTTACTCTTAGTAATTTAATATTGTGAAGTTTCTTAATCTTATATCACTTTTATAATTTGTAGGGATTTTATGAACACAGTTGTTGTCATAAAATTTTAGGATGTGTTTCTAATACATTAAGCTAGTTTCTTAGTTAAGTATCTTAGTCTTATGTATAAGAAATTAAAAGAGATTATATAGAACATTATAGAGAGTATAATGTTAAATTCAAAAATGAGACGTGTATATATATATATATATATATATATAAAAGTATTTAAATACTTTTATAATAAACTATTACTTAATAGAAATAAATCAAATTTTATTATAAATTCAACCCACACTGTAACTAGGCTGATTGGGACGTCAATTATCATCATTAGACAACTGGTTATAGTTGCCTAGACTTTCTTTGACTAACTTACATCTAAGGATTGGATTATGCTACCTTCACATTGTATATATATGTACACACACACATACAATATAAAAATAGTTATTTATCTTTTTAATTTTATCTAGTCTGCTTAAACCCAAGTATGTAACGCAACCGCAGTTGAGATGAATAAGTTAATAAAGTTATGTAATTGTTTTTATAAATCACAGATTATAGAATGAAGTTGTTAAAGATTTTGCATTTAGGTTTCAGGCGTCAACCTATGTTAGTTATGCTAGAATTCATTAAGATGTAATCTCATTCTTTCCATTGTTGTTGTTTTCAGACAAGCAAGTAACCAACGATAAGGGAAAGGAAAAACAACTTAAAAGGATTATGTAGAACTTAGTGGGTGTTATATTAAACATAACATTATCGAGTTTATGTTTAATTATATTTTGTTTTATCTGAACTTATGTACTAAGTTAGATATATGGGACAAATTACATTGTCACCGTGTAGACTTGATTATCTAATGTATTAGCGTATCATCATATATTATATTCTAGTTTCCTAGTATATGGTGTTATAATTGATGATTTAATTATTTCTTTTGAACTTATTTAAATAAATATTATGCCCAACACAAATCCTTTTATGCACTATAATTCATTGAGATAATAAGTTAAATTTTAATTTGTGGTCCATTTACTTTTTTTCTTTAAAAAATAGTCAAAAAAAAGGTTTTATTGAAAAAACACACATTAAAACCTATGGACAGTTACTAAAATTCTTATTTCAATTTATATGGCTTGAAAAAGTTAGCATAAATATTATACAGTTAATTAATGAATATGAATAAATAGATTTTCATTGGCTCCCTATGTAATTCATCGTAACAAATAAGTTAATCGTAAGTCAATAGAAACTAAATTTGTATTTAATGTTAAAGATTTAAAACTCATGTGTGAAAATACGACAAAGTTTGTCTTACTTTTGAGTCAAAAAAAATTTGTCTTACTTTTGAGTCAAAGAATGTTTGTTTATATATAGAGAGAGAGAGAAATAGATAGATACCAGTGAAGTATATCATTTTCATTTTCTTAAAAACTTTGCAAAGTCTTAATGGCAACTTCATTGAAGATGATTTTTAAGTTAGTGACATTGTTCCTTGCAATTCTGAGTACTTTGGGGGAAACCACACAAACTACAAGTCATGATCCCACTGAAGATTTGCAAAGTTTTTCAGGATATCGACCACAAAAAATATGTTGCACCAAGTGGGTACAGTTTTGTTGTTTCAAAAGTCCAGGCCTAAAGTCTCGCAAAATTATTATTCAGAATTAAATGCCACCAACATCAACCATCTTATATCATATTAAAGCTATGAATAAAATTGAATATTCAATTTCATTGTTTCTTTCTTTTCAGTATTCAATTTTATTGTTTCTTTATTTTCGGAATTCAATTCTGAAATGTGTTTGTGATTTGTGTGAGTTACTTTTTAAAGGGTGTGCATGAACAATTCTTATGTTAATAGTTTTAAATTATTGAATTGTTAGGAGAATCAAAAAAAAATTAATAGCTTTAATTATTTAAAATTGATTAACTGAATCTATAATCTAAATTGTCGATCTCAAATTAATTACTTAGATTATTTATGACATATAACTCCATCAACTATGTGATGCAGTTACAAAGTGAATTCAGTTTTTATTATAACACATCATTTATTTGTGCATGCATGCATTCAGAAGTATGAAGTTGTGTGATCTCAAACCGACTATTCATTTTTACAATCAATATTACAAGAGAGTCTTTTTTTTTTTTTGTCAATCTCATCTAGAAATGGAATCACGTTTTTTTGTTTTCCAACCAATCGAAGCTATGTTCTATATGTTGTTTTCATATATATTTCAGTCAAACTCAATAGCTTTTTATTGGTGATTCATTTTCAACAAATTATATTTTATTATTGTGTTCGAACTTTACAAGTGGAAAGGAAAATTATACATCATCATTTTATCCGTTTTTAAAATACTGTCTTGGTAATTATTGGGTATTAGTTTCAAATTTATTCATATCTCATACAATATTCTATTTTTCATAACTTATATGTGAATCCTTGAATAGGATTTGCTTGTTCATTTATGTTGATTTTATGGTTATATGATTGTGAACTAAGGTTTATTAGTGGCTAAGAAAAGAGGAATGATGTGTCAACTTATCGCGATCACATCTGATTTACTAAGTAAGCTTAAATTTGCTAACTAAAATTGTGCACGTAAATGTGTTTTTTTTTTAGATCCACAAATTACACACGTCAAGCGAAAAATCAGGAATAGTGTCGAAAATACATGTGGCTCAATCCGGTTGGTTGAACAAGGTGGTTGAGCACATATAGTGTGAAACTAGATTCTCTAAAAGAGACTGGACTCGTTCAACGATCCTCAATTCGTTAAGTCAATTTGGTTGATCTAACAAAGTATAAATAGGTTATTAACCTCACCATTTTACATCCCATTTCGTTTTCACTAATTAAAACTCAATCAAAAAAATTCTACAATTTCCCAAGGCCATTTTGGTAAAATCCAACCATCCCAACCCTCAATCCACCAACCTAGCTTTAGATTTGATCAAACCGTTACACAAGCTAGGGTTTTGATCTTAAAGCTTGGAGGTGTTGGATTAGGCATTTAAGGTGTAATTATAAAATGTATTTAATGTTATCTTTATGATTTTACGTTTGATGTTATCTTTATGATTTTACGTTTGTTTAGTCACTTACCCAATGATTAAAACTTTTTTAGGGTTTCTTTTGACTATTAGGGTTTTTGACGACTCGTGGACTGTTCGAGTATTTTCTAATGGATTGTTGGAGTTAATTTATAGGTACATTATTTTTCATCAATTGCTATATGCCTTAGGATTTTCCATTGTTATACGAGATGATATTAACACTCTAAAAGGAGGTTGGATAAAGTCGTCTCCTTTTTCAGTCTTTCTACAAAAATATGTGTTTTATAAAAATAGTAAGCTTAGTTATGTGAATTGAACAAAATATGAAAGAAATTTGCAACGAAAAGTTTAGTAATATTGATTAAGATTTACTTAAATAAAAATTGTTTAATAAATTTAAAGGTGGAACCTAAGTTCAAGTTATAAGCCAATCAATCCATTTTACCAATGAGTTAATAAACCACTACAAGAAAAAGTGTTATTACCTACGGCAGATTTTATCTTTACTCACGGCAAGTCCGTAGGTAACCTAAAATTACCCACAGATTACCCACGGACACGGGTCCGTAGCTATTTTGCTCGTAGGTAAATATTTACCCACAGACAATCAGTAGGATATGGTTACCTAAGGAATGTCCGTGGGTAATTTACCCGTAGATTTTTCGTGGGTAAATTACCCACAAATGTTCTGTTGGTTAAAATAACCACAGATTCTCCGTGGGTAAATTTTCATTTACTCATAGAATGTTCGTGGGTAATGAAAATATGATTTACATTCTATTTTGTATCCTACTGATTCCTGTATATTTTTTTAAATGTATTTTTAAAATAAATTGTAAGCATATTAAAACATCATTGTCAAAACAAAGTGAAGTTTTATATAAATAGTGTTTTCAAAATACACATCGTGACTACCACAAGTCTCAAAATAAGCACACTGTCACTACCATAAGTGTAAAAATACACATAACGACACTGTCGTAAGAATATATATCGATAATGCCAACAAGTCTAAGCAAAATATCTAGTCATAACTTCTAAATAAAACTGAAACTGAAATCAGTATTACTACTCGACATCATCATCCTCTTCATAATCTGGATGACGAAGACGGGAGGACTCGGCCTGTATGGAAGCAACACTTTTTGCCAATGTTGCTAGCTGCATCTAGAACTCTGTAGTGCGATGCTCTGTTTGTTGAATCTCCTCTTGTCGACGTTGCTCTGCCTTCCTTAGCTCCTCTTGTCGACGTTGCTCTATTTTCCTTAGCTCCTCTCGCGCCTCTCGTGCTTCTTGTTCTGCTTCTTTTGCTCGCTCCTCAAATGCTGCTATTTGTGCCGCTATCTCGTAAGAGTGCTGAGACAAGACATTGGTGCAACCTCTAGATGGACGAGAATCTGAGACCAGACTTGCGACACCTAGTCTATAAAGGGAGGATCTATCTCCAGCACCATAAATACGCCCTTTATTCTTTCCCCCAACAGATTGGACCCACATGTCTAAGCAAGCTTCTGCATTAACCACTTGGCTACAACTACTAGATGTTTCCCCACCTTTGGTGTGAAGCTGCAACATACCTTGAAATGTTTCCTGCTCAAATAGAAAATAATGTAACATAATCAAATTACTTTTACAAGAAATACAAATGAAATAACAAATGATTTAATATTTCTTACATATGTTTTTTTGCTCTTTCATCAAACCAAGAGTTGTCCTTCTTCTTAGTATGAGTTTTTAAAAAGACCTCATCCAATGTGGGGTCTCTACCTAACTCTTCAGCCTTACAAAAAATAAAAAACAGCAACAGTGAACACATTATAACTTCTTCTTAGTAAATATTAGGCATGTCCTTGAGCCAAACCTTAAATGATTATACAGTGAAGACTTTGACATAGAAAACGTACCATCCGATTGGTATGTTCAGCAACAAATATAGATCCACCAGTATGGAAAGTTCCTCCTTTAGAAGAAGCACGGTTTTTCTTAGCTCGATTTGGTATCACCTTATATGACGGATCCATCCATATCTTCTGAAGATCATTCCAAACAGTTTCTCCCATCCAATTTGGACAGTTGCGTTTCTTTCTTACTTGCATCACCATATCAGAAAGACGCATTGATCCTTTTGTATTGAAGATATTCTTAATTTGAAAATTGTGCTCAGGCAACCAAGCAACTTTCTCCTGCAACATTACATTACAAATAAGTTATAATGTACTAATTAGTATCTACACAATAGTTGAACTCATTAACAAGATATATAACATAATCTTACACCAAATTTGTCGAACCAACGTTCCAAAATTAATTTTGGGATTGCTCCCCATGTAGGATACGGATCAACATATTGTGATGTAATGATTGAGGTGATGGCCCTCGATGCCACCCTACACGGTAACCAACTGCAAACAATTTTCAAACAACATAAAATTTTAAAAAATAATTTGAAACGAACCATAAACCTCATGTTGTAATGAAAAGTTAATCGGAACTAGTTACATACCCTCGACCATCCGGCCATATCATTGTTCTCCCATCAGGCGCAACCTCGTGACTAGAATTGGAGCATCGTGAGCCTTGAATGTTATTACCAATAGCAACAGGTATTAAAGGTGGTGGATTAGCAGAAATTGAAGTATGTCATGAGGCAACAGATGTTAATGGTTGTGACGGAGAATGATCAACAGTCGGGGAAATGATATCTTCTGGGACAAAACCCGGTGTGGGCATCATCACTATAATCGATTTAGATTAATTCACCTTACTAGATTGGGGTGGAAGCACTGCAACTTGTTGGGTAGGAGGCTCCACATGTTGTTAGGTGGAATGTCCCATATATTGTGAGGTTGGTGTAGTGACATTGGCATCTAGTGGCAATTGATCAATTGTTGCTTGTACCTGCTGAGTTTCTTGAGTTACCTTATGCGGTAAAACCATGCGATTTTTCTTCAAATGAAGCTTGAGTCTAATCTTTTCTTTTGGAGCCATCTATAAAAAAATAAGATGAATAAAAACAATTAGCACACACAATAGTTTGTATAAATATTAAAGAAATGCAGAATAATAAAAAAAATGCACATTGCAGATAGCAAAACAACAGAATAATAAAGAAATGCACATTGTCAGATAGCAAAACAGCAAAACAGAAAAACAGCAAAACAGCAAAACACATTGCAGATAGCATAATGGCAGAATGAGAATGGCATTAAAAGCAATAAATAGAAGGATGAACAATACTAAAAGCACAAATACTAACATATATACTTACTAAAAATTCAAACGTCAATTGAAGAATCATCCCCATCTTCATCATCCATATCACTATCATTATCAATTGGGATATTTGGAACAAACGTTACATTGACTTCTTCATCGCTATGTGTTTCATCATGCAAGTCAACCAATTCTTCAATTTCAGTTAATTGTTCAACATGTGTCATATCTTCATCTTGATATGGTATGTCCTCATCGAGGTTGTCCACCTCTACACGACCCATAGGCTTTGTTTTGATAACTGCAGACCAGTGACGCTTATCGGTTCACGTTTCAGGATAAGGTACATAATACACTTGTCTAGCTTTTTGTGCAATTATGAAGGGATCATAGAGATCATATTTCCGATTCATCTTGACATCTACAATATCATACTGTGGATGAACTTTGGTTCCTCTGTTCCGTCTTGGATCAAACCAATGGGAATAAAACAAGGCTACCTTGTGAGGCAATTTGTAATACTCTAACTCGTAGATATGTTGGATGACTCCGTAGAAATCATCTTCTCCTCCTCCAGTAACCCCTTTTACATAAACTCCACTATTTATGGTTTTCTTACCCTGAGACCAATCTATGGTGTGAAATTTGTACCCATTAATGTAATACTTGTGCCAACTTTTGACCATTGACTCAGGACCTCAAGCTAATGATAACAAGTTAGGGTCGGTCACACCATTTGCCTTGTCACTGGCCTATACAAACATGATATTTGTAACATCCTCTAAATTTATTATTTAAAATAATTAAGACTTATAAATATATATATTTCATTATTAATTTAGGCGTGATAATTATTTGCCTTGTTCGACTTATTGTAGATGATAAAATTATTAGTAAGAATTATTTGCCTTGTGTGATAATTCTATATATATATATATGTTTTTTTTAGTACAAGAAGAATTTGAGCTAAGGGTTTGTGGCTAGGTGTGACCCAACCCATAATAGAAATTTGGGCTTGGAGTTGGTGGCTTAGTTTTTGTATGATCAAGGTTAAGAAAAATAAATAAATAAAATAATATTTTCTCCCTTCTATTCTTTATTTGGGCCCAACACTATCTACCCAATAATCTCCACTTTAAATTTTCCCTAAAGTCCACAATATTTCCATACTAAGTAATATTAAGCAGAAAAAAATACTGAAACCCTAGCCGTCATCTCCTTCACACCTCATCTCCTTCGTGCAGCAAAATTTTCGTGTGAACAACTTCATGGGGGCTTAGAGTTTCGTACTAGGAAGAAAAGCGGCCAAGGTAAGGGCTTTTCCCCGCACAAATTATAGTTAGACCGTTACTTGGATACATGAAACTTATAATTGTAATTGCTTGTTTTTGAAAGAAATAAATGTAGACTAATAAAATAAAATAATGAAATCCGAAATCTTTTACATTGAGTTGATATGTAATGTATGTCTTTTCAATAAGTAAAAATGTGAATTTTTATCTTTTACGTGATAAAGTTTTAATTTTTATGATGAGTATGAAGCAAAATATGATTATTTTTTTATGTTATATATATATGACAAGATTTTGGTTCGATGATGTATATGAGTTGGAGTTGAAGTTTCTTGTTATATATAAAGTTTTAATCTTTATGGTGTAAATGAAGTCAAGTCTCGATTTTTATGCGTACGTTGTGAAAATTATTATTTAATGATTATTTGTCTATGAATATATGATTCTCATGATAAGGATGTGTGATATGTGATCTTTGTGATATGTGAATACGATGATGGTTTTAAAAATATGATTTTTTTGTTGAAAGTATATGACATGATTCTTAGTGGGCTGTGTGCGAGTATAGTTTTGATAATATATTGTCATGTCATGGCATATGCATCATTGTGGGAGTTGCCTTGGTGGCAGGTTTATTTCCCCATTGGTATGGGTGATTTTTCTATGTGGAAGTTGCCTTAGTGGCAGGTTTATATCCGGATCATATAGTTTTAAGAGCATGCATTATACATATATCTTTTTTATACGATTTTCCGTTGGCGCATTTTTTTCTTTTAAATTGGAAGTTTTTACATTTATATGTTTTGTGTTATTCTTCTATATGTTTAGCTTTGGTTTGATGTGGATGATGGAAAAAATTGACCCTTACAACAATATTTTAGGTACTAATGAGTTCGAGGAGATTCAAGAGTAATTGATGAGTATTAACGTGCGGTGAACGTGGGGTAAAAATGGGGTTTTCAAAACAATTTTGTAATAATAAGTATTGTTGCAACATTTCTATGTTTATTTATTTTTTTAATTTTTGTCGCAAAACTTTTAAATGCATTCGAATTCTATAAATACGGAAGTGGGTTTTTTCTTCCGTTATGAATAATTGATTTTTCTTTTATTTTAGCTTGAATAAACCCTTTTTATAATATTAAATAAATGTGATTGTTACTAATTATTTAAAAGCATAAATGTGATCGTTACTAATTATTTAAAAGTATAAATGTAGATATTCTTACCCAAAAAAAAATTATCGTAAATTTTTCTAAAAGTATTTTTTTTTAATAACGTTTTGGACCAAAAATCTGGGGCGTTACAATATTCACAATAGTTAATTGAGAAGTTCTAATTTATTATCAACAAACTTCAATAAAGGCACCAAACCATTCTGGGAATTCTCCATGTATACGAGTTTGAGATATAGGGTCTTCTTCAACAATGGAATTAGAGTGCAAAAAGGCGTTCACAATAATGATAAAATTGTTATTACATATATTTGATAAATATGTGGGGTGTGTGTTTTCTGGCTTCTTACTCAATATATGGCTTGACCTCGTTGCAATTGATGAGGGTACATGAGCAGATCTTCTTTCAGCATTACTCAACCAATGTGTTTAGGCCTTCCCACTAGGACGTCCTAATTGATTGCTAATTGACAGTGTTGTTGTGACAGCATCATTTAATTTTGCAGCTTCATTACATTGGCTTCTATCAAACAAAGAGATTGTTTTGAAATAGTGGAAACAAAAATATGTTGTCTCTCAATGTAAGTATGACATACATATTGAGCCTTCCACTCTAGCTTTGTTTTTCACTGTGTGCTTAAAATCACCCATCATTCGGGAAAAAGGAGACCAATAAATTAATAAATGTGGAAATATCTAGAAAAGAGATGAAATCCTTAATAGTGAATATAAAATACCTTTCAAATGGATACATCCATCGATATTGAACTGGACCACCAAGTTTTTCCTCATACGGGAGGTGAATTGAAAGATGCTCCATTGAATTAAAGAATCCTGGTGGGAAGATTCTTTCAAGTTTGCATATGATGAATGGAATATTTTCACCCAATTTGACCAATTCACCATGTCTTAAGGTATTGCTGCACAAGCCCTTAAAGAATTGACTTAATTCTGTTAGTGGTTTTCCACACATGGTCAGGCAATGAACTAAATGCAAATGGAAGCAAACACTCTATAAATATGTGACAATCGTGGCTTTTCATCCCATTCATTTGTCCTTTATTAACATCTGCACATCTTGCCAAGTTAGAAGCATACCCATCTGGCATCTTAAGCTCCTTTATCCATTTACAAACTTTCGTTGCCTCATTAGACGTAAGGCAATAATTTGCCTTAGGTTTTGTCATTTTTCCATTGTTATGTGGAACCAACTCCAAGTCGCTACGTTGGCAAATATGGCCAAGTCCATTCTTGCTTTTTCATTGTCCTTAGTCTTGTTCTTAACATTCATGATAGTGTTAAACACATTATCAAAGAAATTTTTTCTATGTGCATGACATCTAAATTATGCCTTAATAAATTATCTTTCCAGTATGGAAGATCCCAAAAAATGCTTCGTTTAGTCCAATTATGATTAACTTCATATCCAAATAATTTAGAAACTGCATTATCTATCACTCGTGGAATATTATGAACCCAACTCCATACTTCTTCACCGGTCAATATTGGAGGAGGTTCATCCTTAACAACCCTATTTTTAGTGAACCCTTTTTTACTTCTTCTAAAGGGATGATTAGGAGGTATGAAACGACGGTGACAATCGAACCATGAATTTTTGCCACCATATTTCAAGGTAAAAGCCTTATTTTCGTCCATACACATTGGACATGCCAACTTACCTTGAGTACTCCATCCAGATAACATGCCATAAGCAGGAAAATCGTTAATTGTCCACATTAAGGCTGCCCTCATTACAAAGTTTTGTTTCATGGAAATATCATAAGTCAAAGCCCCTTCACTCCACAACTGTTGAAGCTCGTCTATTAACGGTTGTAAATACACATCAATGTTTGCTTTTGGGTTAGATGGTCCAGGTATGAGACAAGTCAAAAACATGAATGGTTTAGTCATGCACATTTCAAGCGGGAGATTATACGGGGTCACAACAACAGGCCAACAAGAATATGGGGATGAAGATGCTTGAATGTATGGCGTGAAGCCATCAGAACATAAACCAAGTCTTACATTTCTCGGTTCATTTGCAAAGTTTGGATACCTTGCATCAAAATGCTTCCAAGCTTCTTCATCAGACGGATGACGTAAAATGCTTGAACCCGATCTATTATGTTGATGCCATCTTATTTGGGCAGCAGTTTCCATTGATGCATACAATATTTTTAACCTAGGAGTGATTGGCATATAGAACATCCTCTTAAATGGAATGTCTTTGTGGTTACCTATCCCAGGCTTACGAGGAACATATCGGGGTTCATGACAAAACCTACACTCTAGATCTGCGCTATTATCTTTGTAGTACAACATGCACCCTTTAACACAACAATCAATTTTCTCAGACTTCAAACCTAGCATGGACACCAATTTTTTCGCTTGGTAAAATTTTTTTGGAAGTGAATCCTTAAAAGGACACACATCTACAAGCATGCTTTCAAAGAAATCAAGACATTTCTGCGGGACATTCCAATTTTATTTGCAAGCTAAAAGTTTCACGCATATTGAAAGTTTTGAATCAGAAACCCCCTCATATAAGGGTTTGTTTGAAGTAGTTAACAAATCATAAAAGTCTTGAGCATCATCGTTTGAGGTCTCTTCATTAATCTATTCCTCGTTGCCCTCATCACTCAAATTTTGGAACTCATACGTAGGGCCGAATGCATCATCGACCATATGTTGCATTAAGGTAAATGGATCATCGTTATCAATATATCCACTACTACTTGGAACATTTTATGTGTCAATTTGTGGGGCTTCTTCACCATGCTCAGTCCAATACCAATAATTTGGTTGGAACCCAAACCTATACAAGTGAACTTTGACTTCACTTGCAGATAATACACCGCTACACATGCAATTATGACAAGACATCTGATGCCACCATCTTTTACAAACTGATTTCGACTTATTGCCTTCGTTATAAACTCTTCAACACCTTTTGCGAAGGCTGGTTTCAACCCCCCTCGTTGAACATAAAGTCTATCATAGACCCAACTACGATCTGGGTGGTAGCCATCCATATTCTGAAGGACAAACAAATTACAGAGAAGCGATGAACTGATTAACAAAATGTAATTTTACATATCAAATAGGATAGCAAAATCCTACTAAATTGAAATTTATACCAATATATAACAAAACAACAGCAATACACAGAAGTACAGCAATACAAAACAACAACATTACACAGAACATATATTATTATGATCTAACAGTAATTCCCCAATAAATAATCAAAAAATTTGTTTATGTAGAATTTTGGATTTTGATTTGATCATCAAAATTGGAAGAAAATATACTTTTGTATAGTTTCCTTGGTTCTCATGGACAGTTTGCGGAACAGATTTTCAGCATCAACATATACAAGGTAGTTTAGAAATAATTGGTCATATTTAGTTTAGAAACTAAAAGCAATTTCAGTGCTAGCAGTAGTAACATAAAATCTAAGATTCCTATTTATTTATTTTTGGTATTTTTTAGTTACCTGTGGTGAATTTTGTGTACAATCTCATCTCAAGCAATGTGAGTTATCTGAGACAATTGATCCACCTACAAGACCAGAAAAAAGACTCAAAATGCTTAAGGAGCCTTTGGAACAAGGACCAACAATCATATACGTACCTAAACATATGTAATCATTGGATAAAAGAAACGAAAGAACATATGTAATCATTGGCAAGATGAGAGAACATATGTAATCATTGGATAAAAGAAACGAAAGAAGCAAGAGAAAATAATGAAAAAAATCAAGATATACAGAAGAGTTGAAGATAACAATAACTTACTGATATGAGGTTGAGAAATATAATGTTGGACTATGGTACACCTTCCTTAAAAGTAAAGAAATTGCTTGAACGACAGAATTACCTAAAGATGAAGATATTCTAAGGTTAATCAAAAAGAAAACCAACAAATTAAATGTCAGTTTCAAATCACCCTTGTTATGCTGACTACTGCATATCTAAAAGTAGGCTACTAATGGTTCGTGCACATTTTTACACTGTAAAATATTTAGAGACTAATCAATTGCTTAAAAATGAAGGACAAAACTGGACAAAATTTGATCTATGTATCATTTCTAAATTTTGTTCCTAAAAACATGCACAAAAACACGCCATAAACCGACATTAAATTAAATGAAACATAAATTACAAGAATGGCAGACCTGTGCCTA
Organism: Cicer cuneatum; assembly: GCA_037974295.1. Classification (NCBI taxonomy): domain Eukaryota; kingdom Viridiplantae; phylum Streptophyta; class Magnoliopsida; order Fabales; family Fabaceae; genus Cicer; species Cicer cuneatum. The sequence goes on from JBBPBO010000005.1 coordinate 25,957,750, forward strand.
AGATAGGATCCAACAGTAACACATGCCTATCTGATATATCATTTGGCAACTTCTCGTATATTAGCTGCTCAATAATCAAGGGGTGAGTTAGACATTGTGAAATTGAAATATACACAAAGATATACTCAATTCTCATGCATATATGCAGATGACAGACCTGCTGACCATTGTCACCTTCTCTATGAATAAGAATTTTACCAATCTTGATACCTTTGCAGCATTCTCGTTTTTTAGGTTTGCAATTACAAATTTGCAACTTAAAATTATAATATACAATAAAATATGAAACATAAAATATTATGTTTAATTTAACACTTAAAATTTTTAAAATTCAAAACCTTAAAAATTTACGTTCAAGCTTCACCATTGGAGGGGTATCTCTATTTATAAACTCACTTGAAACTTTACCTTTTTATTGGATTAAGTACATGGATTTTTTTCCAGTAAACATAAATGGCAAAGAAAACTGATATTTATATCGGAATAAACGAGAATCAAAGCTTATATTCAACTATATGCACATGTATAGGAATTAGAAACAGGACTATTTGCAATATAATAAGGTAAACGTTCTCAAAAAGAGTCTGGCAGCACGAACCATCAAATATTCAAATTAAGGGTTCATCTTTAGATGGCAGAACATATCAATCACCAAAGTTTCATGTCAAGCATTTGCCGATATGCAGGGTTCAAGCAGACGTCCATCAGTATAAAATATTAAATAATAAATTAATTTGAGAAATCATGGTGTAGGATTGACTTTTCCTTGATGGTAAAGTATGCTACTGCTATACTGGCAAAAATGTAATGCCAGCGGACTGAGGAAACCAGAAAATGAAGGAATAGTTAGTGTGGTTATGGAATTTTTGGCAATACGTAGAGCTTTGATCCAATTCAGTCTTACTAAGCCCTCGTGAGATCTGTTATTACAAAATCAAGTTGTTGTTCTACAATATTAACTATATATCCAACTCACGAAACCATGCACTAATGATATCCTCCACTGCACATGATTGTGGTTTATATACCATAAAGAAACTGCATTTTATATTACAAATAGAAGGCTAATGGTACATAAACATTCACCACACAAAAACGACTTCATTTTGGCACCAAATACATTATTGTTTAATTTTATGATTAGAAATCGAATTCGGTACTCTCGAAGTTTACAACACTCGAAGACACTCACACACCAACTACTTGTGCTAGACGTGTTACAGTTCTAATTATTCTGCAACTGAGCACATTCTGACGTTTACACAGAATTAGTTACTCTGTAGTTGCATAAATTATATTGTTTATAAGATAATGGGTTGACAAATCCCACAAACACATTTTGAGAAGAAGATTGTGACATAAATTTTGAACCTTGCATACCGGCAAATGCTTGTCATAAATTTTTAGTGGTCGTAACCTACCCTTAAACTGGATGGCTTGTCATAACTTTACGCTACAGAAACAATTCAGTCAAGCAAGGAGCTATCCTAAACATAACTAAGTTTGATATAAACATGGTAGATAAAACATCAAATCAAAAAAATCAAAAACAGTGAAATCTTATTCAAATCTACATAACATGTATCAGTTCAAACATAATAAATATTTGATGAAAAGTGTAATGAAAAACAACACTAGATCATCAGCATAGATACTTACTTACTTGCAGCATCAGATAATAATGTGCAGTTTCATCAAGTCAAGATGTTTTAAATAAGATTGAAGTGTGCAGAATGCAAATCAAAGGTAACTCTCCCTTCATCTCATATAGAAAACCTGAATGCACTATATTTAATTTTATTGAAGCTTGTTTAGTTACATGGTTCTTTTATCATACAATGTTAATATGAATTTCCTAATAAAACATTCAAAATTCCAAATCATACGTGACAAAAGAGAAGGTCGAAAATGCCGCTGAAGTCAAACAACATTGTTACAGTAAGTAAAGCTAGGGTTCGAACTCGACAACAAAGAAGGGAGAAATAGTTAAAGGAAGCGTCAACAACAACAAAGATGGGAGTTTTACCTTATGTAGCACAGCAAGCTCAGAGACGAAGGGAGGCCGCAAACAGAGATGAAGGGAGGACGGAGTAAACAGAGACGAAGGGAGAACGGAGCAAACAGAGACGAAGGGAGGCCGCAATGAATAAGGAAGATGGAGGGTAATCGTGAATGGGAAAACGAAATGGAGGATGGAAGGTTTGGTGTCGCTATTTTGGGGAAAACGCAAATAGGGAAAACACAAATTGGGGGAAACTGAAGGTTGAGGTTAGGTTAGGTTAGGTTAGGTTGTGATTATGTTTATTTTTTACATTTTATCAGTTTTAAAAAATTAAACAATTTTAAAAAAAAATTACATATTAAATTTGCCCACGGACATTACCCATGGACAATCCGTGGAAACATAAAATACGAAAATATTTTGAAAAATTAAGTTTAGTTGCATTTTTTTAACATTACCCACGGACTAACCGTGGTATAGTGTTAAAAAAAATATTTTTCAAAATAAGGAATTTACTTACGGTTTTTCCGTGGGTAATTAATAATTTACCAACGGACTAAGGTCCGTAGGTAATTTTCCGTAGGTATAGAAGTTTTTTCTTGTAGTGAACACTAAATGTCACTATTGACATAAAGACTTGTAAGATGAATAATCAATTTCAAACACCATTCATGATGATTGAATTCATTCAAAAACTAATTTTTTATATCACTCAATATCATGAATAATAGATAAAATATAACGTATCAATAACAAGTTCAGTATCAAAACATAAAACTGTTTTTGCATCCCCCAAACACAAAGTACAAAATTAAAATGTAGTTATATCGCAGAATTAAAAAGATAGGGAAAAAGAAAGATCACACAGATATTTTTATAATGGTTCCTCTACGTGTTCTCCCTGTGTAGAGTACATTCAGTCCTCATTCATCATAAATGAGAATTTCTTCCTTTAATTTGCAATATGAACTTTTACAAAGATTTGTCGACAATTGATTTGCTAACGATTGTAGAGTACAACCCTTTCTTCCCTTAATGTCCAAGAATCATATTTTTGAAACACCCTTCAATAAACCTAAACAAACTCTTTCAAATTGAAGGCACCCTTAAATCTTGAAAGCCTCTTTAACCTAGAGTAATCACCAACTCTAGTACCTTGAAAAGAACCATATTTTCAATCCTATCAATGTGAAGCGAATTGAACCCTCAATTGCTCGCAACTGGAATGATCATTCCAAGAAAGGATATCCACATCATTGATGCTTTTCTCTAAAAAATTCAATCTCATAGTGAAAGGGAGCCAAAAATAGTTTTTGATTTAGATTGTCTTTCTTGAAGAGATAAATGATGAAGAAGGATTGAAAATGTTCATTTTTAAATGATGGAGCATATAAGTGTTTATTAGACATGGTTCAGTAAAGAAAAAGATACAATAATACAACTGAAATAATTGATTTTTAAATAAAAAAACTCATCTTTGAAACACGTGTAAATCAATTCACATAATCTATATTTGATTCATAAGTAATTGAAACTTCAAGATTCAAGTTTCTATTGCATAAGTCGACTTATAAGTTGATTCATTCAACTTACAGCGAGTTTTTAAAGTCAATTCACTTATCACATAAGTCAACTCATGCATGTCTATTTCATGAATCAAGTTCATGGCATGTGTATGTCAATTCACAAAATAGACTTAAAAACAAGTTTTCAATGCATTTCATGACTTTCGAAAATGATTATAACATGCACCTATGTTATCTATGTTAAAACGATGTTTTCAAAAAAGGTTTCCTGATTCGGGACCTTTAATGAATATTTAGAATTAAGAGACCAACAAAGACACACAAAATCATCTACGGTAAACTCATTTTTTACATTAGTTAAAACAATAAGTCTAAACCAATGAGGCTTTCACTCACTTTTACTCCCATTTTTTATGATTCAAACTTTGCAAATTTATTGATTTGTTGATGAACTTCTCAATATCTTGAATTAGTGATGTTCTTCATGAAAAAGTGTCGTGAGTGTGTGCATACATTTCTTTTGAACCTTATACCTTGTGAGAACTTCTATAAATATTGCAATACTTTTCCCCCTTTGATTTTATTAAAAAGAAAGAAACAACCAAATTAGAAGTATCGAATAATACACATGCAACATATTAAATCATAAGTCTAAATAATGCAACTATGCAATTCATAACTACTTAAAAATGAACCGCAATTCATAAAATATAGTCCTTTATAGAAAGGCAATCATGGCAAATAGACACAAAACTAAGCATTATGGTATTAAATGTGCCATTACAAGACATACTAATCAAGCCTAAATAGGATCCCGAAATTTCAAACCAATTGAAGCATTGTCATGAATAAAACAAACAATGAATATATGTCCTAAAAAAACATATTTACCAATTAGCATATATATATATATATATATATACATAAAAAAAATAAGGTTCATCTATTTTAAAATAAAAATAGTACAATCAGATCTAATGATTAAAAAAACAAAAACACGCTAATAATATACATACAAAATTGCATCAGCCAATGAAAAATAACCAAACATAAACCTTAATTATGGTGAAGAGAATTAGGGGGGATGTTAGGATATAGATGAAGAGAATTAGTTACAAAAATTAGTTCACTATTTCTTTTACTTGCGCTTATCTTGTATAGAAAATAAGTTATGGAATTAGAAATGATTATCAATTGGGCTATCATTCTATTTAGCTTTTATTAAAGGCAGATGATGTTAGGTTCATATTGTTATTGAAAGAATATTAGCTTTTGATTTGTCTTCTTTTTTTAGTCTTGACATATTGCACCTATAGTCTGTTAATATCAGCTAGCATTTTATAAGTCTGTTGATATTCAGTAAGTTGGGCTGTTGCTGCTAGTAGCTAGTTATTTTTGTTTTTTGGCAAAAATGCAGAGCTTTTTATAAAATTTGAATGTTTGCTTTTATCTGTCTGATGATAGACTGTATACATTACTGCAAGAATGGGAGCATTTCTTTTTTAGGGGTAGTCTATATTCACGGTTAATCAGTATAATATGCATGTTTTTACCATAATCGGTATTTTTCTTTTTATTAACTGATGTGCAGGTACATTATGGTGAATGCTAAAGATGGATGGGAAAATCGGTAGGTAAAATCTGAATGGAAGAAAGATGAGAACTTGGCTGGGGAATGGAACTACACCTCTGGTCAATGGAATGGAGACGCTACTGACAAAGGTAAATTAAATTGCTTCGTTGAATGACCTTATATTATTGTTGCTGGTGTTTACTTTTAATTTAAAGTTTATTTGTAAATTATTCATGATTACATGAAGATCGAATGTAGGTAAACATGCTGTTCACGGGCTAGATGAAATGTGCAATATTTGTTTAAATTGAAATTATATCTAGAAGCATAAACTAAAACATAATTTTATTTTCATTGCCATAAGAATCTGTTTTATGAATCAGTGATCTTCATGACTGGCTGTTGAATGTCAATCCTTTTCTGAAAAATCCAATTTGAAGGAAAAGAAACTCAACTTCAATTAAATTGAATGCATAAGTGTAAATAAGTGAAATCTAAATGAAAGTGATGTAGGAGGGTTCACGGCCAGAATCAAGGAAGAAACGGCTTTGCGGACAAAAGCAGCAGAAAATGCGGAAAACGATCGTCTGGTATCAGATTGTTTATTATTATACCTTTCCGAAAAGGGAATCGCGCCACGAACACAACTCATAGCTTTTCCATGAAGTATGGGATCCAGAACCATTTTGAGCTCGTCTTGGGCCTCAAAACAGCCATTTTAGTTTTTCCCGTAATTTCGGGCTTTTCTGTTTTACAGCCGTTTTAGCTTTTCCTTTAATTTCGGGCTTTTTTGTTTTACCTAATTTTCATACTAGGGTTTCTATTATCTATTTAAAGACTTTCTATGCTGTAACAAACGGTATCTTTTAATAAAATAATTAATTTTGAGAGTTTTTCTCTTCTTTGGTGGATTCCAGAACTTGTTCTTTTTTTAGGATTAGCGCTTGCTAACCCTTTGCGATTTCCGACTACGTCAGGTGGTATCAGAGCATGCTTTCTCCTGTTTCTTTTCGTAGCTTGAACAACCATGGGAGATCAACTAGTCACAAGAGCAGACATCGAGGGTATCACTGCGGCTTTTACCGCGGCCCTTACTGCTTTGACTACGCAGATGACGACTCAGATGGTGGCTTTGACGGTTCAAGTGAACGCTATCAATAATAGGAGGGATAGAGGCAGGAGAGATGAACCGCCCAGGCGTCCACATGGAGGCTTGCTGGCTCGTGTTGAATCGGACTCTAGTTCCAAAGAAGAGGTCCAGGAGGAGAATCAGGGTTTCGATAATCAACAGAATCGCAACGACTACAGAGTCAAAGCTGACATCCCGTTGTTCTATGGAACTATGGGGGTTGAAGAGTTTCTGGATTGGCAGATTGACATTGATCGGTTCTTCGACGTGATGGGTGTGCCAGAAAACAAGTAGGTGAAGATGGTGGCAATTCGATTGAAGAGTACCGCTGCTGTGTGGTGGGATAAGCTTGTTGTTCAGAGGCAGCACCAGAGGAAAGCGCCAATCAGAACATGGAGGTGAATGAAACAGTTGATGCTGGAGCGTTTCTTGCCTGAAGATTATGAGCAGATTCAGTACAAGATGTATATCGATTGCGTTCAGGGAAGAAGGAGCGTGACTGAGTATACAGCAGAGTTCCTGCGTTTCTCAGAACGCAACGAACTAGGAGAAACTGAGGGTCAGAAGGTGACTCGCTATATTAATGGCTTGAAGGGGTCGATACAGGAGAAGATGGGTCTACAGACTGTCTGGACCGTGACGGAGGCCTCTACACTAGCCTTGAAAGCGGAACTGATGGAGAAATCCCCCAGAAATTTCTCATCTTTTCGCAGATTCACTCCGCAGGGTAATTCTGAAGTTGCTGGTGATGAGGATAAGAGTGTTGCTGCGAAGGATTCTGACTCCTCAGAAAAAGGAACCAGTGGAACCAGTAGTGCTACGCCCAACAAGAGGGCGAACCAGAAGTCAGCCAACCCATACGCGAAACCGATGGGAGATAAGTGTTTCCGTTGCGGTGGGCAGGGTCACAAGTCGAATGTTTGCCCTTCCAGGAGAACGACTGCAGTCTTGAATGAGGAGTCTGAGGAAGAGGAAGCAGGCAACGAGTATGACGATGTTGAGTTCGCTGAAGAAGCGGTGAATTTTGTGCTGGAGAGAGTTCTGTTGTCTTCAAAGGAGGAGGGGCAAAGGAAGAATCTTTTTAGAACACACTGTTCTATTAAGAATAAGGTGTGTAATCTGATCGTGGATAATGGGAGTACAGAGAACTTGGTATCCCAGAAGCTGGTGGAGTACCTAGAGTTGCCGATAGAACCGCATGCCAAGCCTTATGCTTTGGGCTGGGCGAGTAAGGGTTCACAGGTTAAGGTGACGAAGACTTGCAAGGTGCCTATTTCCATCGGAAGGCATTACAAGGAAGAGGTAGTGTGTGGTGTTTTGAATATGGATGTGTGTCATGTCCTACTGGGGCAACCTTGGCAGTATGACAATGATATGACGTATAGAGGCAGAGATAATGTGATGATGTTCACCTGGGGAACGCACAAGATAGCTATGGCCCCGGTTTCTGGTTTTAATAGAAAAACAGGGGAGGAGAAGTCCAGTTTTCTTGTTATGACGCAGGATGAGCATGACCTGACTGAGACCTTCAAGGAAACTGAGTGGTTTTGCCCAGTGGTGGCCAAGGATGTGCAAGCCGTTAAGGAAGCTGTCAAGGCGAAGTTAGAGGCTGCTGGGCAGAAGAACAAAGTCGCTGCTGACAAGCGCAGAAGAGTCAAGGTCTTTGCTGTGGGAGATGATGTGATGGTGTTCCTGCGTAAGGAGAGGTTCCCAGTTGACACTTATAAGAAGCTTCAGCTTCGCAAGTACGGGACTTTCAAGGTGCGAAAGAAGATCAATGACAACGCCTCTGTGATCGACTTGCTGGGATCCATGAATATTTCCAATACCTTTAATGTGGCTGATATTTATGAGTTCCATGAAGATGCTGACCTTTATTTTGGTATGAACTCGGGGTCGAGTTCTTTAGAAGTGGAGGAGACTGATGTAGGAGGGTTCACGGCCAGAATCGAGGAAGAAACGGTTTTGCGGACAAAAGCAGCAGAAAATGCGGAAAACGATCGTCCGGTGTCAGATTGTCTATTATTATACCTTTCCGAAAAGGGAATCGCGCCACGAACACAACTCATGGCTTTGCCATGAAGTATGGGATCCAGAACCGTTTTGAGCTCGTCTTGGGCCTCAAAACAGCCATTTTAGTTTTTCCCGTAATTTCGGGCTTTTCTGTTTTACAGCCGTTTTAGCTTTTCCTTTAATTTCGGACTTTTTTGTTTTACCTAATTTTCGTACTAGGGTTTCTATTATCTATTTAAAGACTTTCTATGCTGTAACAAACGGTACCTTTTAATAAAATAATTAATTTTGAGAGTTTTTCTCTTCTTTGGTGGATTCTAGAACTTGTTCTTTTTCTTAGGATTAGCGCTTGCTAACCCTTTGCGATTTCCGACTGCGTCAGAAAGTTATATTAAATTACTAACAGTATAGCAATTATGAACGTTGATATTAGGACATAGGACCATTGGATGTTCTCATTTCAGAATTAATGCGATTGAGATTAGCAATAAAATTTCACTAATGTATTTTCCCATTGCTTGAGAACAGATTAGTATTCTTCTAGGATTTATACAATAAGTGTCCCAGGAACTAAATATTAAAATTAGGCCCCATATCATTTAAATAGATGAATCACAACCCTGTATTTCAATTTATAGAATATGCTTCTAGACTAAGAGTATGAATTTATTAGGTAGCATCTTACTGAACCTAATAATTCTTGAGTAAATTTGTTTTCGTAATTTAGTTTGTAAAAAATTAATCAGTCTCAATATCAACACTAAATCAAATATTGAGTCAATTTGTCTTAAGCTTATTCATTTTGATACTATTGCTGCCGGTTATAAATGGTTGTTTGTTCATATTGAGGCATGTTTATTTGGTCCTTTTGTATAGTAAGTTGATAAAGGATAGTTTTTTATATGATGGCTTAAATTTATGTTATGGTTTTAAGATAATATACAAAGTAAGCAGTTTATGCTTTGGTTTGGAATACATTGTTTTTTTTCTCTCATCCTTAAGTGTCTAGTGATGAGTGATGTCCGATTCACTATTTTGTGTAGGTCCGTGAACCAATGCCCGCTGTGTACTTCTTTCTCATTGATGTATCAATAATGTTGTTCAAACTAGTGCAACAGCTGCAGCTTGCAGTGCCATAAGTCAAGTTATTACGGACCCTAACTACAGTGGAAAGTGGAAGGCACCATTGATCGACAACCTAGGTTCAATTTTCATCCTTGTTTTCACAGTGGAAAGTGCAGGCTGAGAAGGCAGCATTTGAAGAGGTTGAGAAGAAGAAAGAAACAATGTATTCCAAACCAAAGGATAGTGCCCACTCTTTGTTGAAAATATATTTTTAAGCATGATATATTGTTGTAAAATATATCATGCTTAAGAATGGGCACTATCCTTTAATCTTCATTAATCTTGATTGATTTTTTGTTTGTTATAAAAAAACCTTCTGAACTGGTAGGGGCTTTGAGCCAAAACAGAATAAATCTACTCCTAGAGTTGTTGGTTTATTGTTATGCTATTCTGTAGTGTTATTTCTTTAAGACGACCTTGTTGATCGTCGATTGTTTTATACTTGTTGCCTAATTTCCCTTCTATTTTCTTATTCTTTTTGCTTTAATAGATTAGAGTTGAGAAATGAGTGGAGACGCGAGAGAAATGAGTTGAAAAATGAGCAGGTGCAAAATAAAAATTACAAATTAGCGTCGGATTAGTCCGACGCCAAATAGTTGCTGACTTTTCAAGTTGGACTTTAGCGTCGGCCGCACCGACGCTATAAAATAAAAAAATTGACTTTTATTTGACCGTAGCGTCGGCCCATCCGACGCTAACAGTTCATTGTCTTTTTCTTTGTTGACTTTTAGCGTCGGCCATCCTACGCTACGTATTTTTTAAATGACATGGCAAAAGCCTTCTTTAGCGTCGGATGGCTTTTTCTTATTTATTAGCGTCGGTTTAGCATCGGCCAGGCCGACACTAATATATCATCCGACACTACATGACCGACACTATGCAATAGCTTCGACCGTTTTAGCCTAGGCCCGACTCTGACGCTAAAACGACGTTAGCGTCGGCTTTTGGGCTGTTAGCGTCGGCTTTTGGCCGACGCTAAATCATGTTTTTCTAGTAGTGGACCAAAGGTCAAGAATAATAGGAGATCAACAATTACAAGTGATATAAAAACAAATAGAACCAAAGTCTCTTGCAAGGTTTATCGACATGATTTGACCGCAGGAACACACATGTAAATGACCCAAGTAAGATGTAATTTGTAGTAAAAATCATACTAAAAGATAAACTAATTTTCTCTTCTGAAAAATAAACCCATAAACTTATAAAATAATTCAAATTGGTTCTCACGATTAAATCAATAATACTTTAAATACAGAGGCGGAGGTAGTAAAAAATATGAACCAATGAGATTAGGTTTGATAATGAATCAAGTCAACTCAAATATAATTTGAGACTCAACCCAATAATTAAAATCATTAAATTTAGTCCATGAATGAATCAAATGGGCTAAATCGAAATTGAAAATTAAGCAGGTCAACTGAAAGAAGTACACTTGAACTATATACATTTCAACTCATTTGTTTCATGAAATGAAATGGCTCAATGATATATATAATATTTAAATAATAATTTTCACCATTTTTATGGTTAAATATTTGTGTGATAACTAAATTTTTAGGGTAAGATTTAGTGTTTTACATATTGATATATTTAAATTCGTGCTGTAGCTTCGTCATAGAATATCTCTGGCGGCGCTGCCACCTCTGGTCTCGACGGCATCGTAAATTGCCAAAACCCTAAACCACCTTTCGCGAGGAGGGAGGAATTTGGATTATAGGTTATGTTGTTGGTATGTAACCTAAAAACTTTAAACCAATTTATATAACCCTAAATAATCTCTCGATTTGGGTTTATCTGGCGGAATTCGATTATATACGTGTTTGATAGAGATAGAGATGTTGATTAATCCGCAAATCTAGCGACTCAGATCTGGTAATATTTCTCAACAGCAATTGATTCACACAAACATGATGAAACGATCCACTTGAATTGAGAAGAGAGAAAGAGTGGCTATTGTTGTAGCTAATTCCCGCATTATAGGATATGAGTGGTCATGGGTTTTGTTTTCACTACAAAATTGATTTTGGCTTGGTATCAATCAATTTACTAATATTGTTATTCAAATTAAATTTTGGTTTCGTATGATGGGTCTTCTTTAGGCATGACAATGGAGTGGTGATGATGGGTTTTGTTTTTCTTACTCTCAGCACTCATTAGATATGGTGGTGAAAATTTGAATTCGTTTTCGTCTTATATCACATGTATAATTTAGATCAAATTTCAGTAGAGTTTGAATTATTTTCTGTCTACACTCACATTTATTTAAATAAATAAAATAATAAATTTAAAAGTAGTATTAATTATAATTAATATAATAAAATTATTATTATTCTACTAATAGTAAAATTAAAAAATATTAAAATTATATTTTTTATAAAGAATATTATAATTTTTAATATATTAAATACGTATATATATATATATAATTAAAAAATAACAGTAATATCAACCCCTAAACTCATCTCATTCTCTGAATTTTAAATTTAAAAAAAAATCCACAGCTACCTACATCTGCATCCAATTAACAACCGGTTTGAGTGACAATCCGCATGTAGGGATTTTATTGTTAGACTTAGTATTCTTGTTTTGCACTATGTCATGATTTGATTGTGGTTTTCTCGGTTTTATGACACAATACTATCGGTTGTTCACTGGTGTTTTTGGTTTCTTTGCAATCGTGCAATTTCTTTTCTCTATATTTTGTGTTGTCATTTTCATTAGCTTTGAGTTGGGGGAAGGATATTCGTGAGTTCACATGTTTTTGCATATTGCTAGCTCTCTTTGATTTTGTTATTAGATCTTGTTTTTTATCTGTATGATGTGTAATTTAATTTGTGATTAGTTTGGTAGATTTAATTTTTTAATTGAAGATTTTTTTATGCAATTTATTGATGATCTTAATTTTAATTTTTTGTGCATTTTTATGAAGATCGATGATGAAGGTGACTTAAATAATAATTTGACATGGATTGATAGATCATCTTACATCATTTTATGTGGCTTTGACACATCAATATTAAAAATAAAAATAAAAAATAAAATAAAAACTTAACTTATTCTCCAAATTGTTGCCATTAAATAAAATAAAATACTAAAAATATGATTTTGTTTAAATTATATACCAGATTTGGTATTTTCTTTCGAATTACACAAGGACTTATAGGAGTCCATGATATCGACGTAAAGAAGCGTCTTTGTGTCTCACTACTAACTAGCCACTAAAACTAAAAAAGAATTGAATATTAAATTAGATATAATATAGAAATTGAAATCATAAGTTAAATTATGTGAATTGAAATTTTAAATTTTAAATTTCAGATAACCTTTGAAATAGAATTTTTTTTTTAAAATATATTACATTGAATAAAAATGGAAAAGTAATTTGTCCCAAAAAAAAAGAAATAGAAAATTAATTTAGATATAATATTGGTAGTTAATATTCTTAAGCATGTTATATTTATTATCATGAATTTGAAATATATTAATAAAAAATTTATATTAAATATCAAATTAAAATTAAAATTTATTATAATAAATAAAAATCAAATATTAAGTTAGATATAGTATAGTAATTAAAAATTTAGTTATATATATATATCATCGTGGATTTAAAATATGAAATCATCTTGAACTGAAAAATTCATATTTTAAATTTTAAATGAAAATATCACTCATAATTATAATTTAAATTTGAAATGATTTATGATAGAAAAAATCATAACAAAAATAATTAATTTTTTCGATTTAAAAATTATATGAAACACCATAGCTATATTGAATTAAATATTAATTATGGATTTGATTTATATACATTATCAGTATAGATGATTTTATACTATCAATAAATCATAACCATCAAGTCGTTAAAAATATTTGATTTTAACCATAATTATTTTCAAAGTCATGCATATAAGTGATTGTACTTTATATTTATCTCTCATTTTCACTTTTTCATTCAAGGAGCTCAGGAACATGAAGATGATCTATATTTTAATAAATTAGGATAAATTTTATTAATTTTAATTTGGTTTGTAATAATTTTTAATTTGCTTTAATTTGAAATTATAATAGTTTTAATTTAGTTGATGTCATGTCTAAACGAAGATAATTTGTTTCCTTATATTTAGTTTACTTTTAAAAAGATATGGTGTAGCCCCAATATAGGTCTAGAGAATAATGTCATTTATGGTCCATTTATGTTTAGAAATACTCTTACTATAAATATGCATTTGTAATTTCATTTAAAAAAAAGTTTGGAAATGAATTAGAATTGCATGATGAGTAGGGATAACAATTAAATTCAAACTCAGTGAGTACCCGCAACGGGTAGGGTAAAAACCCGCATAATAGGTATAGGTATGGGGAAGAGTAATTACCTGCAAAATTGAACAGGTATGGTGAAGATACGGGTACTATAGTACCCACCCCGCCCAGCACCCGCACACCGCATTTATATATTCACGGTATTATGGGGATTGCCATTGTTTTGGATCCAAGATTTAAATTCAAGTTGTTAGAGTACTTTTATCATAAACTTTATGAAAGTTTGTCTTCAATTGAAATTAACAATATCAAAAAATTATGTTACTTATTATTTGAAGATTATCAAGCTAAAATCAATAGGTTGGTGGACAATTCAACGGAAAAGTTCAATGAGAATGAGTCAAATTTAGAAAATGGTAATTGTACCAATTTTTTTAGACGTTATAATTCATATGTCCATGATATCAACGATGTGCAATCAAAATATGAGTTAAATCTATACTTGGAGGAAAATGTATTGCCTAAGAGTGCTACATTTTTTATTCTTGGATGGTGGAAAACAAATAGAATCAAGTATCCAATTTTGCAAGAATTTGACAAGGATATTTTGGTCATCTCAATTTCCACAGTTGATTTAGAATCTGTTTTTAGTACTGGTGGTACGTTATTGAGTCCTTAGTCTAGACTTCATGAGGATACTTTAGAGGCACTTATGTGTTCACAAAGTTGGATAAAACGCAAAAAACAAGGTAATAATTGTTGCAATATAGTATTTATTCAATTAAACTAGTGTTTAGTTTAACTATTTATTTTCTTTTATGTTTTAGCAACTATTGGTATCATTGGACCACTGCAATATTTAGAATCGAAAGATAAACGTTTGCAAACTTTTCAAGAATCTGATTTTGATGAAGAGGTAAATAATTATGATTTTATATTGAAGAGTTTTTTTTTGCTATTAATTGTGGCTTTATAATTATAAATAACTAATATAATACACATATCAAATTTTTTTACAGATCTCGGAGAATATCGCTCAAGGACTTGCAACTTGATAAAATATTATTTCGGATGTTTTGATGTTTATTATAGTAATGTGGGATCATTTGATATGTTTTGGATATTTTGAGTTAAAAAATATTTTAGTTTGTAATACTTTATGATTTGGATTTAAGATATTTGAAAATAATTTAAATTTAATCACAACAATAGCAATTATTTATCGATATATTTTTGTTAAAGTGCGGATAATAGATACGGACATTTAAGTACTTGGCAAGGATACGAGTATTAAAGTTGATACTCATTAGGGTATGAGTATTTTTTTAAACTGCGGGGAACGGGTACTATATTACCCTACCCAAACCCTACCCATTGTCATTTCCTAATGGTGAGTGAACTAGGTCTCTTATTTAAGTTATTGAAATAGAACTTATTTGAATATTATTAATGATTTCCTTACCACTATGACAATTTCACATTGGCTTGTCATTCTTCTAACTTCTAAGTGCCTTCTCCATCTTTGACATATATTTTATATTAATTTCTTTCTTTTTTCTTTTATTTGAAAAAATTACTTGATTAGATCTTTAATCTTACGTGAAAGCATTCAAATCAATATCACAGTTTTAGGTAGAAAATGTTATGTCCCCTTAATTCTTTTATTCTTATTATATATTTTTTTTATACAACTTTTTATCTAATCTACTTTTTGTTTTAGGAAACAAAAATTAATCTCATAATTTTTACATAATTAAGAGTCTATTTGAATGCGCGTTACACTGTTTTTTCTCATGTTCCTATATAAATTGGCCTTGAAATTTTCAAAGTTACAATTTGAAGAGGTGGAAATGTAACCAACCAAATCAAGAGAAATGCTAATAGTGGAAATATAAATTTTTATGTTAATTTTTCATACTTTTTAATGCAAATCTCTTTCTTTGTTTGTTTTCTTATATCAACAGTTAATAGACATATTTTTATTGAAAGAATTATATTCTTTTTTTACTCAAAAAATATATTTAATTTAATGTGTAGACAATATATATATATATATATATAAAAGGTAAGTTTGGTGGATGAGTTTAAAAACAGAGTGATAAGGAGCTATTTGATTCCTATCCAACATAATTCTAGCAATATCACAATATTGACGATTTTTCTTAAAATTTAATAGTATGTAGAAACACTTAAAAACATATATAAAAACTACAAAAAATTAAATGAATTTTTTGAGAAAAAAAATTATATCACAATTTAAATTAGATTTTTAATTTTTCGGGTCCATTTGATTCAACCGAGGGGAAGAAAAAAAATTTTAATAATTTTGTATTTGATTCAAGAGAATAAAATAAATTTTTAATTGTATTTTAGTTATATGCCGCCCTTCCTCTTCAAGTTTGCCCAAAATGAAAAGATAAGGGAATAAAAGATTGTGAAATAGTGTATGAGACTTAAAACAACTATTTCTCTCTAAAAAGTGATCTAGTATGTTTTTTTTTAAAAAAAGCTGATTTATTGTGTAATTCTTATTTTTTGACTGGAATTATGTGGTTTACTGATTTATTATGTGAATCCTAAGAGAAGGTTTTTTTTTAAGACAAGACTTCTTTTTTTCTTTGCAGGAAGGGGTTTTTTTTTTTTTTTAATCTGTAGCATTTTTTTAGGTAGAGAAAAAGGTACATTTTTTTAAGAAAGAAAAAGGTACATTTTTAAACTTAGGCTTTAATTAATTAATTTATATATTATAATAATTCTAATGATAATTATAATTAATATTATTATATAATATTTTTGGCCCATTAAAGGCATAACATATTTCGTATGAACATTTAATGAAGGTAATTATTATTATTCAGACAATTGAAAATGATAAATAATGAATTGTAGCTATCTACCCCTCCAAATTCCAATACATCGTATATATTAATCTCCAAAAAAATATATTGTATATATTAGAAAAAGTTGAATCAGTATTGTAAAGAAGGTTGTTTTTGTTGAGTTCTCTGCAAAAACATGAGTTGTGTACCCAGGTATTCATTTTCTTTTACCTCATCGATCTGATTTATAATTCTTTTATTTTCCTAGTATGTTTTGATAAATTGTAGTAGCACTTTACTTAATACACGTGATTAGTTCATAGTTTTTTTTAATTAAAAAAAATCTTTCATTCGAATTCGATTTCTTACATTAAATTTTACTTATTCACACGGTCAACGATACAGAGCCGTTAAATTAAGATTGCAGGGCTCCTATTTTATGTTCGGTAAATTAACTTTAAAAATATAATTAAATTCAAATCTATTTGATCTTAATTCAATATATCTGATCTTGATTTACAGGGCACGTGAATTACTTCAAATCGTAAAGGATAAGATGGAAGCAAGTTCCATGAGCCTCAAAATACCCTTTATTGTGTGTTTGATAATTTCCCCTATAGTTATCATGGTTACTTTAATGTACCAAAATTCTAGTTTTGGGCTATTTGAGGGGTTTTCAAAAGGCATGGCAATAGGAGGCATGGCTCATAAGAATGTTACAACTAGTGACATTGGATTGGGACAAAATGTAACACTTGACAACTTTGTAGAAAAAAAGGAGAGTGAAGCCAATTTGAAAAGTAAGTAAAAATGTTACACTTTTTTGTGAAGTTTTTTTCCTAATTATTTTCATCCAACTTTGTTTGCTCTATTTGTTACAATGTTTTTAAGGAGAAAAATCCACTCTAGTTCATAAGTGCAATATGCATTTTGGATTTAAGATAATTTTGAGAGTTATATTATAAAATAATTTTGATTTGTTTCTTTTTGTGAAATTTTATATGTTATTTTCAACACTTTTCTATTTCAGCAATATTATTTATTACAAATCTATTATAAACAAAGACACTACAAAATGACGAAATCAGATTTTTTATTTCGCGGAAAATATAGTAGGTAGAAAAATATGAGACTTGCCAGGATTGAAATTTCCTCATTAATTTATACCAGTTTTGTTGTCAAATTTTTGTAATATTTAAAATTTTCCTTCCTATTTTAAATTCAATTTCATTGAAAGCAATCAAATTTAACTCTTTTAGAGCGAAAACATTTACACACAAATCATAAAATTATATTCATTTGAAATTTAAGTTTATCAAATAACTCACCCTTAGAGTTAATAGTAAATGTAGAAGCATATTTTTTTTTTAAAACGGCTTTATTATGTTAGCAAAGGGAGAGTTTGAACATAAATATGAGAATGATCAAATTTTTAAAATTTTGATAGATAAATAAAAAAATATAATATTATATATAAAAATTTTAAATTGTAAATTTATAAAAATATATGTATAGTCAAACTCCTATTACTTATTAAAGAGACAGTAGATCGAATTTGAATTGATATTTTTAATAATTAAAATTTAGTTTTTAAAAATCTAATGTTTTTTCAAATACTAAAATTTTTATACTATTAAAAAAAATTTAATTACAAGGACAAAAATAATATATAATTGGCTTACATGTATGTTCCATTCATGTAGGTTAGCGCTTTTAAGATTTTTACCTCTATAATTTTTTATTTTATTTTAACTTTAATCATGTAAGTTTAAATTTGTTTTAAAAACATCTCTACTGTTAATGACCGTTAAAAGAAGCTGAGATGACAACGGAGAAGAGAAGGAAAAAAAAAACGTAAACTTACAAGGACAAAAATTAAATGAAAACAGTATATTTGGTTCATGTAAGTTTGCATTCTTTTTATATTTTGATCCCTATAGATTCGCACTTTTTTGTTTTCGTCTTTTCTTTGTTTATCATCTCACATTTTTAACAATCACTAACAACATGGACGATTTTAAAACAAATTTGAACTTATAGGATTAAAATTGAAACAAAAAAAATTACTTAGACGAAATCAAAAAAACACTAACTTACGGGGGCCATGTTATTAATAATTTGAAATTAGATAATTCTAGAACTATGTAGAATTTCAGCTTAAGAATCTAGAAATGTTTTAATTATAGAAAATGTGAGAAATATCTAGAAGTGGGTATTAATTAGGAAGCTTCTAGAAATGTGTCTAGAGTTATCTATTTGTACCTATAAATACCTTATTGTACTTGACATTATGTATCAAGCAAATTGTGAGTTTTCTATTAGAAATACATCTCTTCCTCTATCAAAGTGGTATCAGAGCTTGGTTGTGAGAGTTGAGAAATGGCGACTCATGATTACACTACTTTCTACTTTCCTCTTCTAAAAAAAGATAATTATGAAAAATTGTGCCTTCGCATGAAAGCATTGTTTGGCTCTAAAGGTTTATGGGAGATTGTTGAAAAAGGCTATGATGAGCCACAAGATGAAGAGGGGTTGTCTCAAGTAGAGAATGAGGTTTTGGCAAATACAACGAAGAAGGATCAACAAGCTCTTACTCTTATTCATCAATGTTTGGATGATTCTATGTTTGATAAGGTTGTCGATGCTACGAATTCAAAGAAAGCTTGGAAGATTTTGGAGAAATCACTCCAAGGCATTGACAAAGTGAAGAAGATAAAACTTCAATCTCTAAATGGAGATTTCGAAGCTTTGAAGATAAAGGATTCCGAATCAATTTCAGATTATTGCTCAAAAGTTAAGACAATTGTTAATCAAATGAAGAGATATGGAGACAGGATAGACGATGTTCGTGTAGCGGAGAAAAATCTTCGTTCCTTGACTCCTGAGTTCGATTATGTGGTATGTGTTATTGAGGAATCAAAATATCTTGACTTAATATCCATTGGGGAATTATAAGGTTCATTACAAGCTCAAGAAGAAAGAATGAAGAAAAGACAAGAAGAGTCATTAAAGCAAGTTCTCCATATCAAAGTTTCGTTGAAGGATGACAAAGGATTCAATAGTCAAAACGTACGTGGACGTGAACAAGGAAGAGGACGAGGATGTGGTCATGGCCAAGGAGGAAAGGGAAAAAGTTTTAATGGTGAATCATACTACGAAGAAAGAAGTCACTTATCACAAATAATTTGTGGAAGAGAAAGAGGTTGTGGCTATTATCAAAATGAAAGAACGTATGAAAAATCTAAAGTTGAATGTTATAACTATTATGAATTTGGCCATTTTCTTGGGAATGTCGTAATGCTCTTAATCAAGAGGAATAAGAGGCTAATCTTGTTGACAAAGATGAAGAGTCAAATTTGTTGCTAACACTCAAGGAAGAAGAGAGAGATGTTAATAGTTCATGGTACTTGGACCATGGTGCAAGTAACCGTATGTGTGGATGCAAAGAGAAATTTGTGGAGCTTAATG
This sequence comes from Cicer cuneatum, assembly GCA_037974295.1. Lineage (NCBI taxonomy): Eukaryota > Viridiplantae > Streptophyta > Magnoliopsida > Fabales > Fabaceae > Cicer > Cicer cuneatum. The sequence continues at coordinate 25,977,668 of JBBPBO010000005.1, forward strand.
AAAATATGAATGGAAATGTTTCCTTTGGAGACTCATCAAAAGTGAAAATTGAAGGGAAAGGTACGATTCTAATCTCTTCTAAAAATGGGAGCCATAAGTTGATTAGTGATGTATACTATGTGCCTAAATTAAAGCGTAATATTTTAAGTTTGGGTCAACTTCTTGAAAAATGATACGAAATTCTCATGAAAAATAAACATCATTGGCTTATAGATCAAAAATAACAATTTAATCGCTAAGATTTTTATGTAAAAAAATAGAATGTTTATCTTGAACCTAAGAACTATTGAAGCAAAATGTTTGAAGATAAGTGTCCAAGATGAAGCATGGCGTTGGCATATGAGGTGTGGCCACCTAAACTTTGGTGCACTTAAAATTATGGGAGAAAAGAATCTGGTGAAAGGGATGCCCTCAATCAATCATCCAAATCAAATGTGTTACGGTTGTCTTCTTGGCAAGCAAGCTAGAAAAAGTTTCCCTAAAGAAGCCACATCAAGAGCAACTATGCCACTATAACTTGTGCATACTGACTTGTGTGGGCCAATCATTCCATCTTCATTTAGCAAGAGTGAATATTTCATTCTCTTTATTGATGATTTTAGTAGAAAAACTTGGATTTATTTCTTAAAGAAAAAATCAGAAGCTTTTGATGCTTTCAAGATTTTCAAAGTTCTTGTAGAGAAGGAGAACGGTCATGAAATCAAAGCTTTGAGATTTGATTGAGGAGGTGAATTCACTTCGAAGGAGTTTAATGAATTTTGTGCAACTCATGAAATTCGCCGTCGGTTGACAATTCCAAGATCTCCGCAATAGAATAGAGTAGCTGAGAGAAAGAATAGAACTATTTTGAACATGGCAAGATGCATGCTAAAATCCAAAAGGATGCCAAAGGAGTTTTGGGCTGAAGCAATTTCTTGTGCGGTCTATTTAGCAAATCGCTCACTGACTTCAAATGTCAAAGACCAAACCCCTCTAGAAGCATGGAATGGAAGGACACCTAGAGTTAATCACTTGTGTGTCTTTGGGAGCATAGCATATGCACATGTGCCACAACAAGAAAGATCCAAACTTGATGATCAAAGCATCAAACATGTCTTTGTTGGCTATGATCCGCATTCTACAGGTTACAAGTTGTACAACTCATGCAACAATAGGGTAGTGGTGAGTCGTGATGTTGAATTTGATGAAGATGCTACATGGAATTGGGAGGGTCAAGAAGAAACAAACTATAATTTCCTTCCATATTTTGAAGAAGATCAAGAGACCACAACACTAGTTCAAGATGCAACTCCACCTTATTCACCTCCTCCTTCACCTACTTCTCTAGATGAAAGTTCAAGCGAAAGACCAAGTAAGATTAAAGATATAGAAGACATTTATGAAAGGTCAACTGAAGTTACTCTTAACCTTGAAGAGTTATATTGTCTCTTGGCGGATAGTGAGCCATTAAATTATGGTAAAGCAGTGAAAGATAAAAGGTAGAGACAAGCCATGGATGAGGAGATCAAATCAATTGTGAAAAAGAACACTTGAGAATTAGCAACTCTTCCAAAAGGCCATGAAGCAATTGGGGTCAAATGGGTGTACAAGACTGAAAAGAATGCTAATAGAGAGATTAAAAAATACAAACCAAAACTTGTTGCCAAAGGTTACAAACAAAAACATGGAGTTGACTATAAAGAAGTTTTTGCAACAATTGCTCGCATGGACACTATTTGTTTGCTAATCTTTGTAGCAGCTCAAAATAAGTGAAAACTTTTTCAACTTGATGTAAAATCAGCAGTTCTAAATGGCTATCTTGAAGAAGAGGTCTATGTTGAACAGTCAATGGGGTATGCGATTTAAGGACATGAAGATAAAGTTTTGAAATTGATGAGAGCGTTGTATGGATTAAGGCAAGCACCAAGAGCATGGAATAGTCGCATCGACAAATACTTCCAAGACAAGGGGTTTTCTCGTTGTCTTAAGGAATATGTTCTTTATGTCAAAGTTTGTGATAATGGAGATATTTTGATTATTTGTCTCTATGTGGATGATCTAATATTCACTAGGAACAATCCAAGTTTATTTCAGGAGTTTAAAAAGGTCATGGCGCTTGAGTTCGAGATGACTGGTATTAGGCTCATGTCATACTACTTAGGCCTAGAAGTAAAACAATTGAAAGAAGGTATATTTGTTTCTTGAAGAAATTTAAAATGTTTGATTGCAATTCGGTGAACACACCAATGGAAAGCGGATTGAAGTTGTCAAAGTTTGAAGATGGACAAAAGGAGGACCCTTCTTTTTCCTAAAGCCTCGTTGGAAGCCTAAGATACTTAACATGTACAAGGCCTGATATTCTATATGCGGTTGGAGTAGTGAGTTGTTTCATGGAAGCTCCTACTACTACACACATGAAAGTCATTAAGAGGATACTCTGCTACCTTAAAGGTACACTTGATTATGGACTATTTTACTCTTCTTCTAATGATTTTAAACTCTCTGGATTATGTGATAGCGACTTTGCGGTAAATATTGATGATAGAACGAGTACTAGTGGATTTATATTTTTCATGGAGGATTGTGCTTTTTCGTGGAGTTCAAATAAGCAACCTATTGTCACAATTTCAACATGTGAGTTAGAGTATGTAGCAACAACATCTTGCATTTGTCATGCCATTTGGCTAAGGAGATTATTAAAGAAACTTCATATGCCACATAAGGAAGCTACTGATATTTGTATAGACAACAAGTTTGCACAAGCACTTGCAAAGAATCCAATGTTTTATGATCGCAACAATCACATAGACACAAGGTACCATTTCATTAGAGAATGCATTGCCAAAAAAGAAGTTGAGCTTAAATATGTAAAGACTCAAGATCAAGTTGCAGATATTTTTACAAAGCCGTTAAAATTTGAAGACTTTCAAAGGCTAAGAGCAAGACTTAGAATGAAGAAGAAAATTTCAAATTAAGGGGGAGAAATGTTATTAATAATTTGAGATTAGATAATTCTAGAACCATGTACAATTTCAATGTAAGAATCTAGAAGTGCTTTAATTATAGAAAATGTGATAAATATCTAGAAGTAGGTATTAATTAGGAAGCTCCTAGAAATGTGTATAGAGTTATCTATTTGTACCTATAACTACTACATTGTACTAGACATTATGTGTCAAGCAAATTATGAATTTTCTATTAGAAATATATCTCTTCCTCTAACAGACCAAACATATATTTAAGCTAATATAATTATTAAAATATATTTACACACAACACTTTTTTTAAGATAATAATATTGATATAGTGTTGATAAAAGATAATTCTTTGGTTTAAGTATTGGACAAACTATTCAAATTACGTGAAACTATATTCAAACAATAAATATCGAATTTACTGGTTTGGTTCAATTTGGACTTGAACTCATAAAAAAATATTAAATAAATCTAATTAGTTTTAGTTATGGGATCATCAAATCATATAGTTTTATTTTTATATCTCTAGATGAAACTCACAAATCACACGGTTGAAAATTTTAGTTTATTTTATAATTATGGTCAAGTGGTTTTTGTAATTTTTCCTTATAAATTACTCGTCTTATAAGAGACATTTATGTTATAATTTAATCCAAAAAATATCGATTTATAGGATGATCATGACCACCTTATATTCTCAAGAAACTCCACCACAGTATATCAGTATTTTTTCTTCCACCTAAATTTAAACTCGTGTCCTTCACTTCTTAACCTTTAGCTCTTGAACAATCCACCTACTCCGTATGAGTTTTTACTTATTTCATTTTTTTCTTTATTGTTAAAACATCTTCATTCATGGTGATTATCTATAATTTCCAATTCATTAAAAAAGTTATTTTCTGCACTGATAGTGAGCATGACTGATGAATCTATTATCACTATCTCCAACACTCCAATGATTCTTTACAATTTGTTCCTTGTCGTAGCTACAACGAAGTCTTTGATTGCTTTAATTAATTTCTTTCCATTGTAACGTTAACAAACCACACAATTCCATGCATAATTTTATATTGTGGTGGTCGTTGTAGATAAATTGTGAACTTTGATATTGTGGTAAAATATAGTCCATACAACTGCAATTAGAGTTGCAATTTTGTTATAGATACCTCTAAATCTAAATCTTTATATTATTGGTTGTAATCACAATTTAAAACTATAATTTCTTAAAAATATTTTAAACTATCTCTAGTATATTTCTTTATAATAATTCTTCCACTACTTTGCTAATTTTACTATGATATTGATCACTACTAAATTTACAGGCTCAAAAAATATCTCATCAACAAATGTTTCAACTTCAACCCCACCAAAAGAGACCATTGAAGACAAAGAAAAACTCCTAGATGGACTTTTGGTTTCTGGATTTGATGAATCATCATGCATAAGCAGGTCACAATCTCATTTATACCACATATCTTCTCCTCACAAACCTTCTCCATATTTGATATCTAAAATAAGAAAATATGAATAACTTCATAGAAGGTGTGGACCAAACACTATTGCATACAATGAAGACATGAAAATTATTGCAAACTCAAAAAATGCTACAAATGCTGGAACAACAACATGCAACTACATTATTTGGTTACCTGCGAACGGTTTAGGTAATCAAATAATTAGCATGGTTTCAACATTTCTTTATGCTATTCTCACAAACTGCGTTATGCTGGTAAAATTTGAAAAAGATAAAGATGGTTTATTTTGCGAACCATTTTTGAATTCGTCTTGGTTATTGCCGAAGAATTCACCCTTTTGGAATGTAGAAAATGTTCCAACATATCAAAGTACAATAGAGAAGGAATGGTCTAATGCATCAAATGAAGATTTTCCTTCATCTATGTATATTGACCTAAGATATAGTCCAAATTTTGAAGAAAGGTATTTTCATTGTGATGATAGTCAATCTTTTCTAAGTGAAATTCCTATCTTATTTTTGGAATCTGGTCAATATTTTGTACCTTCATTTTTCATGACACCAATTTTCAATAGAGAGTTAAATAAAATGTTTCCAGAAATAACCTCAACTTTTCACCATTTGGGGAGATACCTATTTCACCCTTCAAATGAAGCATGGGGACAAATCACAAGTTTCTATCAACACTTTGAAAAAGCAAATGAGATAATTGGACTTCAAATAAGGGTTTTTAATCCTAGTTTAACTCCACATGCAGTTGTTATGGAACAACTTTTGAATTGCACATTAGAAAATGAGATACTTCCAAAAGTATTTAGCATGAAAAATTCGTCCTTGTCTTCTAGTGGCAAAAAAGGGACCATTAAAAAGGTTGTTCTTGTGGCATCTTTATATCCACAATATAGTGAGAATTTAAAGACAATGTATATGAATAAATCAACTATTACAGGGGAAGTAATAGAAATTTTTCAACGAAGTGGTGAAGAGGAACAAAAATTTAATGATAATAAGCATAATATGAAGGCTTGGGTTGATATGTATTTACTAAGTTTATCCAATGTATTGGGGACAACATATCAATCGACTTTTGGTTATGTTGCTAAGGCTTTGGGAAATACAAGATCATGGATTCTTTACCATCCAATAAATCATAATAATAATAATAATAATAATAAGGAGATTTGTGAACGTGAGTTTAATTTGGAGCCTTGTTATCATTATCCTCCTTACCATTATTGTGATGATGATGGAAAGAATATAGAAAATTTTGCTTCTTCTTTTCCTTATGTTAGACATTGTAAGGATTATCCTTATGGTATCAAGCTGACTAATGGTTCTATTTAGTTGTAATTGTATCATGGTTATATCTACTTATTAGTGGAAATAATAAAGTGTTAAGTTTTAATAATAATATATGATTGTATTAAGACGTAACACAAATAAATTAGTTTATAGCTTATTAAACTAGTTTTAGTATCTTCTTCTAGATGCTATTATTTCTGTTTTTTTATTCAAAGTGGAACTATTACTTCTACATAACACATCCATTATTTCAATCTTTACCAAAAAAATGTACAGTTAAAAATTTAACTTCATGTATGTCAAAAATCTCTGTCACATAACACAAAATTGACAAAGACATGTTCCTTGTCAAAATAACCCATAAAACCTTTCATCTTATTCATCTGACAAGAAATTCATAAATTTAAATTTACTTTTTATACCAAATTGTAAACCATAAAATGAATTTTTTTTTACGATGACTATTTATACACATGAAAGTAGTTAAACTTTTAGAGAACTCTTCAAATTTATGTTTATATTGTAATAAAAAAAAGTAACTAATGTACCCAAAAAAAATGAATTCCATGGTTTTTTATTTATTTCAGAGCTTTGTTACATTTTTTAGACTTTCTACCACAAAAGTCATAAATGAGATAAATATAGTAAAATAAAGAAATGAGTAAACATGATAGCCGTATCAAGTGAATTGGATAATCACATTGGGAGGAGTAGAAGTCGAGGAGAAATGTGGAAGCTATAAGATAACATCAACTAACTAATGACATGGAGAATGAGAAAACATAAGAAATAAAGTGCAACGACATAGAGAAGAAGAAAACATAAGAAATAAAGTGAAGTAGAAAAATTGATTGAGTACAAAATAGATCGACTAAAACACAATAGGCAGAAGATTGGAAGAAAAAAAGTCACATTTTTTGTTATTTTAAATTAAATAATCATATCCTTTTATGTCATTTTATATTGTTAAAAACTAAATTTACTAAACACTTTAATTTCAATTAATTAATTTTTCAACTATCAACTAGCTTAGCTTAATTTTACCAAACGGTGTCTAAGTGTCTCATGACTAAACTATTGTATAGCTTATAGCGTATAAGTTTGTATGACCAAAATATTGTTGTTTGCTATTTTTTATAATAGTGTGTATGTGATTGAATTAAGTGTCTCTTAACCAAACCTCTCAATAGCTTATAAGTTAAACCTCTCAATAGCTTATAAGTTTCTATCATCAAAATATAGTTATTTGTTAACACTTATTCTCTCACGAGTTTAGTGTTTTAGTTTATAACATTTTTTGAGATACTATTTATAGGGATATATTTGACATGACTTATCTGAGATTATTTACTAACACAATCACTTGTGAATATATTTGAGAGAGTTTATGGAAATGACTTATGACACTGTTTTTTAGTTAATTTTCATAAGTTATTTAGAATTGATGAAAACAACTTATAACACACATACACATATATATCTATATATATATATATATGACTTTTATTTTACTTTATATTATAAATATATTGTTTATACATAAGCTATTTATCCAAAATGGATAGTATTTCACATTTTCGTTCATTTTTATTCTCATTATTTTAATTAAAAATATTAAATAATTAAAAGAGATTATATTATTTTAAACTTACCAACTAGTTCAATCTATAATTTTATCAAATATTTCAAATTCAGTCGGTTGACTTATCTGATATCCGGTATCAACTAATTTATTTCCTATAAACTTAAATAACTTATATGTTTTTTATATATTTTCAGCTAGCTTATATGTCATATATATGATGTTTATTTATGCAAATATAGCCTAACAAGGGAGTATAGAACTGCCTAACTCATAAAAAATAGTTATATGCGACAAGATGATACCAAGTTAGCCACTAAAAAAAGCTAGCTATCGAAGAGAAGAAAATAAATGACAAATATTTAGAGATACACTCGAGAGTAAACATGACAACGGAGTGGTAATAGATTTTGTTTTTTTCACCTCCATACTCAATTAATCGGGGGAAACTCACACCTGTCATTGTTTTTAGTAGGTGTGAAATTTAGACTCTCAATCATGTCTGCAACAAATTTTGTTGGAACCAAGTTGGTTTGATCAATCAAAGTTTTGATATTAACAAAAGTATTTTATGTAAATAGTATTTTGACTTAGAAGAACAAATCAGAAGCTATGCAAAATCAGAGGATGACACCACCAGAGGATACATCCAGAGGAAGCAACCAGAGGATAGAAATGTCACCAGAAAGGTTCGGCCAGAGGAAACATCCAGAGGGTACCAGTGGATGCATCCTGAAGGCACCAGAGGATACATCTTCAGAGGATGTCATCAAAGACAAAAAATCAAAGGACAAATAACATCATCAGAGGATATCTTTCTTGGCCCAGATCAGAAGGAAGCAGAGTGTAACACCCCGAGTTTAAAACACAGCGCGGGTGCATTTTTTTTTTATCAATCATAAAATAATTATTCAGATTTAATTAAAATAAAGTTTTTCGTAATCTCAATAAATACTCAATTCTGGAAATTTAATAATAATAAGACATTTTTGAAAGGTAATAATGTCATAACATTCCCAAAAGTCAATATCAGAGTGCGGAATAAATAGTACAACAATTGTTTTTCAAAATAAAAACAAAATATATTTCCAGCTCAAATCCTAATACATCAAGTCTAATTGATCATACGCTAAAGCTACATTAGCATGGGTTTCCCCCGCATCCCAAGCAAGTCCTCTCCGAATCTGCCGCTCGCCTCGACGTGACCTCCTCATCATACAGAGAGGGGTCGGCCTCCTCAGAAGTCAGATCAATAACAAGTCTCAGTCGCTTTGGTGGCGCCGGAATCTCATAACAATCATCGGAGATCCTAGACGGACCCAGAATCTCAACTGCTACTGGCCTCGGCTCATCATTCTTCCCTTTTGCCTCAGACTCATGCATAACTCCTCCAACCTCCGGGTTGGGAGTCACCACACCTACGGTGGCCTCCGTCTCAACCTCTCTAGCGGACTCCTCAACATCGTCGAAAATTCCGTGCGCCTCCAATACTAGACGCGAAGGCACGGGAAAATCTATACTCGCATGCGCTCCACAAAACCCGATACGCCGTCAATCCTACTCGTCCGCTCCAACCACCCCGTGTAAGTCGCTCTGCTTGAGATGGGGTCAAATTCCCAAGCAGTGCGTAAATAGCGATCAAGGAAGTTCAACGACGTTTCCGTCGTTCGGGTACCCATGGGTGGCATGGGTTTGGGGGGCATCTAAGGGCAAAGCCCAAAGTCCACAATATAATAGCAAGGGTCACCGACCGAAATTAACAATTAATCACATAGCATATATTTCACAGCAACAATTATGTCCATGGTATAACATATGATGATGAGGAAAATAATCATGCTCATTTGAATTTTAATGACATATATGCCTTTTCAAAAACATAAACCAATTATTATGCAATATGTGGTAAGTACAAACAACACCTCAGCAAATCACAATCATTAATTCAGAAATTCAGATTCTGGAACAGTACTCACACACATTCAATTTCCACTCATTCATCATATAATCAAACGTGACCCACTGGTCAATCCCTCAATGCAATATATATATGCTCATGTATACAATTTTCTTGGAATCACCAAGGTGCAGTCGCTCAACAGACCAGCACATTATGTTTGACATTAACGGCCCTCAAGACCAGGGTGCAATCGCTTAACAGATCAACACCAGTGCAGACGCTCAACAGTCCAGCACGTTTGACGTATACCAAGGTACAATCGCTCAACAGATCAGTACCTAGTGCGGTCGCTCAACAGACTAGCACTCGTGCAATCGCTCAACAGATCAGTACGTGGCTGCGCATTTCAGGGTACAGACGCTCAACAGTTCAGTACCAGTGCAGTCGCTCAACAGACCAACACCTATATACCAAAGTACAATCGCTCAACAGATCAATACTTAGTGCAGACGCTCAACAGTCCAGCACTCGTGCAATCGCTCAACAGATCAGCACGTGGTTGCGCATTCCAGGGTACAGACGCTCAACAGTCCAGTACCAGTGCAGTCGCTCAACAGACCAGCACCTATATACCAAGGTACAATCGCTCAACAGATCAGTACCTAGTGCAGACGCTCAACAGTCCAGCACTCGTGCAATCGCTCAACAGATCACCACGTGGTTGCGCATTACTCTGTGGCCCATCGCGGGTACCACTTGACTATGCAATGCATGAATATGCAGTGTTTCACTTCTCTAGAAACAGAATGCAAAATCAGAAAATTCATGCTTTTTATCATGTTTTAAATATCTCAGCACAGTCAGAATTAACATCATCACAATCATGATTAAACAGTCAATTAATCATTAACACTTTGAAATGTTTTCCCAAACTCTTAAAATTCAAACACATTGTTTAAAATTGGGATTTCTGGAATTTTACAAATTTGTATTCGAATATAGAGACCAAAAACAGTGCAAAATTACACTCTGTATTCGAATACAACCCTCAGGTATTCGAATACAGAGGCAGTCTCAGTGCACAAAACAACATCTTTCATTACATCAGTAAAGTCATAAAAAATCATCACCAACAACTTCAAAATATCACCAAAAGTTCCATTTTAATTCACCACAACAATCCCAACATTCCCCAAACACTCTGGGTTTACAAAACACTCTTAAAAACTTGGAATTTCTAAAAACTCGAATCTGTATTCGAATACAGACCCCTTGTATTCGAATACAGAAGTCAAGAACTGCAATTTTAACATTCTGTATTCGAATACAGCGTGCCTGTAGTCAAATACAGAAGACAAAACCTTGAAAAAATTCAACATTTTCTCCCAGATCATTAAAGGTTTTCAATACTTCATCCTCTCCTCTTCAAAATATTTCAAGAACTCCATTTAAAATCACTTTAACCCTTCTCAAAGTTTCTCAATACTTTAAAATGAATATCACAGTGTTTAAAACTTGATTTTCTGGAAAACACGAATCTGTATTCGAATACAGCTTCCTTGTATTCGAATACAAAAGCTAAAAACAGTGCTTCTGGAAAGACACGAATCTGTATTCGAATACAGCTTTACTGTATTCGAATACAGAAACTGAAACTAGTGAAAACGGTATTTTGTATTCGAATACAGCATGCCTTTAGTCGAATACAGATGCGAATACAGTTTTAAAAATCCCACTTCTGTATTCGAATACGACATGGTCGTAGTCGAATACAGATGCTGAGTCAGAAGCAAAAATCCTTCCTCTGTATTCGAATACAGGGGCTCGTATTCGAATACAAGTTTGAAAACTTAAGTAAAACAGAAACTTGACAGGTTGTAGTCGAATACACATGTTGTATTCAAATACACCTTCGAAAACCAATGAAATTTTCCTGAGATTTCAACCCTTTTCAAACTGTTTTCTTTTAAAAACAAACAACCAACATTAAAACAGATTCAGCACTTTTTCCAGACAATACTTTCCCCATTAAAAATCCCTTTTCCTTTTAAAACATCAACATCACCAGAATCATTTACAACAGAAACAGAATCAAAATCATTAACACCAAATCATCCAGAAACAGAAACAGAATGATCAATCTTCAGAAACATCCAGATTTTCAAACCATCAGAACAACACATAGCATTTCAGCTTTCTCAATATCAGAATAACATGCAAGCATTTCAGCTTTCACAACACATCATAATAACATGCAACATCACAGAGCAACAAAACACAACATAATGCATTTTTGCATTTCAAAACCATTTTCAAAACAGTTTTATGAACATGCACTTTTAACTCATGTTTTGAAATAACATTCAAGACATTTTCCACTTTCCCACATGAACAACACAACTTTTGTGCATTCAGCCCAAATAGAAATCATCACAGAGCTTTTAAAACATCAAAAATACATTTTTCATTTCTTTCAAGCATCAGGCAAACCAGTTTCAAAACAGTAATAAAAACACTAGTAATGCCATGAAAGTTATGCACTTACAGCCCTAATGCAACTAGAAAGTGGAAGGTACCCTTACCCTTGTAGCGTGTTCTGCTTCTGCTAAAGTGTACGCGTCAAAAACGGCGAAAACTCCCGCCTGCGTGTGCTGCTACAAAACTGAGTTCTCTAGCTCCGTAATGGTATGGGGATTAACTTTTGTACTGGGGTTTTGGTGTTTCAGTGCTTGGATTTTCAAGTAATGGTGTTTTTGAGAAACTCCCTCTTTTTCACTTTGAAATCGTGATTGGAAATGGGGAAGGCAGAAAACAGAGACAGAATGGGAGGGAAAATGGGGTACTATTACATGCAGTATGGGCAGTGAGGAAGGATGGATGGTGTTCTGATTTCACCATCATGCTCACTCCTATTTATAGGCTTTTGTGGTGCCACCTCACCCAAAAATAATAGTAAAATAATGCTGGCTCCTTCAGCACTTAATTGCATGTAATTAGCCACTTAATTGCCCAATTAATTTAATTACTCGTAATTAAATTAATTTAATCTTCATCCAATAATTTTAATTCATCCTCCAAAATAAATATTTATATATATATATATTCACTCAAACATACATATATTAAATATTTTACAAATATCCCCAAAAATACAATTAAAATTAATTCCATAATTTTAATTAAAAATTAAGGGTCTTACATTACTCCCCCCTTAAATTAGTTTCGTCCTCGAAACTACATATCAGTAAACAACTGGGGATATAGCTCCCTCATCTTACTCTCCAGTTCCCAAGTCGCGTCTCCCGTAGTCGGATTCCAAATCACTTTGACTAGTGGAACTTCCTTATTCCTCAACTGTTTAATCTTCATGTCTTCAATCCTTACAGGCAATACTTCAAAAGACAGGTTGTCCCTCAGCTGAATTGTATCTGGTTCAATCACATGTGACAGGTCTGCAATGTATTTCCTTAACTGCGACACATGAAATACGTCGTGAATATTGGACAGTATTGGAGGTAAAGCAATCCGATAGGCCAACGGTCCAATACGTGCACTAATCTGGTATGGTCCAATAAATTTCGGAGTTAACTTTCTCGACTTAATAGCTCTACCAACACCAGTTGTAGGCGTAACCGTTAGAAATACATGATCACCCTGCTCAAATTCCAGAGGTCTGCGACGCTTGTTCGCATAACTCTTCTGACGATCTTGCGAAAACTTATTTTCTCTTGTATCCTTTTGATTTTCTCCGTAGTCTGTTCTACCATCTCAGGTCTAACAATCATGCTCTCTCCGTCCTTATACCAGCATAAGGGCGTCTGACACTTGCGTCCATACAAACCCTCATAGGGTGCCATTCCAATACTTGCGTGAAAACTGTTGTTGTAAGTGAATTCAATCAATGACAACACCTCGTCCCAGTTTCCTCTGTCATCCAACACACATGCTCTCAATAGATCTTCCAAGGATTGATTGGTTCTCTCAGTTTGTCCGTCTGTTTGTCGATGATAAGCTGAACTCAATTTCAGTTTCGTTCCCAAAGCTTCATGCAGTGCTCTCCAAAAATGAGATGTGAACTTTGGGTCACGGTCTGATACTATACTAGATGGCACTCCATGTAACCTCACAATCTCAACGATGTAGATCTCTGTCAGCTTATGTACTTTATAAGTGGTTCTTACCGGTAGGAAATGTGCGGACTTCGTCAATCGATCCACTACTACCCAAATAGAATCATTCTTTTTCCTTGTCTTGGGCAGTCCTGTTATGAAATCCATGGAAATACTGTCCCACTTCCATTCCGGTATGTCCAAAGGTTGCAGCATTCCAGCAGGTCGTTGATGTTCCACTTTCGCTTTCTGACAAGTCCAACAAGCTGATACATATTCTGCCACATCCCTCTTCATTCCTAGCCACCAGAAATTCTATCTTAAGTCCTGGTACATCTTGGTTGCTCCAGGATGAATACTTAACTTACTCTTATGAGCCTTTTCCAAAATTGCTCTTCTCATTTCTGCAACTTCTGGTACACAAACCCTTCCGTTACATCTCAGAATATTATCTGTTCCGATGCTGAACTCAGTTGTCTGTTCTTGCGCTATCAGATTCCTCTTTTCTTGGATCAGTGCGTCATCTTGCAAGTTTGCAATCTCCTCAAGTAATCCACTCGAAATTGTTATCATTCCACACTTTAACATTCCTGGTGCAAACTTTACGTCCAAATGTAGATCTCTAAATGCTTCCCACAGCCCTTGTTGTCTGGCCATTATCATTGAAGATAGTGACACACTCTTCCGACTCAATGCATCAGCCACCACATTGGCCTTTCCAGGGTGGTACTGCAATAAAAAGTCAAAATCCTTGAGAGTTTCCATCCATCTTCTCTGACGCATGTTCAATTCCTTCTAATCGAACAGGTACTTCAAACTTTTATGGTCGCTAAACACCGTGAATGTGCATCCATATAAGTAGTGTCTCCAGACCTTTAATGCAAATACTACTGCAGCTAGCTCCAAATCATGGGTGGGGTAGTTCCGTTCGTGAGTTTTCAACTGTCTTGAGGCGTAGGCTACAGCTTTCTTGTGTTGCATCAAAACACATCCCAAACCTTAGTGAGATGCATCACAGTAAACTTCATATGGTTCCTCCGGCTGTGGCAACACCAACACTGGTGAGGTTGTCAACTTTTCCTTCAACAACTGAAAACTCTCTTCACACTTCTCCGTCCATGCAAACGGCTGATTCTTCCTGGTGAGTTGTGTCAAATGAGCTACAATCTTAGCAAATCCTTCAATAAATCTTCTGTAGTATCCTGCTAGTCCGACAAAACTTCTTATGTCCGTGACAGTCTGGGGCTGTTTCCAGGCAAGAATTGTCTCAATCTTTCCCGAATCGACAGCGATTTCTTCCTTCGTTATCACATGTCCCAAGAAATTCACTTCCTTTAGCCAAAACTCGCACTTTGAAAAATTGGCATACAGTTGTTTCTCGCGTAAGACTTCAAGAACTTGGCGTAAGTGCTCTTCATGTTCTTCTTCATCCTTTGAATAAATCAAAATATCGTCGATGAATACCACCACGAACTTATCCAGAAACGGGCTGAATATCCTATTCATATAATCCATAAAGATCGATGGTGCATTCGTAACTCCAAACGGCATAACGAGATATTCATAGTGTCCGTAAGGAGTCCTGAAAACAGTCTTTTGAATATCTCCTTCTCTTACTCGAATCTGATGGTATCCTGATTTCAAATCAATCTTTGAAAACACTGCTGCTCCCCTCAATTGGTCCATCAAATCATCGATGCGTGGTAAAGGATAACTATTCTTGATAGTCACCTTGTTAAGTTGCCAATAATCCACACATAAACGTGAACTTCCATCCTTCTTCTTAACCAACAACACCGGAGCTCCCCAGGGTGACACACTTGGTCTGATAAATCCTTTCTCCAATAATCCTTCAATATGACCTTTAAGCTCGCTTAATTCCAATGGCGACATCCGGTACGGCGCAATTGAAATAGGTCCAGCTCCGGGGTGCAAATCATTGAAGAATTCCACCTCTCTTACCGGGGGTAATCCTGGAATTTCCGTCGGAAATACGTCCGGATATTCTTTGACTATCATCACGTCTTGTATGTTCACATCCATCTTGGTCTCCACGTTAGCCAATGATAAAAATTCATGAGTTCCTTCTCTCAGTGATTCTCCGAGTTGGTTAGCAGCCAAATACCGAACGACTCCAGGTTCGGGGAAAAGAACCAATTTTCGAGCGCAATCCAAAACTACGTAGTTATACGTCATCCAATCCATACCGAGAATGATCTCGAGTGATTGTAGGGGTAAACAGATTAAATTGACCAAGAAGTCTCTATTCTGTATCATTACGGTACAGTGTAAACATGCAGAGTTTACAGTAAATGTCTTAGCAGGTGTAGATACAACCAAATCAAAAGGCAAAGCAGACATAGATAACTTCAAACGATGCACACAATCCATAGCAATGAAAGAATGGGTTGCCCCTGAATCAAAAAGTGCAGTTAGTGTGTTACCTGCAATCTCACAATCTTGCTGGATCAAATTTTGGGCTTGTCTTCCAGCTTCAGCACCCATGTGATAAACGCGGCCACTAGCAGTAGGACGAGTAGCCCTAGTCACGTTCACAGTTGGCTCCACCTTCGGAACTCGGCAATCCCTTGCCACGTGTCCTGGCTTGTGGCAGTTGAAGCACATCAAATCCCCCGCGGTACAAGCAGTTGCAATATGTCCTTCCTTCCCACAGCGATAACACCGGACTCCTTGTCCTAATTGCCGTCCAAAGCTCTGGTTTCCTGGCCGATTCTGGCCTCTCTTGCTGTTTGGTGGCCGGTTATACGGCTTGGCAACTTGCTTCCCTTTATTGTTCTGATTATGTACCCGACTAGGCCCTCTAGAGTTAAAGTTCCCTCCTCTGTTGGCCCTCTTGTTCTTCATCTCTTCCACCTCTCTACACTTTTCCACTAGCACTTGGAAACGTTGAATTCCCAAGGGTAGGACCGAATCTTGGATCTCATACTTCAATCCATTCTGAAAGTGATGACACATAAACTGTTCATCGATTTCTTCCCAGAAGAATCTGAAATGTCTAGACAGCGACTCAAACTTAGCTGCGTATTCTCCTACTGTCATATTCCCCTGGTACAATTTCAGGAAGTCATCCCCCAACTTGGTCCTAGTGCTCATTGAGAAGTACTTGTCTAGAAACTTCTTTTTGAATGACTCCCAGGTCACTTCCTCTTGAGCTGACCCCATCAGCAATCTCGTACTCCTCCACCAATACTCTGCATCCCCTATCAGCAGGTACATGGCATAGTTGACTTTCACCTCTGCCCGACAGTTAATCATCTCAAAGATTTCATCCATCTCTTGGATCCATTGGTCCACTCTCTCTGGACCCTCATCACCCTTGAACTTGGGAGGATTATGGCGACGAAAATCCTCTAGTCCTCTAGATTCAGCAGCGCGAATCTCTCTTTCTCTCTTTTCCAGATCGCGTTGAGAATTGGCAGCCGTCTGTGCAGCAACAGACGCAGCCATGTTGTTCATTGCTTCAGCCATCCTATCTTCCCGGCTGACATTTGTTCTTGCGGTGTCGTCTCTTCATGGATGCATTGTTTCCCTACAAAACCATGATCACTTCAGTCACACCACAACTTACACAAGACTTGACACTTTAACTACTTGCTCTTATGCATGATCAGCTAATGACTCAAAACATATGCTTAAATTAGAGCTTTATCCCAAAACTTTAACCAAATGCTCTAATACCACAATTGTAACACCCCGAGTTTAAAACACAGCGCGGGTTTCCCCCGTATCCCAAGCAAGTCCTCTCCGAATCTGCCGCTCGCCTCGACGTGACCTCCTCCTCCTCATCATCATACAGAGAGGGGTCGGCCTCCTCAGAAATCAGATCATTAACAAGTCTCGGTCGCTTCGGCGGCGCCGAAATCTCATAACAATCATCGGAGATCCTGGACGGACCCGGAATCTCAGCTGCTACTGGCCTCGGCTCATCATTCTTCCCTTCTGCCTCAGACTCATGCATAACTCCTCCAACCTCCGGGTTGGGAGACACCATGTAACACCCCGAGTTTAAAATACAGCGCAGGTGTATTTTTTTTTTTTTCAATAAATGATTCAAATAAGTTTTCCAAAATTAATGTCAAGGGAATCAAAATAAAATATTCATCAGTTCATTTCAAAGGAGAACACCCGGCCTGTGACCACTAAATAGCATCAGAGTGCAGAATAATACAGCGGAAAAGTCATACATTAATTCCCCAAAATAAAATTACATTTCCCAAAAACTCAAGACCCTATACAAAAGTCTAGTCTGATCATGCACTAAGCTACAGTAGCACGGTCTCCACCGTATCCTCTATAAGTCTCGTCTTCAACCAGTTGTCTGTCCCTTTGCATTGTCCACGTAGACTCCGTACGTGAAAATCAGAGGAAACTAACGACGTTTCCGTCGTTAGTGTATTCGTCGGTCGGACGAGTTCGGGTAACATTTGAGGGCAAAGCCCAAAGTCCACAATAATAGCAAGGGTCACCGACCGAAATTAACAAATAATCACATAGCATATATTTCACAGCAACAAATATATACATGGCATATCATATGATGATGAGGAAAATAATAATGCTCATTTGAAATTTAATGACATATATGCCTTTTCAAAAACAGCAGCCAATTATTATAAAATATGTGGTAAGTACAAACAACACCTCAGCAAATCACAATCATTAAATCATAAATTCAGATTCTGTACAGTACTCACACACATCAATTTCCAACCATTCATCATATAATCAATCGTGACCCATCGGTCAATCACCCGATGCAATATGTATATGCTCATGTACTCAACTTCTTGGAATTACCAAGGTGCAGTCGCTCACAGACCAGCACACGTGCAGTCTCTCACGGACCAGCACAATTTATATATGTCAGACTTTAACGGTCCTCAAGACCAGGGTGCAATCTCTCAAAAGATCAGCACCTAGTGCAGTCGCTCAACAGACCAGCACTCGTGCAGTCGCTCAACAGACCAGCACGTTTTACAAATGGAATGGACCATCCAATACACGCGGAACCATCCCGTAGCCTGGATAGAATAGACCATCTAATACACGCGGAACTACTCTAAACCTGAATAGAATAGACCGTCTAATACACGCGGAACTATTCTATAACCATCATGGTCACAACAATTACATGTATTAGCCTCTCACAGGCCAAATACACAGAAGTTAAATCCTTGCACGGATAGAATGGACCGTCTAATACACGCGGAACCACTCCGTAGCCCGAGTAGAATAGACCGTCTAATACACGCGGAACTACTCTGACCCCGGATAGAACAGACCGTCTAATACACGCGGAACTATTATATAACCCATGGTTACTACTTAACTTCGCGGCCCATCACGGTCACCACATCAACCCTGTGGCCCATCGCGGTCACCACCTGACTATGCAATGCATGAACTTGCAATGTTTTCTCTTCACTAAAAACAGTATGCGACATCAATGAATTTCATGCATTTCCATCATTTCTCAAAATACCTCAACACAACCAATTTTATTATCAACACATCAATGATTAAACATTCAAGTAATCATTATCACAAAATTCCATTCTGAATTATCATAAGTCTTTTCCCCAGCTCTTAAAATTCATAACACAGTGTTTAAAACTGAGATTTCTATAAAATATGAATCTGTATTCGAATACAGCCTCTCTGTATTCGAATAAGGAGCCCAAACAGTGCAGAATTAACACTCTGTATTCGACTACAGCCCCCTGGTATTCGAATACAGACGCAGTCTCAGTGCACAAATCAACATTTTTCACTACATCAGTAAAATCTCAAAAACTTCATCACCACCACTTCAAACTATCACAAAAATTCCATTTTAATTCACCACAAACATTCCCAATATTCCCCAACACTTAGGGTTTATAAAACACTGTTGAAAAACTTGAAATTTCTGAAAACTCGAATTTGTATTCGAATACAGATCCCTTGTATTCGAATACAGAAGCTGAAACTGTAATTTCAACATTCTGTATTCGAATATAGCATGCCTGTAGTCGAATACAGAAGCCAAAAACAGAATGATCAGCATCAGAACATCAGGAACAGAACCAGAATCAGAATCATCAACACCAGAACATCAGAAACAAAACCAGAATCAGAATGATTAACATCAGAACATCAGGAACAGAACCAGAAACAGAATCATCAACACCAAAACATCAGAAACAGAACCAAAATCAGAATGATTAACATCAGAACATCAGGAACAGAACCAGAATCATCAACACTAGAACATTAGAAACAGAACCAGAATCAGAATGATTAACATCAGAACATCAGGAACATAACCAAAATCAGAATCATCAACACCAGAACATTAGAAACAGAACCAGAATCAGAATGATTAACATCAGAACATCAGGAACAGAACCAGAATCAGAATCATCAACACCAGAACATTAGAAACAGAACCAGAATCAGAATGATTAACACCAGAATCATCATAAGCAAAACAGAATGATTCCCACCAGAATCATCAGAAGCAAAACAGAATGGTTAACACCAGAATCATCAGAAGCAAAACAGAATGATTCACACCCAAACTCATCAGAAGCAAAACCGAATGATTCACACCAGAATCATCAGAAGCAAAACAGAATGATTCACACCAAAATCATCAGAAGCAAAACAGAATGATTCACACCAGAATCATCAGAAGCAGAACTGAATGATTCCCACCAGAATCATCAAAAGCAAAACAGAATGACTCACACCAGAATCATCAGAGGCAAAACATAATGATTCACACCAAAACTCATCAGAAGCAAAACAGAATGATTCACACCAGAATCATCAGAAGCAAAATAGAATGATTCACACCAGAATCATCAGAACCAAAACAGAATGATTCACACCAGAATCATCAGAACCAAAACAGAATGATTCACACCAGAATCATCAGAAGCAAAATAGAATGGTTAACACCAGAATCATCAGAAGCAAAACAGAATGGTTAACACTAGAATCATCAGAAGCAAAACAGAATGATTCACATCAGAATCATCAGAAGCAAAACAGAATGATTCACACCAGAATCATCAGAAGCAAAACAGAATGATTCACACTAGAATCATCAGAAGCAAAACAGAATGGTTAACACCAGAATCATCAGAACCAGAAACAGGATGATTATTAGAATCATTAGAAGCAGAAACAGGATGATTATCAGAATCATCAGAAGCAGAAACAGGATGATTATCAGAATCATCATAAGCAGAAACAGAATGATTAACATCAAAATCATCAGAAAAAGAAATAAGATGATTAACATCAGAATCATCAGAAGCAGAAACAGGATGATTAACAGAATCATCAGAAGCAAAAACAGGATGATTAACATCAGAATCATCAGAAGCAGAAACAGGATGATTAACAGAATCATCAGAAGCAGAAACAGGATGATTAACATCAGAATCATCAGAAGCAGAAACAGGATGATTAACATCAGAATCATCAGAAGTAGAAACAGGATGATTATCAGAATCATCAGAAGCAAAACAAGATGATTATCAGAATCATCAGAAGCAAAACAGAATGATTCACACAAGAATCATCATAAGCAGAAACAGGATGATTAATATCAGAATCATCAGAAGCAAAATAGAATGATTATCAGAATCATCAGAAGCAGAAATAGAATGATTATCATAATCATCATAAGCAGAAACAAGATGATTATCAGAATCATCAGAAGCAGAAACAGGATGATTAATATCAGAATCATCAGAAGCAGAAACAGGATGATTAATATTAGAATCATCAGAAGCAAAACAGAATGATTATCAGAATCATCAGAAGCAGAAACAAGATGATTATCAGAATCATCATAAGCAAAACAGAATGACTCACCAGAATCATCATAAGCAAAATAGAATGACTCACCAGAATCATCAGAAGCAAAACAGAATGACTTATACCAGAATCATCAGAAGCAAAACAGAATGCATTTTTGCATTTTAAAACTATTTTTCCAAAATAGTTCTATAACATGCATTTTAATCATATTTGAAATAACAAGCAAAACATTTTTCAGCTTTCCCACACAAATAAAACAGCTTTGCAGTAACAACCAGAACAACTACATTACAGATTCATTACACATCACAAAAATGCATTTTCTTCATTTTTTCAAAAATGTGATTGCAAAATAGTTTTTCTTCAAAAACAGAATGAAACAGCAAGCATTTACAGCCCTAATGCAACTAGAAAGTTGGAAGGTGCCCTTACCCTTGTTGCGTGTTCTGCTCCTGCTAAAGTGTGTGCGTCAAAAACGGTGAAACTCCCGCCTGCGTTTGCTGCTACAAAACGGAGTTCTCTAGCTCCGTAATGATGTGGGGATTAACTTTACTACTGGGGGTTTTCTGGTTTGGTGCTTGTATTTCCAGTTATGGTGTTTTTGAGAAACTCTTTCTTTGGTATTTTTGAAATCATGAAACCGTGTTTCAGGAAAACAGGAGGTAGAAATGGAAAAGAGGTTACTGTTACATGCAACACTATTACATGCAAAATGGGGAGATGTGAAGTTCTGATTTCTGCCCTGCCTCCTCACATGTACTTATAGAATGTACTCAAATGCTACCACCTCAAAAATAATAATAAAATAATGTTGGATTCTTCCAGCACTTCATCCTTTTGCAATTAGCCAATAATCCTTAATTAATGGTCCGATTAATTTAATTACTTGAAATTAAATTAATTTAATCTTCATCATATAATTTTAATTCATCTTCCAAAATAAATATTTATATATATATATTTACTCAAAACATACATATATTAAATATTTAACAAAAATCCTCAACATACCCTTAATATTAATTCCAAAATTAATATTAAATTTAAGGGTCTTACACACCACACCTATGGTGGCCTCCGTCTCAACCTCTCTAACGGACTCCTCAGCATCGTCGAAAATTTCGTGCGCCTCCAATACTAGACGGGAAGGCACGGGAAAATCTATACTCGCATGTGTGCGCTCCACGAAATCCGCTACAATGTCAGTCCTACTCGTCCGCTCCAACCACCCCGTGTAAGTCGCTCTGCTTGAGATGGGGTCAAATTCCCAAGCAGTGCGTGAATAGCGATCAAGGAAGTTCAACGACATTTCCAACGTTCGGGTACCCACGGGTGGCATGGGTTTGGGGGCATCTGAGGGCAAAGCCCAAAGTCCACAATATAATAGCAAGGGTCACCGACCGAAATTAACAATTAATCACATAGCATATATTTCACAGCAACAATTATGTCCATGGTATAACATATGATGATGAGGTAAATAATCATGCTCATTTGAATTTTAATGACATATATGCCTTTTCAAAAACAGCAACCAATTATTATGCAATATGTGGTAAGTACAAACAACACCTCAGCAAATCACAATCATTAATTTAGAAATTCAAATTCTGGAACAGTACTCACACACATTCAATTTCCACTCATTTATCATATAATCAAACGTGACCCACTGGTCAATCCCTCAATGCAATATATATATGCTCATGTATACAATTTTCTTAGAATCACCAAGGTGCAGTCGCTCAACAGACCAGCACATTATGTTTGACATTAACGGCCCTCAAGACCAGGGTGCAATCCCTCAACAGATCAACACCAGTGCAGACGTTCAACAGTCCAGCACGTTTGACATATACCAAGGTACAATCGCTCAACAGATCAGTACCTAGTGCGGTCGCTCAACAGACTAGCACTCGTGCAATCGCTCAACAGATCAGCACGTGGCTGCGCATTTCATGGTACAGACGCTCAACAGTCCAGTACCAGTGCAGTCGCTCAACAGACCAGCACCTATATACCAAAGTACAATCGCTCAACAGATCAGTACTTAGTGCAGACGCTCAACAGTCCAGCACTCGTGCAATCGCTCAACAGATCAGCACGTGGTTGCGCATTCCAGGGTACATACGCTCAACAGTCCAGTACCAGTGCAGTCGCTCAACAGACCATCACTCGTGCAATCGCTCAACAGATCAACACGTGGCTGCGCATTTCAGGGTACAGACGCTCAACAGTCCAGTACCAGTGCAGTCGCTCAACAGACCAGCACCTATATACCAAGGTACAATCGCTCAACAGATCAGTACCTAGTCCAGACGCTCAACAGTCCATCACTCGTGCAATCGCTCAACAGATCAGCACGTGGTTGTGCATTACTCTAAGGCCCATCGCGGGTACCACTTGACTATGCAATGCATGAATATGCAGTGTTTCACTTCTCTAGAAACAGAATGCAAAATCCGAAAATTCATGCTTTTTATCATGTTTTAAATATCTCAGCACAGTCAGAATTAACATCATCACAATCATGATTAAACAGTCAATTAATCATTAACACTTTGAAATGTTTTCCCAAACTCTTAAAATTCAAACACAGTGTTTAAAACTGGGATTTCTGGAATTTTACAAATCTGTATTCGAATACAGCTTCTCTGTATTCGAATACAGAGACCAAAAATAGTGCAAAATTACACTCTGTATTCGAATATAGCCCTCTGGTATTCGAATACATATGCAGTCTCAGTGCACAAAACAACATCTTTCATTACATCAGTAAAGTCTTAAAAACTTCATCACCAAAAACTTCAAAATATCACCAAAAGTTCCATTTTAATTCACCACAACAATCCCAACATTCCCCAAACACTCAGGGTTTACAAAACACTCTTAAAAACTTGGAATTTCTGAAAACTCGAATCTGTATTCGAATACAGACCCCTTGTATTCGAATACAGAAGTCAAGAACTGCAATTTTAACATTTTGTATTCGAATGCAGCGTGCCTGTAGTCGAATACAGAAGACAAAACCTTGAAAAAATTCAACATTTTCTCCCAGATCATTAAAGGTTTTCAATACTTCATCCTCTCCTCTTCAAAATATTTCAAGAACTCCATTTAAAATCACTTTAACCCTTCTCAAAGTTTCTCAATACTTTGAAATGCATATCACGGTGTTTAAAACTTGATTTTCTGGAAAACATGAATCTGTATTCGAATACAGATTCCTTGTATTTGAATACATAAGCTAAAAACAGTGCTTCTGGAAAGACACGAATCTGTATTCGAATACAGCTTCACTGTATTCGAATACAGAAACTGAAACTAGTGAAAACCTGCATTCTGTATTCGAATACAGCATGCCTGTAGTCAAATACAGATGCGAATACAGTGTTAAAAATCCAACTTCTGTATTCGAATACGACATGGTCGTAGTCGAATACAGATGCTGAGTCAGAAGCAAAAATCCTTCCTCTGTATTCGAATACAGGGGCTCGTATTCGAATACAAGTTTGAAAACTTAAGTAAAACAGAAACTTGACAGGTTGTAGTCGAATACACACATGTTGTATTCGAATACACCTTCGAAAACCAGTGAAATTTTCCTGAGATTTCAACCCTTTTCAAACTGTTTTCTTTTAAAAACAAACAACCAACATTAAAACACATTCAGCACTTTTTCCAGACAATACTTTCCCCATTAAAAATCCCTTTTCCTTTTAAAACATCAACATCACCAGAATCATTTACAACAGAAACAGAATCAAAATCATTAACACCAAATCATCCAGAAACAAAAACAGAATGATCAATCATCAGAAACATCCAAATTTTCAAACCATCAGAACAACACATAGCATTTCAGCTTTCTCAATATCAGAATAACATGCAAGCATTTTAGCTTTCACAACACATCATAATAACATGCAACATCACATAGCAACAAAACACAACATAATGCATTTTTGCATTTCAAAACCATTTTCAAAACGGTTTATGAACATGCACTTTTAAATCATGTTTTGAAATAACATTCAAGACATTTTCCACTTTCCCACATGAACAACACAACTTTTGTGCATTCAGCCCAAACAGAAATCATCACAGAGCTTTTAAAACATCAAAAATACATTTTTCATTTCTTTCAAGCATCAGGCAAACTAGTTTCAAAACAGTAATGAAAACACTAGTAATGCCATGAAAGTTATGCACTTACAGCCCTAATTCAACTAGAAAGTGGAAGGTGCCCTTACCCTTGTAGCGTGTTCTGCTTCTGCTAAAGTGTACACGTCAAAAACGGCGAAAACTCCCGTCTGCGTGTGCTGCTACAAAACTGAGTTCTCTAGCTCCGTAATGGTATGAGGATTAACTTTTGTACTGGGGTTTTGGTGTTTCAGTGCTTGGATTTTCAAGTAATGGTGTTTTTGAGAAACTCCCTCTTTTTCACTTTGAAATCGTGACTGGAAATGGGGAAGGCAGAAAACAGAGACAGAATGGGAGGGAAAAATTGGGGTACTGTTACATGCAGTATGGGCAGTGAGGAAGGAGGGATGGTGTTCTGATTTCACCATCATGCTCACTCCTATTTATAGGCTTTTGTGGTGCCACCTCACCCAAAAATAATATTAAAATAATGCTGGCTCTTTCAGCACTTAATTGCATGTAATTAGCCACTAATCCTCAATTAACTGCCCAATTAATTTAATTACTCGTAATTAAATTAATTTAATCTTCATCCAATAATTTTAATTCATCCTCCAAAATAAATATTTATATATATATATATATTCACTCAAACATACATATATTAAATATTTTACAAATATCCCCAAAAATACAATTAAAATTAATTCCATAATTTTAATTAAAAATTAAGGGTCTTACACAGAGTCCAGAAGGAGACCAGAAGGAAGCCTATCAGATGGAGACTTGTTCCAGACCAGAAGGAAACATAAGTCAGACTTGGTCCAGACTCAATCCTAACCAGAAGATAGCTTGGTCGTGAATATAAGAATCAGTCCAGACTTAATCCAGACTTGGTCCAGATCAGAAGAAATGATTGTCCAGATTTAATCCAGACTTGATCCAGATCAGAAGATAAATGTCTAGATTAAAAGATCAATGGTCCATATTAAAATATCATAAGTCTAGATTTAATTCAGATTCAATCCAGACTCAGTCCAGACTTGGTCTAGATCAGAGGGAAAATGTTTAGATCAATGGTCCAGATTTAAGTATCATGGCCCAATGTTGGCCGAGATCAGAAGATCAGATCATAATTCCAGAGTTGGTCGAGATCAGAAGATCAGATCATATGGTCCAGTGTTGGCCGAGACCAGAGGATCACAAAATTGAGGCAGATCAGATTACATAAGTCCAGAGTTGGTCGAGATCAGAAGATCATACGGTCCAGATTTTAATCATGATGAAAATCAGTGATGACTTGATTAAAATTCGAAAAAGACTTGATTAAATTTTGATAGAAATTTGATCAAATTATTAAGGGGGTTTGATACAAAAATAAATTGAAGTCTTGGAGGGAATTTAAAAGCAATTGGAGGGAAGAAAGATACAATCCAGAATTAAACAAGAACAGAATTGGCCAAAGTTATTTTCATAACAAATCTGAAGCAAAAAGGTTCGGATCAAGCATAAAGCTCAAACCCGATTGGCCAAGTTATTTTTTGCGAGAGAATCTGGACAGATACAGCTCGAATTTGATCATGGAAGAAACCATAATTTTCATCTATAAAAGGAGGCTCAAAGCAGAAGACTTTGCATTGAAAATCAGAAAAAAAGAGTCATAAACTTCCAGAGGCAAACACTCGAGTTTTCAGTAAGGTTAATTGTGAGTATCAGCTTTCCAGAAGCAAGTACTCTTGTTTTTCGTTCCCTTGTGTCAGATCTATATTGTTGAAGTAGAGTCTACAATCTGAAGAGTCAGAAGAAGTAGCAGGTGACTTAGCAATTAGATTCAAAGTGTTGAAATCCCTTCTGCAATCTGGGGTTGTCATATTGGTAGGAGAAGACTTGACTTGTGAAGTCAAGGTGTTGTGTTCCTCAAAAGTCTAGGATTGTTAGACTATTTGGGAAGACTGGCTTGGAGGGTTAGTAATGCTGTTGTAATTCAGAGGTTTTAAATTAGCGAAAAAATCCTTCAATGTGAAGAAACTAGATGTAGCCTAGTTAATGGTGAACCATGATAAATCTTTGTGTTGATTGTTTTACTTTATCCGCTGCTAATTCTGTTTGCTTATATATCAGATTTTAAATAATCATCAAAAACAGAAGAAAAAAAAATTCAAGTATTACAAACACAATTTAACCCCCTTCTCGTGTTGGCACCTTAAGATTTCTCGGCCCACACCCACACTCATATATATAAAATTATAAATTTAAAAATCATATTTATTATAATTAATACAATAAAATAATAATTATTAAACACTAATAAAATTAAAAAATATTTTTTATAAAAAGAAAATTATAATTTTAAATATCTAAAAAAAATATTAAGTATCTCGAATATAAATATGTATATAAAATTTAAAAACGAAAATGTGCGAGCTTAGACGCATAGTGTGAGTGTGCAGAGTATATATCCCTAATTGAACATCGAACATTAATAAAATAATAAGCAAATCAATAAAAGGTTTAGAGGGGTGAAGAAGATTGAAGAATTGGGTATCGTCGTGTTCTCTGTTTCGTTTTCGGTTTTGCAATTTACATACCAACAACATAACCTAATAACGAAATTCTTCCTCCTTGTGATTCGGTACGATATTTTCTTCTCTGTTATCATCATCAATCTATCTATGGATGTTTTTGTTTCTTTGAACCAAATTGTTTGCCGATGTATAATCTATGACAAATATGGATGATTTTAATGTACATAATCA
The DNA here is from genome assembly GCA_037974295.1 of Cicer cuneatum. Lineage (NCBI taxonomy): Eukaryota > Viridiplantae > Streptophyta > Magnoliopsida > Fabales > Fabaceae > Cicer > Cicer cuneatum. The sequence continues at coordinate 26,005,721 of JBBPBO010000005.1, forward strand.
AATAATTAATTATTGACAAGTAGCAAATGATCATAGCAATGTTTGTGTTCCTAATTTTTTATTATTAATCTAAAAAACAATTTTTGGCGAGATTAAAGTGACAAAATTATGTATGTGACTGAACTTTTGTTTGAGTTTGTACAAAATGGAAGAGTAGTTTTTTTGAGAAGGTGAAATAGAAAACTTTTTTGTTGGGATAAACTTAGTATTCCCCGTGCGACTGTGGAGATTTATCCAGCAGGTATTCAGATCCATTTAAGTATATGTTTGAGTTCACGATGAGATTTACAAAATCACGATGACAACTTAATTTTATTGAAGCTCTAAAGTGTAATTTTTCTAAAATCGCAGTGGTTCTGCCAATGTCACCGTGAATCCAAACATGCACGAAGCGATTGACCTCTCCTAACATATGTTTTCCATATGTACCAGTCAGAGATTGAACCCTTAGCGAAATGGTCAAGGGACCATAGTATCTACCACTTCTGTCATATCGTGTTGGTGCAATTGAAACCTTATTATTAGGAGTTCCACGTTGAAATAGTCATCCTTTTAGTTGGGTTATGGGATTGAGTTAGACTTAAAACTAAATTCTAAGATGGTATCTGAATTTGGGTCTATTTAGATTGTTTTATTTGAGATTATCTACTGATGGTATACGAACATCTAAGGCTGTTTGATAGAACTTATGAAAACAACTTATAACATATATATAAGATCTTTTCTGCTTATTTCCTTAAACTCTCCATGATAATTTATGAAAACATTTTACACTTTATATGAAAGGTGGCTGACTTTATTTATCGTTTGTTTTAGAAAATAGAAATAGCTTATAAATAAGAACTAAAATGATAAGCGTTTTATGCTATAAACACTTAATTAAGCTGCTTATTCAAACAAGACCTTTATCCTTGATCCGATAGGTTACCAACAAATATCAGGTCATGCAAACTTCACACTCTCATCTTCAGCGTGAGAGTCTGTGTTGAGACTTGAGAGTCACACATTGAGAATTGGTATAATGGGGGTTTCGATTATAAGTGGGGGCAACTCTCACTCCATGTGCTAGCTTATGGGTTGAGTTAGGACTCAAATTCAAATTACAAGACTTATATTACAGTGTTGCTCTATGCAAGTCTGCATTTATGTCTGCATTATAAGAGGATATAACGTAACATAATAATAACCAATATGATTGAAGATTGAGCAAGGCCACATGAATAAATGACTTCTCAGATGATTTATGTCTGATCATTTGCATCTTTCTGACAGTGATTTTCGAAAATCTGCTTCAATATTTCACTTCAACTGCAATCAACTGTAATGGGTATAATCAGGAGATTCTCCTCTTTTATAGCAGGGAATGTAGTTGGGATCTATGTGGCTCAGAATTACCAAGTTCCAAACATCAAGAAGGTAGTTGACAATGTCTTGTTCCAGGCCAAGGAAGTCGAGGAAAAATATCGCAAGCCAAAGAAGGGTGGTAATGATGATAACTATGAATGATTATAAGTTAAAATTTCTTTGACATTACACTAGAATCATGTTTTTTTTTTTGGGATTTTTTGGGGGTGGATTGTCCTCCATGATATATAGGATCAAGTACCTTTATTAACTCAGTATACTGGAATACACAAATTAGTTAAGGTCTCTAAAGAAGTGTTTTTGACATATATGAAAATGTCCATTATTCAAGAGAAATGTTATCATTTGTTTGTCAATGTTCTAAAATTGACTTGGAAATTACGAGGACAATGTGTGATATACTCAGATTCTTGAGTCTAAGATAATATGTTAACTTCACAATAGAGATTTGTTTGGTGGTGATTGAATTGAAGCTAGTACTTGAAGATTTTTCTCACCATAATATCAAATATTCTTGTTAAATTGATCTTCTAACTTGCTCAGTGATGATATTTGGGGCTTGATCTTTCAAAAATGTTGTATTGTTTGTTTAACAAAACGGACGTGTAATGTAATGCACAAAACTTGTATAATTTGCTGGCTTAACATTCTAACTGGGATAAGTAGCTAAAATATGCATAATCCCTTCATCAAATAAGTGTGTTTTACCATTAGCTTTTACATTTGCTAACCTCCCGGGCTCCATCAAAACGAAAGAGTGTATGGATCCCCTATAATAGTTGCTCAGTGCAGAAGATGTGGAATTTTATCTCTCTAGATCAGTTTGTTTCCACAGTTGTTGTAAGTGATCTAAGTCCAACGAAAAAGGAATGTATAAATGTTATTATTAGTTTTTTACTTCAATTCCTTAAGGTGATTGATGGGATCTTGAGATGATGCTAGAGGCTGTCCTCTTATCTATCAAACTGTGTGACGTAGATTAACTGTCTCCTTGCTTTCAGCAGTTCAAATTCAAATTTCATACATATGCAAGTTATATGTTGAGTTATTTCATGAGGTAATTGTGAGTGGTGAAGCTCAATTAATCAATGAGTTAAAACTAATTTATATGAGTTGTGTGCCAGTTAAACTAGAGCAGCTCACAAGCCCACATCCCAAGTACAACCTAAAACTTTCCACAAATGAGATGTCCTTATCTAAGAGTTTGCATTAATCCTGTAATGTTCACCAATAGAGGGGTGTTTGTTACACTTGGTGTTAACATTGCAATGTCACTGGCCTTTGCCAGAATGAATTTTTGTGGTTTTAACTAGAATTCGAACTCAACTAACGATTCACCTATAAGTGAAACACATTATCTACTTTAGCATAATTTGAATGAAATGTTAAATTGTTGACTAAAACAAAAAGAGATGTCCATAATTTGAAATTCTTTTAGTTTGGAGTTTGTCCTTATCTTTCAATCTTTCAAAGTAATACTTGGAACTCAATACCCTCACATTTGATTGTGTTTTGACAAACTAAAATTCAATTTAGTTTAGAAAGCTAATGTATTACAGTATTTGTCAATCTTTTGAAATTTCAGTTCATTTTTCATCGAATTCCTTCATCAAATGAATCTTTTTAACATGGGAACTTTCTTCATTCATCTCTGAATTCCAACATTTTATTTAAAGCATAAAACTATATTTTCTTTTAACATTTTATTCAAATGAAACTTACATGCTTGTGAGTACTTAATTCATCAAATAAATAGTATATGTGGTCCCTTAACTTAATTTCAGTTAACGTTTTAGTCCTTTATTTTTTTTTTCTTTTCCGATTTGGTTCTTTATTTTAATTTTAAGTTACAATTTGATCTTTTATGTTTTAAAATGTCAACAATGTTATCTTTTTTTTTACAAAAATCCATCAAAATTTTCAACCAAAATCCATAAAATTAATTATATTCTTCAATATAATACAAATTGATAAACTCAAATCTTCAGATAAACTTATATTTCCATCTCTAACAACATCAAATAAAGAATGAAAATATGAGTTTATTTGAAAATTTGAGTTACGAATTTGATGAAATTTGTATCATATTAAATAATATAATTAATTTTATGGATTTTGATTGAAAATTTTGATGAATTTTTTGAATTTTTGTAAAAAAAAAAAGGATAATATTGTTGACATTTTAAAACATAAAAGATAAAATTGTCACTTAAAATTAAAATAAAAGACCAAATCGAAAAAAAAATATAAATGACTAAAACGTTAACTGAAATTAAGTTAAGGGACCACACGGATGCTATTTAGCCTATATGTTTTGTTCTTAAAAAGTTAACGGTCAAACTCACACATTAATTAATTGTGAAGAAGGAAAGAATTCTTAGCTATCATGTGTTTTACTTAGAAGAGTTGAACTCTAACATTTTATTCAAATGAAACTTATATATGCTTGTTTGTGACCTTTTAATCCCTGTACTAATTTTCCTCCATCCCTTTTATCTCCAATTTTTTTTAACTCTTGCTTTTGCTGTTTCACCTAGGAACCACAAGTTTGTTTTTGAAAGGACGAATCTTCCTAAATTTAAATCCATCTACAATGAATGACAAGTGACAACACTAGTCAAACATATTTGGCTTCTTGTAAATAACTATGACATGAAAAATCCATCATCATAAATTAAAAATATTCACTAAAGTACAATTGTATAGTGCACCCAAAAAAAGTACAATTGTATTCAATACTTAAAAAATATAATCTTCTTTTTTAAAAATAAAAAAGACTAAACACCTAAAAATCTAAGAAATTAAACAAATATAGTATTCATCCAATAATCTTATTCAATGGATGATGATGATTTTGTAGGCAACAACAAATCTTTTATCTCTAATTGAAAGGGACTAATATCAGTTTTTTCATAACCAAGAATAGCCTCAAATTTGTTTGTCCTAAGGTTACAAACAAAAACTCCATCAGCATAAGAATGTAAATACACAATGTCACCATCATATGGATGAAATCCAGCTACCCTTTTATAATAATTAGCACAAAATTTCTGTGGTAATTTTGTTGATATATCAATCCTATGCAACAAATCCCAATGATTTTTTTCAATAAGTTCCCAAACTCTCAAATCATTTTGTCCAATATCAGCTATCCTCAACCTCCCACAAGAGATTCCAAGAAACCCAAAACTCATTATGTTCATAGAATCAACTTCCTGAGGATAATCAAGGGTATCACTTTGTTGTGTATAAGGATCAAACACAAAAATGCTAGTCCTTCCCATGAAATACAAGCTTCCATCAAAGGACAAACTTAGTAGCCAATGTGGAGCAAAAGCAAATCCATTAGGTATATTCATAATAATGTGTTCCCACAAACCCGTCTCAGACGAGAAAACATCTATTTCGATATAAAACATCCTTCTTATAAAGGATTTAATTATCACAACTCGAAAGTTGCATTCATCTAAACAAGGAGCAGTCATCACATTCTTCAATATATTTTCTTTTTCTTTGTGTACATCGTAATAACGATTGCAAATAAATCCCACTGCGAATAAATTTTCATTCAATGTCGAATTAGAAGGAGGTATCGGGATAGATTGTTTCGTGAGTGAGTTATAAACATAATAGCCACTACCATATGTGTATCTGTTGTCACAACACAAGAATATACCGTTGGAACAACCACATATGCTTCCATTGAGAAGCATATTTGGAGGAAAAGAGACGGGAATTTCTAGAGATGAATTTTTTTGGTTGTTCAAGGTATCCTCAGTTAAATACGAATTTTTTCGAGAAGAACAATATGATTGAGATTGTTCCCAAAAAGCTAACATGAGCTCATGAGGAGTGACAAATATCAAAATTGATTTGTAAAGAGAGTGTTGATGTGATACAAATTGTGTTATGAAATAAGGACTTGAAATCAAATCAAGCCAACGTTTTGAAGCACATTTGCATCCAACGGTGGATCTGAATGGTAAACGAGTGAAGATTTCGGCTAATAAATCATCGGATAAAAAATTTATGTCACACTTTGAAGATAACTTAGAAGATGAAAAATCATGAGCCATATGCATAACACAAAAACAATAGACAAAGAGAATTGATTTTAAATAAAAAATGGAGAGAACAAAGGAGAAAAAGTAAGAGGATGAGAAACAATTGGTAGTTAGTTGGCTTGTTCTTGTCAAATCCCAGACCCAATTAATAAGCTTCAACGTTTGGAATAAGCTATTTTTTATTTATTATTTTATTGTATGATGATGCAATTACTACACTAGGATATTTTGAAAATATTTTTCTTTAATAGGTATATAAAAAATTAATGTACGTGGAAATGAGTCACACAAGGAAAGGATCATTCTAGAAATTAAGTCAGATAGGGAAAGGTACTTCATTTTTAATTTTGTGTAAATAGTTATTGCAATTTATTGTATTTTATTTTTATTCATTTAAGAACATTTTTCTTACCTTATTTTATTATTGAATATAATTTATTGACACTTATGGTAAAAGAAAATACAAAAAAGACACCATTACCAACTTTGAAAATGTAAATATCCATCACATCAATATAAATTTGATTAGTTAGTACATTTTTTATCAATATTTGATTAATTAGTATATAGTATGAAGTGTTGGTTTAATAGACATGATAGAGACTTAGTAGATATAACCTTTTTTTTTTTTTGTCTCAATTTGGTATTTAACGAACAAATAGA
>JBBPBO010000005.1:26012457-26022489 GCA_037974295.1 Cicer cuneatum
ATATATATAAATATATATATATATATATATATATTTTGACAAAATAAATAATATTATTTTATTTGTTATTATATATATATTAAACACATGATAGGATATTTATCATGTCAGCATCCTATATTATCTTTATATCAAATTTTATATTTATCTTATCCCACTTACCAAAAGAATCTACGAAATTAGATATATTTTTAACTATCATAGGTAACTATATTAGTGATATACTAACTATATACTTTTTCCTAACATTAGTGGATTGCAGTAATTAATTGTCAAACCAAGACAATTATATATAATAAATTTAATATTTTTTTTATATAATCAATTTTAATTTCCAATGTATAGAAAATATAAGTTTACCATAAAATTACTGTATTATTGTCTAATAAATATTATTGTATTATATTAATTATAATAAATTGATTTTTAAATTTTTTATTATATATATATATATATGGATGGGGTGGGGGTGAAAACGAAAAAATCTAATATTCACATGAGACGAAGACAAACTTAATTTAAAATCTAAATAAAAGATGAGTGTTAGTGGACGTTTTCTCTGCTCTGCCCGTTGTCATACCTAATTAACAACACAACATCTTGTTTAAAAAAAACACTATCAAAATTATGAATTTTATAAATAAAGTTTTGAGATCAATTTTTGTTACTTATCTTTATCTAAATTATAGTTTCAATATATATGTTACGAGATATGAATTTCAATTTCATAATCCATATATTTAAACGTATCGAATTTTTAGTTTTGTATTTCAAGCTAAGTAATATAATTTGTTTTTATCTAGATAATAGCATAAAACAATGGAGTGTCCATATTTCTGAAACTTATTTAAATTTTTATTTTTTTAATCTATATTACATATTTTAAAATTTTAATTTAAATGTAAATTTAAAATAAATAATTGATCATTTGTAAAAAAGAAACAAGAAATGATGGACGATTAAATTAAACTCTTTCTCACTAACATTGTTCCCGTCTTGATAAGTTTAAATTTTAAAAAATAATGAAGGATATTCTCTGTTTAAAATAAAATATTAAATAATTTTTCACAAAAAATATTAAATAAACATTTCAAACATGTATAAATCACATGGAAGTTGCAATATTACAAAAAAATTGCATACAAAGCGGATAAAAAAAGTCATTGAATTGTTAAAAGTATATTTATCCTAAAAAAGGTCCGATAAAATCAGGAATTATTTATTAGTTAACTTTGAAGTTGCCTTTATATAACTATTTAGATTAAATTTTAAAAATAATACAACATAATCTTTGGTTAAAATAAAAATACTGAATAAATATTCTACCAAAAAATATTAAATAAATATTTAAATCATTCATTAATCACATTGAAATGTGAAAGGAAAAAAACAAAAAGGGTCGAATTGTGAAGGAAAAATTTGTCTTGAAAATATGAAACCAAATTGGAAATTATTTGTTAGTTAATTTTTGGAGTTGCCTTTATATAACTGTGTAGATATATAGATTTTAAAAAATTTGATTTCTCTAAAAATTAATTATTAATTTATTTATCTATAATTAATATTATCAATTTATTCTTTAAAGTAAATTGTTAGCTTTAAAAGACTTTCATCTAATTTTAAAAGAGATACCAAAATAGATAGTTTATTAGACATGATTAGCACATATTAAAATTAGTTACAGAGAAAACTATCTTTATGTATCCTACCAAAATGTATCCTTATCTCACTCACCCACTACTCCACCCGATATATAATTGTTTTATTCATTATTATTTAAATTCAAAAAATTATTTTGTAAAAAAATTTAAAATATTATGAAAATAAGTTAGCAATATATTCTTTATATAACACATATTTTTTAATACATTGTTTTATTAGTTGGAATATATGTGAATTCCAAAAATTTTAAATAAAATTCACAATTTAATGGAACTTGTATGAATTTCAATCATTATTAAAAAGTATTTTAAAATGTGTGTTGCTATCGTTCTTCGTATTATAAAAAAGATCAACTAATATTATAAAAGAAGATATTGAATTCAAAAAAATTAAAGAGATTAAAAAATGATGTTTATTGACTTTTAAATATATTATCGAGATTAAGAAAAACAATTCATAATATAATAAAAGAAATTATAGAAGTGCATTAACTTTCACAATTTTTTATTCTTTACACTAGGGATTTTCTAAATCGTTTCAGAAATATTTTTACCCTTTCAAGAAAAAATGCAACTATGTATTCTATATATTTTTAATAAATAAAAATATATTAAGTATATATAGTCACATTTTTATGATGTAATCTTCTAAAGGAGGCAAAATATTTATTTTAGACGATCGATATTCACTTTACACTTTTTGAAAGTCAAAATAAAAAGAACATTTTTATATACTGATTTCAAAATGTGTATGTTAAAAAAAATTGAAAAAAAAATATTTATGTAAAAAGTACTCATTCCAACTTCCAAAGCCACCGAATTATCTTATATCTTATGACTCCTTTGTTAAAGTCTAATTTTATTCATTTACGTGTAACACTGCATGGTTGTTGAAGGAAGAGTTTGGAGATTTCTACCGAGCACTTCCACAGCTATACCTGTCACCCCCTTAACACACATTAAAAGATAATTTTATCTTTTTAATAATTTATAATAAATTTCAAAATGGATAGTTTCGGAAATTTTAAATTTTTGAAACTTTTAGAAGTTTCAAATTTTCGAAATAAGGATTACATTTCGAAAATTTGGAAAGTTTCGAATGTTTTCAAATATGGAGAATTTCGAAAGTTTCCAAATCTGGAAATTTTTGAAGTTTCCAAATTTGGAAAGTTTCAAAATAGAAAAATTCCAGAATTTCGAAACTTTCAAACAATTTGAAATTTTCGAAATAAAAAATTTCAAGAATTTTGAAAAGTTTCTAAATCTAAAAAATTATATAAATTTTAAAAGTTTCAAAAGTTCCGAATTTTGTTAATTTCTATTTCAAAAATTTCGAAATCTTCGAAAGTTTGGAAAATCCAGAAAACTTTCATTTCAAAAATTTCAAAACTTTCGAAAATCTGAAATCTTTCTATTTCAAAAGTTTCAAATTGTTTTAAACTTTCGAAAATCTAAAAAATTTATATTTCGAAACTTTCAAAATGTTCGAAAGTTTAGAAAACTAGAAAATTTTCATTTTGAAAATTTCAAAACTTTAAATGATACTTACATTTGAATTTAGAAGATTTGGATACTTTAAAATGTAAGACGGAATTCTGTAAAGTTTTGAAAGAGGGAGTGAAAAAACAAGTGATAAATTTTTTTGAGAGTTTTATAGATATTAAAAAGGACAAAAATGTATTTTTACGTTGGATGGGGGTGGGAGATTAAGGTGCTCAAATTGTTTAATTTTTCTATTTCGAAACTTTCCAAATTTAGAAACTTCGAAATTTTCTAAATTTGGAAACTTTTGAAATTCTCCAGATTTGAAAACTTTCGAAACTTTCCAAATTTTAAAAATGTAATCCTTATTTCTAAAATTTGAAACTTCCGAAAGTTTTGAAAATTTGAAATTTTCGAAACTATCCATTTTGAAACTTATTATAAATGGTTAAAAGGGTAAATTTGTCTTTTCATGTATCTTGAGGGAGTGACAAGCACAATTGTGGTGGTGGTCAGTAGAAATCTCAAGAGTTTGAGTTTGAGTGCATAGTTTACCGCAGTTGGCATTAGCATCGGCCCAACAAAAAAGTAATTTTAAAAAATAGTTTTTTATTACAAAAATAGACTAATTTTAAATGCAGATAATGACATACAAATGATTTATCTTACAAAAATAAATAAAAAGTTTATTTGTTGCATATATAACACAAATAAGATTTAAGGATAAATCATCATGTTAGTCTTTGATTCCATATGGTGATGTCACTCTCGTTCATGACTCAACAAAACACCAAATGAATTTATAATTCATCTAAACGTTTGTTACTATTGTCTTTGACATTTACTTTTTTTGTTAACTCTGTAAAGTGGGTGATGCGTACGTGTATGTGGCTGACTCAAGTGTCACTCTCTCCTACATGTGAGTGATGTATAGGTAGAGATCAAAATAACATTAAATTTAAAATAAATGAAGGTTTAATAAAAAAAATTCTAGGTATTTAGGACCACACAATCTCTACACATTATGTATCACTTTTCACTTGTTTCCTCTCCCTTCATCATACCCAACCATCGTCGTCGCTTGGACTTCTTCTCCACCACCACCATTAGTTTTTCCGCCGTCTTCAACCATCACCAATCCCCACACATTCAATATCACTTTTTCCTAGTTTAGTATTTGAATTTTGGTTTGAATTCTTGTATTTGACAATATCTTGAATTCTGGTTTGAATTCTGTTTTATGAAAATGGCTTGAATTTTGTTATTTGAACTTCTTCATGCAATTAGTATATCAATTAGCTTGTGATTTAGATTTTGAGACCTTGTAGTTGTGAATTCATGACAGAAATGGACCAATTTATCATTGTGTATGCTTTTGTGAATTCAGTTCAGGGACATACTTGTAGTTGTGAATTCAAGACATACAAGGACCAATTTATCTTTGTGCAAGGACCAATTTATCTTTGTGCATAGGGACTAATTTGACAAATATGATATAACATACAAAGACCATTCTAACTATAAGTTACTAATTTCAGAAACTATTATGACAGGAAGTTTATTTTTGAGGGACTTTTGTGATATTTCTAACTATACAACTCAAATTGTCTATTTAGATTTTACTAAACATTTCAAGTTACTGAAAATAACACAAAATACATTAACAATATGAAATGAAACAAAACACATTAACTTCAATACACATTACAAATTATAATGCCAATTAATCAATTAAACATGGATTTGGGGGGAAAAATTAATTTAGGGAGGGGGGACTGAATTTGGGGAAGAAAGTTAGAATTAGGGGAAGATGAAGAAGACAATAGAAAATGGGGGAAAGGTATCTAGTGCATATGTTCAATGATTTTTTTTATTTTTTATTTTAAATTTATTGTCATCACACATCACTCACTTAATCAGACTAACATAAAAGTTAATATCAACGACGAAAGTGACAAATCTTTGGCTGAGTCAATAACTGGTATGAGTTTTTTGTTGAGTGAGGGACTAAAATGACAGTGTCCTACTAAATTAAGGGACCAAAACAGTAGTTTAAGATTTAACGTAAGCTTTATTTTTTATTTTTTAAAACATACAATAAAATAACATTGACATAATTTAGATTTAAACTATAGACTAAAGACTCAAAATTTTATTATTTACCAATTGAGCTAACATATAAGTACAAATAAATTTATAACAATTAATATTATCACAAATTATTTAGGGTCTGTTTGATCCTCTTCCTAAAATCTCTATTTTAGTTTTTTAAAATTTAAAAACTAAAAAACTTGTTTGGATTACTTGTTTTTAAAAACTGTTTTGTAAAACTATTTTTAACATTATACTTTTTAAAACTAAAAAAGCAAAACAGATAAATGGTGTTTTACTTCTCAAGAAAAAAATGTTTTCTATAATTTTTTCAAGAAAAAATTATTAATTTTTTTTTTTATTTTTTTCAAAAAAAAACGTTTCAGTATTTTGTATTTTTTTTTCAGAAAAACAAATTTCAATATCCTTATCCTTAATGTCAGATCTATAGCAACCTAACCTTGTTTTACAATTGGACAATACCCAATCCAAACCTTGTCATTGTTAGTTATGGCAAATTGAGTCATTCTATAGGCAGCCCAATTGCCAGTTCTCCTAACACTAGTCAGATGAGCATGACATCTTTCCACCCCTTCATCTTCCAATTCGCAGCAATCATAACTTTCTCTTCTTCGTTTTGAATCGACAAGGTTAAAAAAATAACTAATAAAATATATAAAATATTGAATTAAATATGAGAAGAAAAAAAAGTAAAAATAAAATTGTGTTGATAGAATAAAGAAATTATTAATTAGATTAGATATAAGATGCTATTTCAAAGTGACTATTACGACTAATTTATAATTAATCTAACTAATTTGTAATTAACATAAAGTAACTCTAAAAGCCTCGTAAATTGAAATAAGATTTAACATTTTCAACTTGAGATGAACTTTACAATCTACGAAAAAGAAAATATAAACACTAAAAGATTTTTTTTTTGAAATGTCGAAAATACGTCGGTTAAAAAATTTTGAATACCAAAATACATCTGCTAAGATTTTTGGATTGCCAGAATATTGACAAAAATATTTTTATGAATGTCGAAAATACACCGACTAAAATATTTTTAGATGATTTATTTATTGCTTGTAATAAAAAAAATGTTATAATGCAATTTTACTTCTTTCCATTTTTTTATAGAAGGTGTTGAATCAAATTTATATTTCAATACAATATCTTCTTTTATTTTATTTTTTTGAATGAAATTTATCTACACCTCTAGTCATTAGCTTAGACTAAGGATAGAAAATAAAACCAAATACGACTAAATCCGTGCAAATTGACTAGAAATTTAATGATTTCGAGTGGTTGGCACTTGACAATACACGTCTTTCGGGTCTTAAGACCACTTTTAGGGACTTCAATGGATTATATTAGTCGGATAAACATCGACGGATAAACATAACAAATAGTTAGGTACTAATACTTATCTAAATTATCTTCTCATCCTAGAAAACTAGCATATGTCTCATCTTGCACATAAGTTAGGTAGTAGTACTAGTCCAAATTATTCTCATCCTAGAAAACTAGCATATGTCCCATCGGTCAAAGAGATCTTTCTCTTTACTTTTTTCTTCTATGTGCACAAGCCATAAAATCTTCATTATTTTTTCCTCTAAAGATTCAATATACATGCTTTTAGACATTACTTAAAATGATATCGGTTCGACGAATTGAATTTTAATATTCATTTTTTTTCCTCTAAACATTCAATATACATGCTTTTCGACATTACTTAAAATGGACACACTTTTTTTTATATTGATCAAATAATTGCCTCAAACGTAATGAAATATTAAGACTATTTTTGGATTAATGTTTTATTGTTTGAATTGCTAAAAAGATGATGGAATGTAGTGGAATATAATGAAATGCATTTCATTCTACTCCATCATAGTTTCACTTTTGTTCCTCTTCAATTTAGGAGGAATGAGATGAAATTGCTTTTATTATTCATTTTATCCTAAAATATTCTAACAATAGAATAGATATTTTATTTCATTCTGCTCCCCTCCATTCCACTTCGATCCATTCCGCTCATATTAAAATATTCACACATAATAAAACAGAAAATGAAGAGCATCATTAACTTTATTACCTTTGAAAAATGTATTCCATCGTCGTTAAAATTTTAAAAAACATTTAAACACTGATACACCCCACCTGTAATGTCCACCATAGCATCCACCGTTTCTTTCACATATTTTTCCTTTACATCATCAATTTCTTTTTTTTCTTAAAGCTAGCTTGAGTTACACAATTCTCAAAATTTAAAAACACAGACCCAAAGTAAAGTAGCCAACACTACATTGAAAACAATTTACCACTAGCAAGTAAAGTTTACATGTCACTTTAAACAATTAGGAAGTGTCATTAGACACAAAAACAAATTGATAATACAATAATAAATGAAAGGAAAAAAGAAAAGATGCTAAGCTTTGCATAGTAGCACATTGGTTATATCAAAACAAATCCAAACATAACCAAAACAAAAGACAACACTAGTGACTGAAGTCCCAAATATTGAAAGACAACAACAGAAGCAGCAGATTTTGGTGTTGAATGGTTACGAGATGAGGTAGGAGGAGAAGGAAGTGGATGAACAAAAACTGAGACTTTCATTCCATTGAAGCATTGACCATTACCACAAATGAAGTAATATCTCATAGTCTTATTCAATTGTATGAAATCTTTTCCACTACTCCAATTCCCAACAGCACCTTCTGTTGTGCAGTTGTCATAACCTGTTTGGTTCACCTCAAACACATTGTACTGATTCTTTTGGTACCTAAATGCTGATAAATAAATTATATTACTAACTAATCATGAATAACACTAATTTAATCTTCAAAAATCACATGGATATAGATTTGATCTACGAAATTTTAGAATATCTATGAATTTGAAAATTCTCAATCACATCAGTGCATTAGAGCTAAAAGCTTTTTGAACAAGTCAAATTAATTTTGACATATTTAATTAATTGGAATTGATATATTTTTATGAAGTTAGGATTCTTAATTTTTGACTTTATACTTGATTTTTACCTTTAAATATTTTTTTTTACATATACTCTTAAATTAACTGTTCAACTTATTTTAATAAAGAAATATATAACAGATAAGGTCGGACTAATAAGATTAAGAAATTATTTGTCACACAATTCTATGAATCAATGTTTTAGAACAAGGTACAATACTTTCAAATAAAACTTACTATTTTAAATTTATTATACAGTGTGTTTAGGACACTTCATAAAATTCGACTAAAATATGCAAAACTAATTCACATCCAGTGTTATTGAGAAAAATTAATTTTACCATTAGAATCAGTTCCGACTTGAATTTAAAATTTATAATTTTTGCTTTCAGAATTTGTAATGGGAAAAAACATAAATATAACTAACAAAAGTATAAATTATTTTACCTTCAAATCACTCTGAATCAAAATAAATTTTACATAATCAATTCATTTAAAATTAATTTTTGCCAACAGTAAATTCAAACGCACACTAATTTTAGATCTATACAGTTAAGTAAAAGATGTAATAATAAGATAACGATAGATAGAAAAGAGAAAGAAAGAGAATGAAAACTAACAGATGAAATCGCCGACATAGAAAGTGTGGTTATTAGCCCAAAGAGTGTAGTTAATTCCAGGGTTCCATCCACGATTAGCACCAACAATATGATCTGTTGCAGAAACAAGAGAAGGAGAGAGTGGGAAGAGAAAGAAGAAGAAAAGGGTGAGTAATAAGGCCATGTTTGAGTGAAGAGAAAATATTGAAGAATGAATGAATGAGTGAGTTTCTTTATGTGTATAATTTGGATTCAACGGTAACATTGAAGTTGACACGCTGGCAATTGTTGTAGGGGGTCCTACAAAGTTGGCAAACACTGACTTCTTCCTTAGCTTGTTGGTTACATCACACTCTCACTGCTCCCATCCAAATCCAAACACCGCATAGCTTTTACACCGCTTCTTTATTTATTTTTTTTTTAACCTAATCTTTTATTTTATCTCTCTATTAAAAAAAGTTGTATTATCCTTAAATTCTAGTTCTATATTATTATGCTAGATGCGTAAGTCAATTATGATAGAATTTATAATCTCTTTTAAAACAAAAATAAAATTGTATTTAACATTTTGTTCAACAATTTTTATGCAATTAACTTGAAGTACTTGGTATTTCAATAAGTTATGTAAATTTTGTTTTAATAGTAATTTTTTAAGGAACTTGCGGTTTTATAAATATAATAATGGTAAAATATATATTTTAGATTTTTAAATTATACGAAAATATTAAAATAATTTTTTAATATTTTTTTATCAAGTTAGTCATTTATGTTTGTAAAAATTATAATGTTGAAATATTTTTAGTCATAACTTCATTTTAATCATTTTTAATTAGAGTTTTTAAAACTGAAATATGAGTTTTGTTATCACGTGATTTCATGATATAGATTAAGAGAATTTCACGTTTAATTTCAAGAATCTTAAAATGTGTCTCATTCGAATTTTCTTTTGCTTAGTTATTTTTTAAAATGTTGGTTGAGATTTTATGTTCATATGATTATTGCAAAATATTCCATTAAGAATTACATAAGTTTATTGAAAACATGGGAAGAAATTGGGTTTTAATTTTGATTTTTTAAAATTAGGATGCTTGATGCAAACATTTATAAATATAAAGGATGAACCTGATACTAAAAAAAAAATAAAAGACTAATTTATTAAAAAAGGGATTAATATATTATTTTTGTGTAACTTAAAATATCGAAATGTATTTTGCCAT
>JBBPBO010000005.1:26022631-26212997 GCA_037974295.1 Cicer cuneatum
ATTTAAAAAAAAAAAAAGAAGTTTATGTATTTTCTTTCATCTAATTTCGTTTATATTTAAGATTGAAAAAAATAGCATTTAAAATATTAAATATAATTTTTTAATTGATTTATTTTTTAATATTTACAATTTCTGTATAATTAATGTGTTTAACTATAATAGTAAATGTAAATTTAAAAAAGACATTTAAAAGTGATTTAAAGAGCCATAAAAAATGTAATTAGTGTTGTTTTAGTCCATTTAGTAAGGAATATAAGGTTGACTTAGTAGCTGGATGAATGAATTAAGGAGTGAAGTGATAACTAATAAGAATGTTAGAGTTTAAATCTCACCATCAATATAATTGGGAGTTTAAAAATAAGATAGATTTCCTAAAATAAGTATTAACAAAATATTTTTTTTATTGTGTTACAAAGAGAAAAGGAAACTAGATTTTTTCGTGTTTTTACACTCATTTCTAAAATTAGACATGACCTGAGTGACACATGGTTCAATGGATCTTGATAAACTTTGATACTATCTTAAAATTTGAATTTAGTCCTACACAACCTTACAAAATCAATTTATAGTGTAAAGACAACTCACCACTTATAACTGTTTTGTCGGACATTGTTTCATCTAATGTAAAACTCTTAACACTATTCGAATTCATTTAAATATTTAGGCTCGAGTCTGATTTTTGATTAATGTGTATAAAAAAAATACGTTTCAATAAATTAATCTCTAATATAAATTTCAACGCTTCCGTAGAGTAGTTTCCCCATTCACTATAATATGTTTTAATTTATCAAAAATTAAAATAAATTGAAATTGTCCACAACCAATTAAGAATCCCTTTTGAAGACACTTTTTTAAGCGTGAGACTCAAAGTGCCCCCGCTTTCTTGCTCATTTCCCAAAACTCAACCTCCGGTAATAAAAAGCATGATTTACACTACTGGATGAGTAATTCCGATAGTATTTTTAATCCTTGTGGGACATGAACAATCACCATTTTTTAAATATTTAAATTTGAAGCCCTTTTTGAGTAAAAAAACTTTGAAGCCCATTTTGTTGCAGGCCACAGCCCAAGCGTCTCTCTTTCTTGGACGTCAGGAGAATTGGATATGATACCCTCCATTTAGACCTATGTCCATTTAGACCTATCTCATTTTTTTTTATCACTAAATGGATTTTTTTTATTACCAGATTATCGGATCCGATAAAAAGAAAAACTAAGAATTCTTGAGGCGGGAATATTATCAGCCAGAAAAATATAGATAACATTGGCTAGAACAAAGGCACTTACTAAAATTGATATTATGAAGAGAAAAATCAATTATTTTTTTTTGACAAAATAAAATAAAATCAATTACTTTTAAAACATATGAAATAGTAAAACAAATTAATATACTTAACTAATCAATTTTATTCGAAAATATAAAATAAATAATCAACGAATACAACATTTCATACTATTAATAAAATAAATATATGCAATTTAGCTTGATTTTTTTTTTTAAAATAATCCAAAATCCAATCAAACTCGAACAATTTAAAAAAAAAAATCTTTGTTTTCGTTTTTAAATCACATGTAGCTGTTGTAATGATGTGCAAGGAAAGCATGAGGAAATTAACAAGGTCTATGGTGTTGTTTCTTGAAAATTGACAAGGACAAGGGAATATTTTTTAAAACTAAAAATGGTATTCATTCATTTAAATCGATAGAGATTACATCAATCGATAATACAATTTAAAGCAGTTAAAAACAAAAATAATGAATTTGCGAACAAACTAACAACATTCAAGTTAATAGTATAAAACGACAAAATGTCTACATATGTGACAAAATCTACAAATATAACAAAATTGAAGTGTCTGAAATATCAATGTCTTCAAAGCTGTAACGTTGAAGACGTTAAAGTCATATATTGAATTTACATTACATCGAAACTAATATCTCAATCTGAAAATCAAACAAACACCGCAACAAGGCGGAAATTCAAAAGAACATCGCACTAAGACGGATAAATCACGAAAAAACACAACAACAAAATTAAATATGTGCAAAAATAATTTATTTTAATAAAAGAAAAAGTGAAAAACAATTTAGAGAGGTGATTTCAAATTGACCATATATCACCCTTATTAGATAAATAAAAAATAAGTAGAACAAAAGAGAGAAAGAGGAAGGAGGGAAACAGCTATTAGGTTTTGATGATAAAGCCATGAGAAGCTGAATACCTAATCAATACATTTGAATTTTTGAAATGAAGATATTGAATAGAGTTAATTTTATAATTTTAGAATAATAATTTTAAATAAAGTTGAATTTGATTATTTTTGTTTATACTTGAGACCACTAAGTTATAGTTTATTTTGTTTATAAATCAAATTGAATAAAATATTTAGTGTGTTCTCATGGTGAATCTTAAACTTGATCTAACACCTATCGTGATTTAGAGAAGAAAAAACTATAAATAAAGACTTTAATTACTTAACATTCATATAAATTATTATTTGTTACGAGAAACATTCGATATAAGTTATTAAGTAATCCAAAATACACTTAAAATGTTATTAAGAATATCTTAAAATTGTTTAAAAGGAGAATAAAATACAAAGCAAAAATAAATATACTAAAAAAAAGTTTAGAAACAAATAGGTGTGGTGTGTTGTTGTTGGGGGTAGATGAGAAGCAATAGATCAAAGAGGCAAGCAATAAACTGGATCCAATATATATGCACTCACGAAGACTATATGTTTTTTAAAAAAAAAATAAAAAATAAGAGAGCTTGTTTTTCCACTCTTCATATACATTTTAGAAGTATATATCTGAAAATAAAAAAAAAATCATTCTTTTTGTCCTCTAAATGTGTACTACCAAAAAATATACAGAGTGAGGTGTAGTTTTTAAAAACATCTAAGGGGTTATAAGTTGCTCTCAAAATACAAAGTGAAAAATGGATCCACTCAACAACGGCCCACGTTTGAGTAAAAAAAGCTACGGCCCACGTGTGTCCATGTTTTTGTTACTACATAATGTCAAATTAAAAAACATGGAAAAGAAGAAGAGAAAATAGAAGCCGTTAGTGGAAATTAATTTTACACTTATACCACTCTTAATTCTATTATTTCATCTCATGATTGATATTTGTCATCCAAAAATAACTAGTAAACCAATAGTTTATGTTAATCGTTAGTGTAAAATGATTTATAATGTATATCTTTTAAATCTAATATGGAAATAGAAGTTTTTTTGTCTTGTTTAACACAATTATTTCAAGAAGGCATTTAAATATGTTTAATTATATTTTACAATAAGGCATTTAAATATGCCAAAAGTTTATATAAATTAATATGCTTAAGTTATTTATAAAAAAAACAGAATACAAATATAATATAATAATAAAAAAAATAAATACGTCAACTTGTTATACTTAAAAAATATTTTAAAGTTTAAAGTTGATCATTTTTAACTAAATATGATTTAGATAGTTTAACTAAATATGATTTAACTAAATAGTTTAAAGTTTATCATTTTTATTACGATGATTCATACAAATGATTTTAGAATTAATTTTGGTAAAAGTCAAATATCGTTTAATAATTTAACTATTGTGATTTAAAAAGTTTTTACATATAAATTAAATTTGATGTTATATTTTCAAAATAATAATTCAGGTAATAAAGATAAAAATAAAGGAGTTTGTTTAAGTAAATATCTAAATTTGGTCACTTAAGCTTTATCAATCTACTCCCTCATTTCGTCAAAGTTTTAAAATAGTCTATAACTTTTTTGAACGTTAATCAAATTAGTCTTCCGTCAAAATTTTTCACTAACACTGATACCAACTGATCACATGACATGTTAATTCCCACGTAATCAAATTTTAGAAAATTTTTTATTTTTTATTTTGATTGCAATGTGTTTTTAACAATATTAAATTGACATATTTTAATTTAGTTATATACCAAGTAAAAAAAATTAGAAACTATTTGTAACCGAAAGTTTATTTGAGAGTTTAGAATTGCATTTTTTATATTTTGTTTACTAAGTTTTGAATTGTTTTTACTTCATGTTTGTTGATTTTTTTTTCTTTTTTAAAATTCATAAAAGAAAAAGATCAAAGTAAACAATGGTAGATGATAGAAGAAGATAATTTGTTCCAAAATTTAGATTTTATTTTTAAAATATTTTTAATACATTCAAAATAATCAAACACTTTTTACTTTTAACCTTTTTGTGCATTTGTACCATTCTTTTAAATATTTCAACACTTTCAACATAACTAAGACAATAAAAAAACTTATAATTACTATTTTCATCAAAGTACCTACTGATATTTCAATACTCATTCTACGGATACAAAAAAAATAAAATTTACCCAATAAAAAATCGTAACCCTTGCTACAAAAACAACAATTTTGTTACCCACACTCCCATTTTTGCTACCATAAATGAAATACTTAAAATGTTTTTGTCTATTTATAATATTTTTAACTCTTACGTGAACTAAATTCTCGAACGCCTACGTGAGTTAATTCACGTACATTTACCTAAACTCAATTTTTATATATCTACGTGAACTCAATTTACGTACGTCTCGTTTACTTAACTAACATCATGTATACATAAACTGAATTCACATACGTTTACGTGAATTGAGTTCCTGTATATGTATGTGAATTGAGTTTACGTAAAATCCCAGACTTTAAAATATTTACAACTTATGTGAACCCATTTCACTTATAATCCTCAGATTTTAAAATATTTACAACCTATGTGAATTGAGTTCACGTAAAGTTATCAGATTTTAAAAAAAAATATGACCACGGCCACCCCAAAATTCTCTAACAATTTAAAAAAAAAAATATTAGTCCTTTTTATTTTATTTACAAAAGACGTTTTAATTAATAATATGAAGAGGAGACTTACAGAGGTGTCAGTGAGTGAGTGATATGAGTTTTGAATGATTATAAATTATGATAGGTGGGTTATGGATGAGCTCTGATATATGAGTTATGAGATTATGAATGACGATAAAAATATACATAAAAATATTATAAATAGACAAATGCATTTTAAATATTTTATTTTTATAAAAAATTTAAAGGGTGCAGATAACAAAAATAGAGATGTGAGCAGCGACGTTGTAAAAACAATCCAATATTTTAAACCGAAAACCATTTATTTTTTATTACTATACTAATTACTATTACAAAGTATTTTTTTAAAGTTAAAATAAAAAGATAAAAATATCTCAATTAAAATAAGGGATTATATGAATACAACTCAACAAATCGAGGTGTTTAATCGAATTTGTTTAAAACAATTTGACAACTATATTAATGTTAGGGTAGGTTCGATTTAGCAGCGGCTGAAGGAAGAATTAAATCAGAGAGAGAGAGAGAAAGGTGTGTGAAGGAAAAATGAGCAAAGAATCAACACCGAACACGAAGAGCGACGGTGGTATAAAATTGGGAGGAGGAGGAGGAGGAGGATTGAGGTTTAAATTGAATCACTACCTTTATAGCGGTGAAAAGAAGCACGTTTTCGCCGGCTTAGTTCTCATCACTGCCGTTTTTTCAGTACCATGGTTCCTTATGAACAGAGGTTTGTTCGTTTCAACTTTACTATTTTCTTTATTTCCCTTTAATTTGAATTTGAGATCATCAATTGTTTTTTTTTTTTACTGTTATGTCTAAAATCACTATTTAATAAGATCTATTGCTTAGTTCATTTATTATCTAAAAGTGGTTGCCTTCAGTAACGATGAATTGTTTGGGAGAATTTGAATTTGAACTCTGATGAAAAGCTCAAACATAACTTACATCCTGATTGAATTACCACTACCACTACCACTATCACGGCGCCTTGTCGTTGGCAACTGGAAGGTTAAGACAAAATGAAGTGGTTGCATATCTTGCTTTGTATAAATAACTTAATTAAGCACTTATATTATATATAAACTATTTTTATAACAAAAGATGAAATAAAGTCAAAATATTATAATAAAAGCTACAACTTGTTTTCATAAGCTATCATGAAGAGTCTGGGGAAATAAACTGCAAATATCTTATGTACGTAAGTTGTTTTAATAAGCTCTCTCAAACAAACTCACAAGTGGTTTTGCCAGTAAATAAACTTAAAAAAGTCAATAAGTTATATCTTTAAGTTCTCTCTGAAGTGCTTATTATCTAAAAGTGGTTGCAGATGTTCATCATATATAATATATATATGTTCTTAAGTCTGAATGTATCCATTTGAAACTGCTTTCATTGGACTTCTTATTTAGTGAAACTTATTAGACTTTTGGTTTGTTTTGAGTTTTTTCTTTACAACTTATTTGGACTTGTCTAAGTGGACTTATTACTTAATATATGACATAAACACTTGTAACTGTTTAGGCCAACTAATAAAAATATCTTAGGACATGTATATCAGTTGTTATCAGCTTATTTCAATACTCTCTCTAATATGACATATGAAAATAGCTTACAATTCATATGAAAATAGTTTAGCCTTATTACAACCTCAACTATAGAAATAACTTATACACAATCACTTAATTAAGTTGATTATCCAAACATTCTCTTTGCTCCAGAATGGACTTTTTCACAACACTTGATGAGATAAAGTGGAACATAGTAAAAATTTTCCAGGAGCATATAACTAGCATCTTGATAAGGTTCATGAGTAATGATGTTCTTCAGGCAAATCCAGTTTGGCTCTTCATTTGCCTTGATACCTATCACCAGTTCTTCAGTCAAGGTTTTATTGGTATTGCTCAAGTGCTTTCCCTCTTGCCTTGGATTCGTAAGGAAAATCGTAGCTCAATTGAAAGCCTCCAAAATCACCTTTAATCCAAGAAAAAGTAATTTAAAGAAAAGTTTTTATCTCTGGTTGTTCTAAGTCAATGTTGTTTTTCCTCTAAACATTGTAGCTTAAAAGTTAGTTTAAGAATAACAACTGCCAACCCTATTTCGATGTGTCAGAATCAGCTGCATGATCAAATGACATCATATTGTCCAGTTATATACTAAGTTCAAGGATAAGCTACTTATCTCTAAATCTCTCTTACTAGTTTTATTTGGTTAAATCTGAGATTGGAATGAAGTGATTTGTCTCTGAATGTATTCTAAAATAAAGTTTGGTTTAAAAATTTGGTGTAAAATTTTCAACCTAATGTAAAAGCTACTAACTTTTTATCACTTATATGAGAGTCGAACCACGATGGAATGAGCTAGACAACATTGGAAACAATAGGAAGAGAGTAGTATATTGGATAGTAGGGTCAGCAGAGGCAGAGAGGTTTATCCGATTCTGTATTTTGGAAATAAATACTCTTTGTACAGCTGCATTTCTGTATTTTCTGTGCTCTATCATTATTCAATCCTATTTTTTGTCTATTTAAATGGGTGTTCTATCATTATTTAATCCTATTTCTGTATACTTAAAAAAATTGGTGTTCTATTAAACTGAAAGTTGGAGATAATTTTGAATCAAAATATCGAAACATCACAAAAACAAAGTGAACGTGATTTTGAGTTTCTTAACGGGTATCCAATTATACATTTCATAATCTGTTGAAGTTATGATTTCTTGCAGGATCAAAACACCAGTCTCATCAAGATTATTTGGAAAAAGCCGATAAAGCGAGGAGCCAAAGACTCTCATCCAGTCCTGCTTCTGCCAAATGATCTTGAAAAGCATTCTGTTAAAGAGCACAGTTTTCATGCAACTCTAGATTTAAAGCACTTTAGTTATGTCTGCTGGATGTCCTGTTCTCTTGAGTTTTTTCGGTGGGATTGGAGGTCCATTTTTCTCAAGCCGTTGTACTTTTCTGCTAAGTCAATCTTTTAATAAAAGTACAAATGATCTTAGATAATTTGATGTAGTAAATTTTCCCTATACAATAAAATTTATTGCATATGATTTGGCTGTTTGCAGCATAGTAATAGGATAGGGAGACTTCTCATTGAATGTGTGTGTGAAAGTGCAACTTGTCTCCCAGGTGAGCATATGCATTGGTGATAATTTTGGAAAGCTTCTTTTCCCACCTCTCACGTTTCTAGAAGACCACACATGTGTCCGGAAGTGTACTTTTGGACGATAAAAAACTGTGTTTTTGTTCAGAAGTATGCTTCAGGATGACATCAAAACTGTGTTTTTTCGAAACATACTTCTGAAGTGACTTTGAGTGGTGATAAAAGAAGCTCTATGTGATTTTGGTGTAATGTTTGTAGTAGAACATACTCTGCATCTGTCATGGTTGTTGAAATGATCATCTAGTTGGTTCCAAGATGGATAAGAGAAGACTTCATATCAAACAATCAACAGGTAATAATGTAATATAAATTTTATCAAATCCTTTTATCATTGATTAATATAGTGGTGATACTTGATTTTAGATGGAATTCCCTTTGCAATTGTTCATTGTTGCGAAAAGTAGAAACATAAACCTGAAGTGCCCTGTTGCAGTAGCTTATGTTTACTAGGCTTTAGAAGTTTGAAGTGGTACTCCTTCCGAAAGGAAATATAAACAAAAGTGGTAGCGGAAAGGTTGATGTATTTGGAAAATGAAATATAAACAAAAATGGTAGTTGAAAAGTTGATGTATCCGAACTAAATTTTTAACCAGATACATCAACCTTTCCACTACAATTTTTTACTTATATTTCATTCTAGAGGGAGTAGAGACTTTAGGGAGGCTCTAATTCATTTCAAAGACAGAACTTGAAAGAGACCAGGGTTGCAGCTGCCCCCATAAATTTGTTGTTCCTTCATATGTTTGGATTCCCATCACATGTAGGATGAACACGAAGTGAACTTGAAGCTGGCATAAACATGCTCTGGGACGTGAGAAAATGAAAGTGTACCACAGATCTAAAGAAACTATTAGAAACATGGTCTAAATTTGATGTTAGGTAATAAACTAATAATCATGTTAGCAGGGTGGACATTGACACAAGTTTAGACTTCAACAGGGGAGTTGTAGACTCGTAATACTGTCTTGTTTTTTATATGCCAAACAAATCAGCTCTTATGCTTATCGAATTGACCAATAAGGTTCAATGTAATTTTTCACAATGTCGATCTCCCTTGCTGGTTGAAAGGCTTTGCCGGAGTTCTTTCCCTCTTGGTGCCACCTTATGATTTTTCCCTCCCATTGTGGAGCCTTGTACTTTTGGAATTGCATTTTGTATAAAGTGTTAATGGCACTGTCAATCTCATCATTCTCTTTAGTTTACAAATGACTTTCGGATATTTAATTAACTTGATCATATGTAAGACCATCTATAATAAACCTGAGCTTACATATTGATCCATAACTGAAGGATACTAAAGAAGGATACTAAAGAATGCGAATCTTCTTTTCTCCTTGGCCATTAAGCATGATTGGAAGAATTTGATTGTTGTTAGGGATTAAGATTGTTGGCTGGTAAAGCTCTATAAGCTTTTGCTTTCTCTGTCATACACTTAGCATTTTTAGTTACCTTCGAGGATTTTTAAATTAATGGATGGAGAAGAATGTCTTAACACAAATTTGTTTAATCAGGTTGTATTGAGTTTATTCTAGTTGTCTAATGGAGAATGTCTATACTAATTACATTTCGTAGTATTTATTTATAGCAAATCTTGAATATTTTTTTTCCTCTTATTTTTTACACAACTAATTAATGATGAAAATTAGCTTTCTATCAATTTCTCTTCTACCAAATTATTAAGTAATTATCATTTTTCCACTTGTTTTTCTTGTATTTTTCTCCTATTTTTTGTTTACTTTTCTTTCCCTTTCTTTACCTCACTTTCCTTTACTATTTAAATAAAAAAGGATTTAAACTCTGAACAAAAGTTGACCCACTTAATGAGAGTCAAGTTTGTATTTAAACTCTGAACAATAGTTGACTCACTTAACAAGAGTCGACTTCTTACTCTGATTATAAATATAAACAAAAATTAAGATGTATTAAATCTATATAAGCAAAATACATATTAACTTTTGTTTATATTTATAATCAGAAAAAAGCAAAAAGCTTTATAAAGATATAAGTTAAATTAACACTCAGGATTGGTCCAAGGCCAAAGCTAATAAAACTAGGATTTTAGCTTCCGAAAAATAATTAATTTTTCAATTATTTTTAGACCTAAAAAAATTAAAATATTTAAGTAGTACAATAAATAAAAAGTCTTCCGATTATAAAAGATACAAACATTAGACATATTTAATTAAAATACTTTGCATCTCATAACATAGTATTAAAAAAGGTCACTTATTTTTTTATATGAAGATCTTATTTTAGAGTTTGGTTTGTTGGGTCAGCTCTCTACTATCACCGAACAAATATTATTAGCTTTCCATTGACCTCTCACAGTATAAGATTCCTAGCTTACAAAAGAATTAAACAAAAATTTCAAAGGAAATAATCAATTCTAAGAGACAGATTCACAATTAGAATATAATAAAAATATCGCAATAGGAATAATATTTTTTTGTTTGCAAAGATGGCACTTCACTTAGTGAAGCATCAAGGGACATTATTTAAAATTTAGGTTATGACATTACAATCATTTACTTGAAATTAGCCACCTCTTTCTGACATCCCATTTGGATAAAGATAAACTGTTTGTGCAATCAACTTTTATTTTTGTATTTAACAATAATAACAAACCAATTCTCCTCAACTTCAATTATGCATAGGAGATTTGACATTTCATTTGGACTATGTACAAAGAGCACCAGCACTTTTGAGTGGAGACAAGTAGGTCTAGACCCATTTTAATTAATCCACATTTTATAATCCACAAGATTAACATTAAAATAATCATTTTTTAAATGTAAGGATTAATATGTGAAGAGTAGTCACGGATTCCTGCTCCTTCCCAACCCATCCATTCTTCCCAATAGTCCCAATCTGGATCATTCATTCCTCTAAATGACTCATCATTGCCTTCATCATGTGCTTCATAGGTTTCTGTCACATTTGATTCTCCTCTCAAATTTGCCATCACAACCTGTAAAGACCAATATAAGCAACAATGAAATTGCAATTAGGTAACGATCATGTAAGGTGAGTGAAAATAATGCTTAAGACTATGTCCTCATAAGGATTGAGAAAACAAATTATTTTTGTGAACTATGGTATTTAGGAGATGATCATTTCATTCAAACACTAATGCAAGACTTCATTCAGTGTTGCCAATTGCAGAAAATAAAAAAATAACAGTTTGTTCAAATTCTACTACACAATAATGTTATAGTGCTGCTATAGCAATATTTTGTACTAAATAGCATATTATAGAACTAAAGTAATTTATTCAAATTCTACTACACTATAGGGCTATAGCGCTGCGAGTTAACGACATTGACTTCAATAGTTGTTATCAAGTTTTAAATCATGTTAACAATCGGGTCATGGTCTAATGCAGACAATTGCAGTCAAATGTAGCCTCAATCGTAGTCATGCTAACTCGCAAAGACGGTAGAAACATAAGAAACTGTTGGAAGATAGACTATGTTAGTGTGTGAATTTAAAAATTGTTGAATTCTCACGTTGGATGTGTGAGTTTGCTTCCATCGCTATAGTGTCAAACTTTTGTGAAAAACACATCGAAGTTGGATGCATTTTCCAACTATGATGTTACACCCCAAATATAAAGGATCAAGATTTCGAACACGGAGTTACACACATTAATCGATCTCAGGCATCAATTTAAGATTCGTCTGCCCATATTACACCTTTACCGTTAATTTAAAATCAGACCACCTAGATATGTTTGGAAGCTAAATTCAAATCTAAGATGGCAGACTTTTTATAAAATCCTGATTAAAAAATGACAATTACAGAACAAACAAAGAAACCAAACAATTAAATTCACTAAGAAATGAAAATTGCAATAAAAATTTAAAGAAATTATAGGTAAAGTGATGTAGGATAAAATAACTCACATCATAAGCCTCATTGATTTGGTGAAACTGCACTCCACAATCGTTCCCTCTACAAACATCTGGATGATACTGAAACACAAAATCAAACCCAAATATTAAATATTTTTCACAACAAAAATTAAATAAAAACCCTAAAACAAACCCAATCACAACCCATTATTTTTATCCAATCAAAATGAAAATGAAAAATCCAAATACATCAATCTAATGAAAAATATTCAAAAAAGACCTCAACTTTGGAACAAAGACACAAGATTGAGAATCAAACCTTCAAAGCAAGCTGTCTAAAAGCTTTCCTAACATCAGATTCAGAAGCACCTGGTTGAATTCTCAATGTCTTATAAGGATCCATCACATAAGAAGAAGAACAACAAATCCTACCCTTGTTATTCATCTGATTTTGTTTCTTTTCCCTTTTTTTGAATTGCATCCAAGAAACAGAAGATCCATTACCACCAACAACACCAGAAGTAGCAGCGGCCATTGTTAAAAATCACAAAAATCTCACAAAACCCAAAATATGTCTAAAAACACAAAATTCACAATGACCCAGAAAAGCTTTGGTTGTAAAAATCCAAACTTTGAAATATTTAAGACAAATTCACAATGACCCAGAAAAGTTTTGGTTATAAAAAACCAAACTTTGAAAAATTTAAGACAAATTCACAATGACCCAGATAAGGTTTAGTTATAAAGAACCAAACTTTAAGGTTGTTTTAATAATTAAGGAAGATGTTTTAGAATGGATCAATGGGCACGGCAAGTTGATTTTGACGGGGAATCTGTCCAAAATCTATAATAAATGATAATGGTTTTTTATTTTTCCTTTGAAATTTTTAAAGAAGAGTTGAAGAAAAAAATAGAATGGATCAAATCAAAGGAAATGGTGAAGAATAGTGGAATTGAGAGAAAGAGATTTGTGATATTTATAGAATTGAATAATTATTGATAGTGTGAAATTGGTTCTTATCCATTGATTGATGCACGTGTGACGTGGAAATAAAACGTTATTGGGTATTATCTTTAATTATATGACTTTTTTTAGCTTTTACTTTGTCTGAATTAAGATGAGACTGTTATTTTGGATTGATTTGGTGTGTGATTTATTTTTAGGGGAATAGGAAATGGGATATCCTACCTTCCACTTGAGTTATTCTTGGTCTATGAAATTATATACATAGCAATAATGAGATCCCTATGATTAATAAATAAGGTCAAATAGACTAATTTGATAAAAAAAAATTTCAAAATGGACGACTAATTTAACATTGAATTTAATTTACATTAGCTAGTTAAAGAGTTTTATATTTTCAATCAAATTATAATTGTTAAATTTTAGAGATATTTAAATTTTATTAAAAATATTTCTAAAGTCATCTTTATAAATGATTGTAATGAGTTGTGTAAATTTTTTTTTTCACCGATGAATAACAATCAAACTCTTTTAAGATTTTATGATGTGGAAGATTAAATTGACACACCTAACAAAATTAAAATTAAAGATATTTAGTATTATTATTATAATTATAAACATCATATTATATTAAATCTTATATATTTTTAAATTATGTAAGTATGATAGCATTATATTAAACATGGATTTGTTGTTTTTATTCAAATGATTAATAAATTTTAATAAAGATAAATCATTCAAAAAAATGTGATATTGAATTTTAAATTAAATAATTATTGATCAGATTTTACTTATTTTTCTTAAACTACTCTGCATTATTAGAGTTTTTTTCTGAAAAATTGGAAAGTTAAAACAAAAATTTCTTTTTAAGACAAAAAGAAAATTAAATATGCAGTACTTTTTTCTTAAATAGTTTATCCTTTTTCTTTTTGAGTTTCTTGTTTACAAATGTGCTTTCTTTTTATCATTCAATATGTATTATATATTGTTTGACAATATCTATTACTAATTTTTGAACTATTTCTTTATTTGATGCCAGAATTATTATTGGATTTTATACTTTTCATTTTCTTCTTTCTTTTTTAAAAAATATCGCAGAAGAGGTGCAACATGATGACCTTGACATCACCATCCATCCTAGTATACTGTTCCTATTCAATTCATGTATAAATTTTAAGCATACATAAATTAATAAATTATTAATTAGTATATATTTAGATTAAAATAGTCATATTAAACTTTTAGACAACTGTGCATCATAAATAAATATAAAAAGCTTTTTTATCTAATAAAATATTATCAAATTCTTTATTTCTTAATTACTTCACTTTTGACAGTTGGGTGGAGGAGTCAATGTCACTTTGTAAGTAAACAATTTCAGATAATAATTTTATAAGAGTTTATAGTGCGACAGCAGAAGATAGCTAAAGTTTGGTTGGTGAGGAAGAATGGAAAAAGACACTATGTATAAGATCAACCATATAATCGTGAGTAATAGATAAATGATAAATCGGTTTTTTACTTTTTTTTTTTACTAAAATTAATATTCATTCATTTAATATAAATTATGTTAATCGAGAATATTACAATTAAAAATTCTAAAAATTAAAAGAATAAAATTGCAAATAAATTCATAATATTTAAGTTAATAACGTAAAATAATAAAATGTCTACAAATGTGAGAAAACTACCCAAATAAAAAAAATTGAGGTGTTTAGAGTACTCATGCATCTGAAATTATAATGACGACACCAAAATCATTGATTGAATTTGCATTTGATCGAAGTTGATTTGTCAATTTAAACTAAAAAACACCGTAACAAGGTGGGAAAACGAAACATCGCACAAAGACAACGAACAAACATAATATTGCACAAAGGGGATGAAAAAAAAAAAACGAAAGCAAAATAAATATGTGTTAAAATGTCTTATTTAAATAAAAGAGAACAAAAAGAGATTAAGAAGGGTGTTTGTGGATAAAAAATTTGCTCTAAATAACTCTTCATTTGTGAAAAGTGAAGAGTCGATCAAAAGAGGAGAAAAGAATAGGAGGAGTAGCCGGCTTAGTTAAACTATTTTTACCTTGTTAGTACAATTTTGAAATTATAATTGCCCATATGGTGTAGTTATAAAAGTATTTATCATAATGAGTAAGTTGCAAGCGGTGTTAACGATATAAAAAGTTTAAAAACATATTCTCTACCACATTTTTTAACGTACTCGTTCTTATTTGTTGCAATTACATAAAATCCACTAAATCATGTGAGACCACGTCAATTTGGTGGGTTCCATTAAAATTTCAATTAATAATAATGAGCGTGTTGAGAAATGTACGTTTAAAAAGTATATTGCTAACATTTTTCTAACGACTTTTATGGTATGGTATATCATATATACAATATGCGATTTCGGATTTGGCTCATCTAAAGTGAAAAGTTGATAAAGTGAGTGAATCGATTCTTGACTACCAATAATTGATCATGCATGTGCACAAAATCATAACAATTTATTTTATAATCAATAATTGACATTACTCATTTTATTATCTAAAATGAATTTAGAGGAGCCAACTACATCCGACTTCACTTAAATATAATTTTTTTTTTAAAATTACTTAAATATAATTTTTTTAAAAAATTAAATAAGGGCTATGGTGGAAAGAGTTCAATTGAAAGTTGAATATAGCATTATTAGCATACTCTACTTCAAACGAATATTAATCAAAGTCGCGTATCAACTAGTAGACTTCAATTAGATGTATGAAAGTCACATACCTAAAATGAGACTTCAATAAAATTGAAGTAAGTCTCGTATCAAGAATACGACTTTATTTTTATAATAAAAATAAATAAAATAAAATTTTAATATAAAATTTTAGTTAAATATATTTTTAGTCCTATAAAATTTTCACATTTTAATTTTAATTCAAATAAAATAAATATATAATCTCTAGTCTTTGAAAATTATTCAGCAAACATTTTTAGTTTTTGTTGAATTGAAATACATTTAAGTGTTCTTCAACTTCTAAATTTTTTAATGATTTTTTGCAAGTCTTTTTAGAATATTATAAAAAAGTCTTCCACAAAAATTTAATTTTTTTTAACTAATGATAAATTAAATACGAATATTTTAAATGCAAAAAGCTTTAAGGTAAAAGCAACAACAATAGAAAATCGAATTTTGAGTCCATGTATTGTGAATTAACTTTTAAAATATTGTAAATATGATTGCAAAAAATCATTCAAAATAATACATTGACTTAACAACATGGATTAAATCTGTGTGCAAGATAATTTTATATGGGCTAAAAGTTGTATTATTTTTTTAGAGAGACTTCTCTTAAAAGGTCGAAATTAGGAATAGAAAACACATTTAATTGTAAAAACTTGAGCACTAAAGTTTTTATAGCATTAATTAAATGGTACAATTGAAAAAAAGTGCATTGGAAATTAAAATGGTCAATTATTTTGTGACATTTTATTCTTCAAATAGGTCAATTATTTTAAGGCAGAAGAAGTACGATTGACCAAAAAAGTCGATAACACCACGTGCGACTCACCCCACTCTAGTAATTACTTTTGTAATTGTATTTTCTAAACTGTACTGATTAACAACGTAACAAGTGTACTAATTAACAAGGTAAACAACCCTAATAAATATGTGAAGAAGTAATTTTCTTTCCTCCTTTTTTGTATATGAAAGAAGGAATTTCACTGCAAAATCAAACAATATAAACTAGAGCCTGTAGCATAATCCTCTAAAATTACTTTTAAAAGAAGAAAACTAGCCACTGTTGATACCCAATTAAACAATTAGGATAAATGTACCTGATTAGTCATTAAACTAGCACACTTATTTGTTTTACGAAAAACACGACATACAAATGTTCTTCGGTCAGTGATGCGGAGAAAAGTAATGACATCTTAAAGAAGAGGTTGAATAAAAGAAATAGATTAGTATCCAACATTCAACACGATAACTGTTGGGGTAAAAAAATTTTTGATATATGTTTTAATGACAATAAACCTTATGAAATAAATGATTAAGTTTTATGAATGATGATCTACTAATGATTGCACTTGAGTTTTATTTAAGGAACATGAATGACATAAGTGGACAACCAAGAAGTCATTCACATCAGCAAGTGCATAAGTATCTACAAAATAATGAAAGAATCTCAAAAGGAATATATCATATATCAATCATTCAAGAGAATGATTATTGCATCTTTATGAAGAAAGTGTCCAATAAATTCATACTTATACTAAAGTATCTCAGTAATACTCGATGAACAATATACAACATGTGAAACACGAAGAGAAATTGTAGGAAGTATTGCTTCAACAACATATTTCTCCTCTCTTGTAGAAGGCAACATTCTCAATTGTTATGAAATAGTGTTCTCATGATGAACAAGTTCATTGCACTCATAAATATTCATATCATTTCAGCAAAATAACAATAATCAACTTTGAAGAAGAAATCATTTCAAATATTGAGTCATTTATTAAATCATTTGTTTAAAGAATGATGGATGAACATTCACCAGAATGTTCTAGTTGTTCTATTAAAGAACAATTGACAATAAGGATCTTTTTGGAAGGGTAACATGTAG
Organism: Cicer cuneatum; assembly: GCA_037974295.1. NCBI lineage: Eukaryota > Viridiplantae > Streptophyta > Magnoliopsida > Fabales > Fabaceae > Cicer > Cicer cuneatum. The sequence goes on from JBBPBO010000005.1 coordinate 26,040,092, forward strand.
TAAATCAGTTGGCATTTCGTATATGGGTTTTCCAACATTTAATGAGCAATTAAAAGTCAAGATTGAAAGACCTACTTGCAAAAACAAACATGCATAATGTTCTGCAGAATGATACCCTGATAAATCTCCAGATAACAGATTAATCAGAAAAACATTATGGTTTTTTATATTCTCTCTTAAAGACAAAATTAAAACATGCCATTATTCATAGTCCAAATCTCAAGTTAAAGAGTATTAAAATCGTTCAAATCAATAATCAAGCCCAAAACTCAGCTGAAGATTTACATTGTTGCTGCACCTTTTTGCAGAAAGCTCAACATGCTTCTGAGATAAAGGAATGTCATTTCACAGCCATTCAATCACTCATCCACGTTTTCCATAAAATACAACCAATAATGTTTTGGTTTTATAGAAGAACATTCTAGTTCATTCTAGTTTTCTTAAATAAAAGACAAGAGATAAATGAATCAGTTTTGGGATCACTAAAAGCCTGTTATAGATTGATATAATTCTCACACAGGCCTCCCAAAAGTAATCAAGCCTTAAGAAGTCAAATAGTGAATGTCCACTTGCAAAAAACACATGCAGATTGATATGCAATTTTGATCTCCAGATTGATTAGCTGGAAGCAAGTACAAAGCACCAAAAGTATATTGCAAAGTATTGTTTGACATGACTTGCTGCACATATATTAGTTTAGGGAGCTGATACGAAAGACCACCCAACATTATGGTTTTTCTCCCTTCTCCAGCAAGGCAAGAACGTTTTGGGTTGATCAAGAATGTTCTGGACATAATTACACTACACTTAAAGAGATTGATTCAAAAGATTATTTGCACCTTGAAAAGTATGTCTAACGACTATATTTAGTTTAAACTAAATATTCAAAGCCTCTTATCATCTATAAATTAAAGATCAATTGGAAGATGAAGACAAAAGTTTAATTTAAAATATACCAATACTTGTTCAAGTAAGAACTATTCAAAAACTCTTCAAGCAAACTCTGTTAGAACCAAGATGGTTTGGAGAACAAATTCATTATCTTGTTTTGATGATAACAAAAAGTTTTTGTGGGAACAATTTAATGCACTAATAATTTAGTTGATTGTGTAGAAAATAAGATAAAAGAAAGCCTAGAAATAAGAGGAAACACCCAGGATTAGAGGAAGTGGCTCGAATTAGAGGGAACACCTCAAATTGGAGGAAGCGGCTCAGATAAGAGGAAACAGGTTGGATAAGAGGAAGCGCATCCACCAAAGGAGACAACCAAACTATACCACTAGAGGATACCACCAAAGAAAGTGACCAGAGGAAGCAAACAAGTCAGAGGAAATGAAAGAATCAAAAGCAAACAGATAATGGAAAGGAAACAATAAGAAGCAAACAAATTAGAGGAAAGGAAACAATTAGAAGCAAACAGATCAGAGGAAAGGAAACAATCACAAGCAAACAAATCAGAGGAAAGGAACAACACACACCCTTCATTGTGTTGCGCATCTAAGGAAGCAAGCAGATTAAGATGAAATGGAATAAGACATATTAGAGGAAAGGAACAACACACACCCTTTGTTGTATTGTGCATCAGAGGAAGCAAACGAATTAAGACGAAATGGAATAGAATGACTTATCTAAGGACATTCATTCATGAACACATAATAAAACAACCTTTTAAAGAATACATATTCAAACAATCATAAAAACAAACGACAGTAAACAAAATAGTAAATAAATCAATTCATAATATAAGATTGTTTTTCATAAAATCCCAATGTTAATAGGGTTAGAATTTCAACAAAATATATATTTATAAAAAATATCATTCAAAATATCTAACTCTTTTCTCATCCCAAATTCCCAAAATAAATGTATCATGAGGGGTTTAAAGAAAGGATGTGATTACTCACCTCTTGAAGCGTTCTTTGATAAAAGTTCCATATATGTTAATCGGTATTAACCGCTATTGCAGCCGCAATCGTAAGGTTCTTTTGTTCCTCTTTATTTTGGTATAATTATCTCTATTGAGTTTTTAATTCAATATGTTTTCTTCTTCTTTGTATCTATTTATATTTAAATATTTATAAGATAATTTGACTAGGTATCCTATATTTGCTCCACTAAACTCTTGGTTATTACAAATAAAACGAGTATATATTTAATTCATTTAGGATCGACTATTTTGTTTGACTCTTTATTACTAGATAGTTAGATAATAAAATGTTGTTATAATAGCTTTGTTTGTTATTACCTATTTCACATAAACCTTTAAGAAACAAAACAAATTTCCTATTATTACCTTATAAATCTCTAACAAATAAAATAACTTACTTCTATTACCTTATTTTAAGCAAATTGGTTATTGATAATAAATTGTGAAAGTGCAAATACGAGAAAGGGGATTGAATTATGTTTGCCAAAGTTGATAACTTTTTGCTAATTTGATGAAGGCTGGTTAGTTTTTATGAATTACTTAGATAAGAAGCAATCAAATTCAGAGGCAACAAACAATGAAGGCATAAATAATTTGATACATATTTTATCTTGGTTTACCACTAACTTGGCTACATCTAGTTCCCTTATTTAGAAGGCTTTCATCCACTAATTCAAATACCTTGAGTTACAAAGCACCTGACCCTCCAAACTAGTTTTCCCAAAACAGCCTGACAACCTCATACTTTTGAGGAACTAACCACCTTGATCCTACAAGCCAAGTTTTCTCCTAACAACCCTAGATTGAAGAAGGAACTAAACCACCATCAGGTTGGATACATAACATTAGAACTTTATGTGTTTGGTTCTAACAAAGCTGATAATAATAATAACTCTCACACTATAAAAAAAGAACACTCAGAAAAGAACAAGTGTTTCTCTTTTTGAAATCTAAGATGAATTTAAAATTTGAACTTGAGTTCTTATACTCTCTTATGATTTTCGATCTTTTTTTCTTTCTTTAGCATTGAGTATCTATTGATAATTAAAATTTGGGTTTCAATTTAGTCCTTGTTTAATTTTGAATTGTATATTGTTCAGATTGATTTTGTAAATTCTTTAGATTGATTATGTTCCTATTTTGTTTAGATTGAGTTTGTAAATTCTTCAGATTGATTCTATTAATATTTTGTTGTAGATGAATCTTGATCAAATCTTCAACAAATCTTGTTCAAATCTTGATCAAATCTTAATTAAATCTTGATCAAATCTTTTTCAAATCTTAATTAAATCTTCTTCAAATCTTAATTAAATCTTCTTCAAATCTTGATCAAATCATTTTCAAATCTTAATTAAATCTTCTTCAAATCATGACCATATTTTCTTTTCAACTTGGTCATAGATTTTCTTCAATTATAAATTTGAATCAAATCTTATTTTAGATTTTCATCTAATTTTGAATCAAATTTTATTTTAGATTTTCTTTAATTATAAATTTGAATAAAATCTTATTTTAGATTTTCTTCAAAAACATGAATCTTTTTTCGTACTTTTTGAAGTCAAATATATTGTTCCCATAAAATACTTTTGTTAACATCAAAACTCTAAATGTAAAACCAACTTGGTTCCAACAATGTCTCCCCTTTTGATGATGACAAAACTTGTATTTTTGAAAATAACTTTTCTTTATATTTCATGGGCTCCCTCTACGTCTAAGTATCATTTTCTCCCCACTTTATCAAATATATTTCCCCCCATTTTGTCATCAGACAAAAAGACTTGAAAGTGAAACTTGCTCCCTTTTTTTTGGGTTTTTTTTCTCGTTTTTTTAATAACATAAATATATTACAAAAACATATAAAAACTAATGTAAAACTAAACTACTTTGAAGTTGTCACAACATTAGTCAGGTATGAAGGTAAGGTTTAGGTTTTTCTTGCTAAAGTTAAACCTATCTTTAGACAGTGGTTTGGTGAATATGTCAGCCCATTGATGTTCAGTGTCTACAAACTAAATGTTTAGTACCCCTTTTTGATACAAAGTCTCTAATGAAGTGGTGTTTGATCTCTATGTGTTTAGCTCTAGAATGTAGGATATGGTTTTTTGTTAGACAAATGGCATAAGTGTTATCACAATAGATGAGAATGTTGGTTTCTAGGATTTTATAGTCTTCTAGTTGATTTTTCATCCAAAGTAGTTGAGAACTATAGCCAGATGCTGAAATGTACTCAGTCTTTGTTGTTAACATTGCAATGGTGTTTTGTCTCTTTCTTGACCAAGATATTAAGTTGTCACCTAGAAAGATGCAGTTGCCGCTAGTGTTTTTTCTTTCAATTTTATCTCCAGCATAATCAGAATCAGAATATCCACTCAGTTTGTGATTCCTTAGGGTCAGCTTGAAATCTTGCACATACACATACACTAAACATGATGCCAGGTCTAGAAGCGGTAAGGTAAAGTAGGGATCCTATCATTCCTCTATATTTTTTTGGGTCAACTTTTTGGCTTGAATCATCTTTTACAAGTGAACAAGTAGGGTGCATTGGTGTAGCCATAGGTTTGAAATCACTCATCTTAAACTTCCTGAGAAGCTCTTTTGTATATTTAGTTTGATGAATGTATATACCTTTTTAGACAAGTGAAACATGCTCCAATAAGCTGCCTCCAACAAAGCAACATAGGCAAGCATCTGACTTTGATATACAATGATGACTCTACCTCTACTAAGTTGCCTCTGGCCAGTAATTCAACCCCAGAAAATGATTGGGTTTGATTGTGAACTTCATACTATGTCTTATTATGATGAAATAGTCAACGTAAGCTGAAAAGTCAACGTATCATTTTTCATGGTTGAAAAAGTCAACAAATTTTACTATGATAAAAATCATGACTCTAGAAGTTGACTATTTAGACACACGTTCAACACATGACTCAGAAAAAGAATCTGATGAAGGCTTATTGCCTCTGATTCTGGTATTGAAGATTCAAATGTCCAAGAAGTTACTTTTATCCACACTTAAATGGATTAAAGGGTCCAGTAAGATACATTCTTATTTGCGCCGAATGGAATGTCTCATCAAATAGAAATAGTCCAATTCAAATTCACGATAATGGATCTACGCAATCAAAGATAGAACATCGCGAAATCAAAGTAACGGTCAAGAATTGAATTTCAGTAATTGAAAAACAGTGATATGAAAATTCAAAGCTCAAAGAACAAATTCAAAGCAACGATCGACTAAGCATCTGAAGACAAATCAAAGCAACAATCATTATAATTTGAATGCAATGGGAAGATTAGAAAATTGAAGAAACCAAAATTAAATAATTTGAACGTTGGAACAAGAAGAAGAAGAAGTAATCTGAAAAACTCATACAATTGGCATCTATAAAAGGTTCTCACCTATTGAGGAACTCCACACAGCGATATGCAGTAACACCATAGAGCTGAACTCGACAACTACAACAACATATCACTTAGAAATTATTTAGCACTACATTGTATCATTATCTTTATTGTGCTAAGTCTGTGAGTTTAAATTCCATATGCTCTGATTGAGAGAAACCTAGAAACAAGAAAACACTTGTGTAACTTGTCCAATAGTGGTTGTATACATCAATAACTTGTGGTTTTCAAGTTGGATGTTGAGAAAACTTAACTTGTGAAGTTAAGTGGTTGTAATTTGGTTTGAATTACTGGATTAAATCTTTCTGGTTGATAGGACTGGACGTAACTATCGGGTTGGTAGTGAACCAAGATAAATTACTATGTTATCCCGCTACCCTTTGTTTACCGCCTATGCCTTTACTTGTTTTATTTTCACCAATTGTTAGCCCATAAATTTATTTAAAACCAAATACACAATTCAAACCCTCCATTGTTGTGTATTTTCCACCTACAAACTTCAGCTTTCTTCACTATATATGTAGATTTTCATTTAATGAGTTTGTCTTTATTTATCTTAAACAAAGAGTTGAGAATCATTAGATCTTAAACACTTTTTATCATACACATCATTTGTATCTCAAGTCTATCCTTTCTGTTAGATTACGTGTGTTTGTAAAAATTCTTTTAAGGTTGAAATGTGACTGTAAAAATCCTTTCTAGGTTGAAAGGTGAAGATTGCAATTGATCAAGTGTGATCAAAAGAAAAGGTGTGAAGGAAAACATTATGGTTCTGAAGCACATAGTGAAAATTTTACGGTTGTGAGGATTATACTAACTCGAGTTGGGTGAACAAGTATACTTGTTGTGTGTGATCTTTCTATCCCTTATCTTTTTATTTGCATGCACAACTCACATTTCACTTAGAGTTAGTCTATTTTATTCACTTCTAACATACCTAGAACATTTTGTTTCAACTAAAATTGATCTTGAGTTAATTTAAATTAAACACAGAAATAAAAATTTTAAAAAGGTCACAATTAAATCTCTCTTTCTTATGATTGACATTACTACTTCAATAACAACTATCGAAAAATCTATTTTGAAATTAACTTTTCTAATATCTATCTAGCAAGATTGATACTAATAGAAGATATTAGAGTTCCACCAAACGGCCTAACACATGCCAAGTTTGTTATATAATCCTCTTACAAAACAAATAGAATACATATTCATTTATGAGCATTTTTTAAACTTATATGATACATATTTATTTGCTTTTGTAAAAAATAAATTATATAATAAATATTCATTTGCATTAGAAAAAAAAAACTATATGGATAAGTAAAGATTATCCATGTTTCAGATAATGGACAAATATAATTCATCCCACCTATCTTTGAGCAACCCTAAGCTAGAGAAAGCGAGAAAATACCCAATTAAAGTGTTTTTAATACAAAACAATATAAGATTAATTAATTAATTATTGAATAAAAAAAGTTATCTCTCTCGCTTTATGAAATTAAAGAAAACACAAAAGTATTTTTTAATAAAAAATAAAATTTTAAAAAACTATATGGATAAGTAAAGATTATCCATGTTTTAGATAATGGACAAATATAATTCATCCCACCTATCTTTGAGCAACCCTAAGCTAGAGAAAGCGACAAAATACCCAATTAAAGTGTTTTTAATACAAAACAATATAAGATTAATTAATTAAGTATTGAATAAAAAAAGTTAGCTCTCTCACTTTATGAAATTAAAGAAAACACAAGTATTTTTTAATAAAAAATAAAATTTTAAATTGTTTCCCACATCAAAACCTACCCACCTAATTTACTTTCTTTTATATTCCCATATATATTACACATGATACACATGAAAATTATGTTTAGACAAGATACACAAGGATATGATACTATGGCAGAAGATCTTTTCAAATAAATGTGACGTGTCTATAAAATATTAAAAACTAAAATGTTGACAATTTGATTGTCCATTATTAATGGTGTGAGAATACATCATTTTATTTAGAATATAAATAAGATAGTTTAGATTTTAAAATAAATTTTTATTTTTATTTAAATTAGTAATTTTATTTTTAAACTCTAAATCATTTGATTTTAATCCCACGGTTGAAATTGTGTAATTGTGTGAATTTATATAATTGTGTACATAAATATCACTGCATACAATTCAAACTCTTATTTTTATTCTTTTTTTAAGTACAAATTCAAATCTCTTATTTTTATTTTTTAGGACAAATTCAAATATCTTGTTTTATTTTATAGAGTCTCTCCTTTGTTTGATATAGGACATATCATCATGTTTAAAGTAGAGCACACATCTCATCAAAAAACAATAAATTGGTTCAAATGGTAGAGGATTTAAGCATATTAAAAGAAGTGGTTAGGACAACGATTTCTAACTTTTTAAATAGAGAAAATTCGATTAGAAAAAGATAACTCATGTTCTGTGTCCCATAGATTCTCCGATGGAAATTAGTCACTACGAAACGACAACATAAACTTCATACCTAAAACATAGTAAAAAAACAAAAGAGAGAAGCTCAAAACAAACCTCAGGTATGGCTCAAGTAATATATATTTGGGTCCAACGTTTGATATATGTAATACCTCGATTTTTAACAGCGCGAGTGGATTTTTTTTTCTTCCAAAAACTACTTAATAAAATAATACGTCGTGTCACAAAACGACAAGAGTAATAATTAATTTCATCATAAATACAAATAAGCTAAAATAGTTTTTGGGATTAATATTCAAAATATACAAATAAAAAAGACACCAGGGCTATGAGACCTATCAGATATAGCTTATACCCCTAGGGTATTCTCGGCAGACACCTGCACAGAGGTACTGCTCCAAGAATGTAATCCCCTCATGGTCACGTCAAAAAGTGGAACACGGACCCACCAACAAAAGTCACTGTCAAAGTACGTCATAGGTACAATAATCCCAAAACAAAATAAGTACAACCAACAAAAACACTAGGGCCCTGTACAACAAAACTAATCTGATCATCCACTAATAACTACAGTAACAAGGGTGCCCGCCACACTCTACACAAATCTCGTCTGACGCAGTATCTCTCCTCATCATCCATAGAATGATCGGTCTCCTCAGAAGTCAGATCCACCCACGATATAGGTCGCTTCGACGACGCTGGAATCTCAAAACAATCATCTATCGGCCTAGACGGACCTGGATTGTCAACCCCCATTGACATCGGCCCCTTGCCCTTTTCACCCGTTCCTAGTTCAGGCACCGCTTCCCCTGCTACTACAGTAGGAGTCACCACACCTATGGTGGCATCCATCTCACCTCCAACCAACTACAGGACTCTCGACATCTGTATATACTCCATTCGCCTCCAGTACTAATCCTGAAGGTACATGAAAGTCGATCCGCCCGTGAGTGTATTCCACATACGACACTGCCTCGAAACTCTTACTGGTTCTCACCACCTTCCCCGTGTAAGTAGCCTTGCTTGAGATTGGGTCGTATGCCCAAGCAGTCGGCGTATGTCGATCAGGGAAGTCTAACGACGTCTCCGTCGTCAGGGTAACCGTCGATTGAACGAACTCGGGTATCATTTGAGGGCAAAGCCCAATTTTCCAGAATAATGTAAAAGGTCACCAACCGAAAATAACAGTTAACAATTAACAATTATGTCAAAGACAACAATACATACATAACAGCTCCAACAAGATAACAACAGTGACAAAATAAGTATACCCACTTATTGAAAATGTATAACATCTAAGTTTTTAATGACACAAAAGATTTAGAATACAGATCATGTTGCAAGCCCCAAAGTACAATCCACAATCACAACAATTTATTAGGAACTTAGAATTTAAGGTACTTGCACATATCATTTTCACCTATCGGATCATAACAATCATGACTCGCACGTCCAACACCCTAATGCAATGCGTATATGCCAGTGCACATGATTTTTGAATTTCCAGGACAAAACCAAACCCTCCTCGAAGGGCATAAATCATAATTTTACCGCCTATCACATGCCTTAGTACCAATTACCATGGTGCAGTCTCTCACGGACTAGCACAATTTACTTAGAGTGTAACCTTTCACAGGCTTTACACATAAGTTAAATCCTCATAAGGATGAGATGGACCATCTAATCATGTGGAACCACCCCGTAGCCCATCACGGTCACTACTTAACTTTACGACCCATCACGGTCACCGCTGACACTGTGGCCCATCGCGGTCACCACAAACTATGAAATGCATGAGCATACTCTGACTCTCTTCACTGAAATCAGTACGTAAATACAACTATGAAACCGGATACTTCATAACCATTTAAGAAACAATATTAAGAAATCCTATCATAAGCATTAAAAATGTTTTCCAAGTAATTAAGTGCATAAACAAATATTTAAAAATAGAATTTTTGACAAAAATCAAGGTTGTATTCGAATACAGCTTCTCGTAGCCGAATACAGACACGAAGTCAGTAACAAAATTTGGAGATTTGTATTCGAATACGAGGAGTCATAGTCGAATACAGATGACAAGTCAGTAGCAAAATCTTCAATTATGTATTCGAATACGGAGAGTGGTAGTCGAATACAGATGACAAGTCAGTAGCAAAATCATGTAATTGTATTCGAATACGGAGGTATCGTATTCGAATACGAGGTTAAAATTTAAATAAGAACTGAACGTTTGCAGAAGTGTATTCGAATACGCTAGGGTCGTATTCGAATACATCTTCGAAAAATAGTGCAATTTTTCAAGTAAATTTCAACTTCAGTTCCAACTCTTTTATTTGAGAATAACTCATTACAACAACAATCAATCTCTTAAATCCGAACATTACTAACAACATTGATAACGATAATAACAACAACATCTTTAACAAAGACAAACACAACAATAACATCTTTATCATCAACAACACAACAATGACATCTTTATCATCAACAACAGAACACTGACATCTTCAACAAAGATAACACATTAATCATCCATCAAATACACATATAGAGTTCCTACATGCATACTAAAAATTTGGAAGGAGCCCTTTACCTTCGTTAACGCTTTCTCAACCATTTTCCGCTACCGCGATCAAATACGGTGAAACTCTCGCTCGCGTCGACGCCACAAAAGTTAGCTCACTAGCACTGTAGTGTGGAGAGGAGTAACTTTCCCTCTTGCCACTTCTCGAATGGAAGCTTAGATCTAGGAGTAATTTGGGATTTGTGTGTTGTATTTCTACCAACACTTAGTTTTCAGAACAGAGAAAGGAAGAAGAAGTAGAGGCAGCTCGCGGGCAGGTGATGAAAAATGCTTTCTATTTCTGATTTTTGTTTTTGCTTCCCTCCTCTCTCAAACACACACACACGCACGCATGCACACATTATTATCAAAATCAATCCAAAATATCTAAATACTCTTACACACATCACTTTACTCACCTCTCAAACTATTTCGACAAAATATCTACTCTCGTTGCAACTCTATTGATAAATAAATTCTTGATAAACTGTCCGGTATTAGATTCCTCGTAATAATTAAATTATTGACAAACAATTTTAGTCGTCTCAAAATATATATATATATATATATATATATATATATATATATATATATATATATTAGACATATTACAAATATCTTAAAAAAATATTTTTGATACTTAATTTGTAAAATAATTTACAATTAACTAAAAGTCCAATCAATTTTAACACAAAATACCCTAAAATTATATGAATTAAGATTTAAAATTAAGAGTCTTACAATATAGCGTCAATGCATATAGCCAATATATTTTGAGAATTAATGCTTTAAATATATTTCAGTTATTTTGAAAAACTAGTATTTATAATAGCTAACATATGTGAAAGTCATGTGCCTTCATAACTTAGGTGTAAATTAATATCAAAACAATGATTCCATGAACTTAGAAGATCCAATCTAAACAATTAAATTGGTTCAATTTTTCTTTATTTGACTTTAAATCGAATCAATCAAACTCAACATCTATTGATTTGTGTATCAATTTTACATTATTCAAAATCGATTATTATAAAATTGAAACAAATCATTATATTTTATTATTTTATTTTTTCACACTAAATTAATGGTATTATCTTAACAAATATGTTATATTTATATGTTATTATTTTTTTCTTATTGTATCTTATAATTAATTTGATTGAACAAAAATCTATAATGTTTATAAAAAAATTACAATAAATTTTTTAATCAAATCAACTTGTTTTCTGTCAATTTAATTTGGTTTAAACTTCATAAGAATAAATTGTATAAATCAAAATAAACTAAAGCAACTATTTTTTATTGGTTTAATTTTTTTCTTCTGAAAAACTAAACCAAATAGAATATTTCCACTCAGGTGAGGTTTCTCATATAATTAGCCACAGCTTCCTTGTTTACTTTTTTAAATCAAATTAAAAAAAAATACCTATATAGATCCATTGTCTGTACCAAATTTATTAGTTTGGAAGGAATGGCAACTTCTACGTGTTGAGTTTTGATACCAAGTGAAATTCTCAAGTTGTAATCTCACACGGTAACAAAATAAAATTGCAACAAAGAATTTAACTTTTATAGATTAATTGCGTACAAAATTTTACATAATTAATTAATTACACAACCAATTATGTAGATGGTTTTCTAAATAATTATGACAAAAGGATTAATAATCTAACTATTATGAGTCATTGTGTCTTCTAGAAACTACTCCAATTGTTTTTTTATGAAAGACAAATAAAAATAAATATTGAAATTGAAATTGGATAAGGACATAACAACAATGGATGAGATGGTTTGATACTTCGACACGTGTTATTCATGCAATACTGATATTTACCCACTTTCTTATAACATAAAAAACAAAAATGACCAGATGGCCCACTTGTTGCTGTTCTTATCGGTTGATGTTTGTCAACATTCTTACATAATTTTTAATAATAATATATTAATTTTCATACATTAAATAGTTTTATATAAATCACAAACTTATATTTATGACTTTAAATTAGAAGCAAATGCGTTTAACGATTTAATGTTATATTGAAAACTGTGAATATAAATTAAAATCTATTTTTTGACAATTGTACTTTTACTGTTTTTGTACGATTAAATATTCGATAATTTTTTTATCGAAATAAATTGTTACGGTTAAATTTCTTTGTTTTATTTTAGGATTTAAAAATTATCATTTGCTATTCAAAATCTTCATAAATTAAATAAGTAATTTTTTTACAACAATTAAATAAATCATTTTATACCATTAAAAAATAAAAATCGTTTTAAAAAATCACTTGAAATTCATTTATCCACGTATCAAATTTTTTTTTAAAAAAAATTATAACAAAAATAAAAGGAGTAGAAAGTGTGACCAACTTGTATAGCCTTGCGTAACTTTATGATACACAATCCCTATTGATAATTTATGGGCTTGGCGTGCTTTTCCCACTTTACCTCGTTTGAGTCACGACGAGCAAGCCTCCATGTATCGATTCTAGGTTGCTTCTTGAAAGTTTTACTCTATACTCATACAATTATATTTATATTCTCACAAAATTTTTAAAATGCTAAAATTATCTTTCATCAAATTAAAATTTACTTTTTTTTTTATCTTTTATCGAAAAATTTGAAAAAAGTTTTCCAAAAAAAACGCGAACATATAACACTACCGGAAAACTTGGGAGGAAGTTTTCTGGAAAAGACAGTTTTTTATTTAAAAAAAAAATTTGGTGTTAAATGTACGCGTCTTTTCCTGAAAACTTTCTCCCAAGTTTTCCGAGAAAACTTCCTCCAAAGTTTTCCAAGAAAACTTCCTCCCAAGTTTTCCGGTAGTGTTAAATGTTCACGTCTTTTCCGAAAAACTTTTTTCAAGTTTTCCGGTAGAAGGTAAAAAAAAGTAAATTTTAATTTGATAAAATAGTAAAAAAAATGAAGAGTAATTTTAGCATTTTGAAAAATTTGTGGGAGTATAGACATAATTGTAGGGGTACGGAGCAGTGTGAGAGGAACTTTTTCCATCTCCTTGAATCACTTCTTTTTGAAATAAATTTCTTTTTGAGCAAAAGAACATTTTGGTTGCATATAAAAAATATGAGAGACATGTTAGTCACTGACCTAAAAAAAGAAATTATTTTTAATTCTTAACAAAAATAAATCAAGACATATTAGTCTTTTTATCAATATTTTTTTTAATTGGTTTTTTTTATTTGTTAATGAACAATGACTAGATTATGATATGTCATATAATGGTTTACATGCATTGTAAACAAAAATAATGAGGTATTTAGTTCTTACAAGAATTTTTTTAAGACAATTTAGTCAAGGGTCTTTTCCGTTTAAATGGTTTTCTGCATTTAAATTTTCATGTGTGTCGTTTCCTTTTTTCTTTTTTCTTTTAATTTTTATTTATTTAGTTTTTTGTTTTTAAATGAGTAAACGTCGTTAATTACTTAATTGTACATTACATTTGTTTTCATACGATTTAATGACATATTATAGTTCAAGGACAAAATTATCCCGATTTACTTTTGTTAAGACAAAAAATATTATTATTTTTTTTGTCAGAAATTAACCTATCCTATATATTTTTCGTGATGGGCCAAAATATCCATTTACTCTATTTTTATTGTTTAAATGTGTATTTTTATGTGTAATTTTTTAGATATGTGAAAAATGAGTAAAGTTACTCCCTCGTTCATCAAGACCCGTTTAGCAAACATTTAGGCATATAGGACCAGTTTTCTAAAATTGGGAATACTATTACTTAAGTTGTGCCACAATCTTCCTTTCCAAGAATGACGGTGCTATATTGAAGAGCTTCTTTAGCTGTAGAGTTTCTTTAGTTGTTAATCTTTTTGTTAGATGATTTCTCTGAATTAAAATTCAATACCTCTTTTTTATTTTTGAAAGACATGTTGAACAATGTGTGTGTTTCAACTACACAGTGGAAGTTCTTTATATAGATCTTTTGTGATAAATACACATAATGACAGAAATACTTACATACTTTCTATTTATTACATACTAATATTTTATTTTCAACACTCTCCCTCAAGTTGGAGCATATAAATCAAATGCACCCAACTTGTTACATATAAATCACAATGACTTTGTAAAAACATCTGCCAAGTGATCATTAGAATTGACAAAGCTAGTGATGATGTCGCCCACTTCGATCTTTTCTCTAACAAAATGGCAGTCTATCTCAATATGTTTGGTCCTCTCATGAAAAACAGGATTTGAGGCACTGTGCAATGCAACTTATTTATCACATATTAGTGTCATTGGGCTGACCTCTTCAAATTGAAGTTATTTTAGTAACCGTTTCAACCAGATGAGTTTACATGTTACTAGTGTCATGCCCATGTATTTTGCCTCAACACTGGATCTTGCAAAAAAATTTTGTTTCTTGCTCTTCCAAGATATTAAATTTCCTCCAACAAGTACACAATACCCAGAAATGGATTGTCTATCAATGGGTGAGCCTGCCTAATTGGCTTATGAGTAACCAATTATCTAAGTATGTCCTCTATCTTCATAAATGAAACCTTTTCCAGTTGCACTTTTGATGTATTTAAGAATCCGGATTACAACATCCATATGTTATTGGCAAGAATAATTTAAGAATTGACTTACCACACTGACAACGAAGGAAATGTCAAGACGGGTGATTGTGAGATAGTTTAATTTTCCAACCAATCTCCTATATCTTCCTGAATCTGATAGAGGCTCCCTCTGATTAGGTAGGAGTTTAACATTTGGATCTATAGGAGTATCAATTGGCTTGGGATTTAATAGACCCGTTTCTTCAAGAATATCCATAACATATTTTCTTTGTGAAATTACAAGGCCATCCTTAGATTGGGCTACCTCAATACCAAAAAAATAACGAAGTTTACTGAGGTCTTTAGTCTGAAATTGATTTGAAAGATGTTTCAATTGGAGTATTCCTTGTTGATCACTACCATTTATGACAATGTCATCCACATAAGCAATAAGATAGATGCACCATTGGGCTGAGTGACGATAAAATACAAAGTGGTAGACTTCACTGCGAATCATACGAAACTCTTGTACTACCAAGCTGAATCTGCCAAACCAAGCTCTAGAAGACTGTTTAAGACCATAAAAGGACCTATGTAGCCGACAAACCACAGTGGAAGACTCTCCCTGAGCAACAAAACCTGGTGGTTGTTCCATATAAACTTCATCTTCAAGATCACCGTGCAAAAAGGAATTTTTAATGTCAAGTTGATGGAGAGACCAATGTCAAATTGTTGTAATGGAGAAAAATAGTCAGACAGATGCCATTTTGGCAATAGGTAAGAAGGTATCGCTGTAATCCAACCCTTGTTGGAACCAAGTTGGTTCTACATTTAGAGTTTTGATGTTAACAAAAGTATTTTATGAGAACAATATATTTGACTTCAAAGAGTATGAAAGAAGATTCATGTTATTGAAGAAAATATAAAATAAGATTTTATTCAAATTTATAATTGAAGAAAATCTAAAATAAGATTTTATTCAAATTTATAATTGAAGAAAATCTAAAATAAGATTTGATTTAAAATTATAATTGATGAAAATCTACAATAAGATTTGATTCAAATTTATAATTGAAGAAAATCTTTGACGAAGTTGAAAAGAAAATATGGTCAAGATTTGAAGAAGATTTGATTAAGATTTGATCAAAATTTGAAAAAGATTTGATCAAGATTTGAAGAAGATTTAATTAAGATTTGATTAAGATCTGATCAAAATTTGAAGATTTGAGGAATATTTAATCAAGATTTATCTACAACAAAATATGAACATAATCAATCTGAAGAATTTATAAACTCAATGTGAACAAAATACAAACAGAATCAATCTGAAGAATTTAAAAACTCAATCTAAAGAAGATACAACTCAAAATTAAACAAGGACTACATTGAAGCCCAAATTTTAACTATAAATAGATACCCAGGGCTGAAGAAGAAGGGCATCGAAAATTAGAAGAGAGTAGAAGAACTCAAGCTCAAATTTCAAATTCATCTTAGAGTTCAAATAGAGAAACACTTGAAGGTGTAAACACGAGAAAGGGGGTTGAATTGTGTTTGTCAAACTTAATTACTTTTGCTGTTTGTTAAATGTTGATTTGAATTATTCGACAAATAACTAATCAGATTTAGCAGTGGATAATAATAACATAATAACACAACAATTTATACTAGTTCACCGTTAACTAGGCTACGTCCAGTCCCTTCCTCCAGAAGGCCTTTTCACTAATTCAATCTCCTTTGAATTACAACACCATTGACCCTTCAAGTCAGTCTTCCTAAACAGCCTGACAACCCCAGACTTTTGAGGAACAACAACACCTTGACTATACTCGCCAAGTCTTCTTAAACAGCCTGACAACCCCACACTTTTGAGGAACAACAACACCTTGACTAAACCAGCCAAGTCTTCTCAAACAGTCTGACAACCCCAAACTTTTGAGGAACGATAACAACACCTTGACTCTACAAGTCAAGTCTTCTCCTACCAATCTGACAACCCCAGATTGAAAAAGGAATCTACACCACTATCGGGTTATATAATAAAGGTTTGAAACTTTGCAAAGTTGCTTCTGGAAAGCTGTTTGTTGCACTTATTCTTGCACTCTTTTATTGCTTCTGGAAAGCTGATTGTTGCACTGTATTTCTCTCTCGAAAACACTTAGAAAATATTGGTCTTGCTCATTTGTGTTTCTCTCTTTTGAACTTTCAGATAATGTTGAATTTAAGCTTGAGTTCTCGTGGTTTTCGATGCTCTAATCTTCAGCATTAAGTCTCTATTTATAGTTGAACTGTAGGACTTCACTGATGCTTTACTTCTGGAGTGTATTTCGATTAATCTATTTTGAGAATATTCTGGAGTAGTTTGCTCAAATTTTGTTTTGAGTTTTTTGCTCACTGATGCTTTAGTTCTGGAGTGTATTTCAATTAATCTGTTTTGAGCATTTTGCTCCGCTTCTGTTTTGAGCATGCTTTTAGCTAGATTCTGTTTCTCGAGTCTTTTGCTCCAATTCTGTTTTGAGCATTTTTCTCAGATTATGTTTTGAGCATATTTTTAGCTAGATTCTGTTTCTCGAGTCTTTTGCTCCAATTCTATTTTGAGCATTTTCTCTAACATATTCCTATGATAGATTCCTCTGATGATCATCCTCTAGTGACGTCATCCTTTGATTTATGCTTCTGGTGACGTCATCCTCTGATTTCTGCTTTTGGTGACGACATCTTCTGGTGACATTTTGCATTCTTCTTCTAAGTCAAATATGTTATTTTCATAAAATACATTTGTTAACATCAAAACTTTAATTGCAAGAACCAACTTGGTTCCAACAATCTCCTTTTTGATGATGACAAACAATGTATTTTTGATAATACTTTTTCTTTCTTTTGACTTTGACTCCCCCCAAGACTAAGCTTCATTTTATATTTTCTCCCCCTAAGTCTAATGCCCAGATATCATGTCAAATACATCATACATCATCTTCTCGTCCTTTCAAATACATCATCTTTTCCCTCAAATATTTTATCAAATATTACATCTTCTCCCCCTTTGTCATCAGACAAAAAGGATTGAATGAAGAAAAGAGATCCTCTGTTTTTTTTTGAATCTATTTTTTTTCTAATTTTTTTTAATTATAAAAGTACACAAAAAATAAAATAACGTACAAAAAATTAAACTAAGCTATTAGGTTAGGAATGATGATAAGATTAAGGTTTTTCTTGATGAATTCAAACCTATCTTCAGGTAGTGGTTTAGTGAATATATCAGCCCATTGATGTTCAGTGTCTACAAACTGAATGTTGAGTACTCCTTTTTGAACATAATATATGATAAAATGATATTTGATCTCTATGTGTTTGGCTCTTGAGTGTAGGATCGGGTTTTTGGTTAGACAAATTGAGTGTAGGATCGGGTGTTATCACAATAGATGGGTATGTTGGATTTAATATTTTGTAGTCTTCAAGTTGATGCTTCATCCATAGTAGTTGAGAGCTGCAGCCAGCTACTGAAATGTATTCAGCCTCTACTGTTGACATGGCAATGGTGTGTTGTCTCTTACTGGACCATGAAATTAAATTGTCTCCTAAAAAGGTACAATAGCCACTAGTGCTTTTTCTTTCAAGTTTATCTCCAGCATAGTCAGAATCACAGTATCCACTCAATTTGTATGTAGGAGTTTTCTTGTAAAACAAGGTGAGGTTGGTAGTGCTTTTTAGATATCTAAGAATTCTCTTAACAGCAGTTAGATGAGATTCTCTAGGATCAGATTGAAATCGAGCACATACACACATTAAATATGATATCAGGTCTAGAAGTAGTAAGGTAGAGTAATGATCCGATCATTCCTCTCTAAATTTTCTGGTCAATTTTTTTTTCTGATTCATCTTTTTCAAGTGAACAAGTAGGATGCATTGGTGTAGCCATAGGTTTGCAATCACTCATCTTAAACTTCTTGAGAAGTTCCTTTGTATATTTAGTTTGGTGAATGTAAATACCTTCTGGATTTTGCTGAATTTGTATTTCTAGAAAGAACTTAAGTTCTCCCATCATACTCATTTGAAATTCATGCTGCATTAATTCAGAAAATTCAGGCCACTGGAGCAAAAGTCTCAGTGTAGTCAATATCTCCTTGCTGACTGTAACCTTGTGCCACAAGTCTTGCCTTGTTTCTGACAACTTCACCTTTTTCATTTAGCTTATTTTTGAAAACCCACTTGGTTCAAACAATGTTCTTTTCTAGTCTTGGAACTAGATCCCAAACATCATTCCTCTTAAATTCATTCATCATCTGCCAATGCTTGACTAACAGAGGTAGACTCAATCGATGAGAGTAAGCCAAACTGACTGATGTCTTTTAGTGATGATCTAGTTTTTTAAAGAATCACTTCTACTTCCAATGATCAGATTTTCAGGATGAGATGATTGATATTTCCATCCAGATTTCTCATGACTGGTTCTGATTTGATCAGATTCATCCTTTGAAAATGTGTCACATGCTTCTGACTTGCTTGTATCGTCCACTTCTCGATGTTCTGCTGGTTTATCTGCTTCTACTTTCTATGGTTCTTGTAAATCTAATGTAGACTCTATTTTGAATGTAACATGCAGTGTTGATTGCTTCAGCCCATAATTGTTTTGTAACATTTGAATTATTTAACATAGTTATGGCCATGTCTTGGAGTGATCTATTCTTTCTTCTAACTTATCTTCAGACTTATCCTCTGAAGACTTGTCGTATGCTTGCTTGTATCTTATGCTTTTACAAGTTTTTTTTGCTTGCATCAGCTTCTAGTTCTGGTAGATATGTATCAACTTCTGGTAGATCTGTATCGGTTTCCTTTGGTTCTAGTAAACCAACATCAGTTTCCTTTAGTTCTGGTTATCCTGCATCAGCTTCATCTTGCTTTGACTTTTCAGGTCAAGCTATTTGTCATATAACATAATACAAATTAAATAATTTAAAAATGAACTCAATACAGCCAAACCATTAATTCTGCTTCTGGTGGTTTATGCTTGTTTTTGAAACCACTGAAATACTGTTTCTGTTGAAGTGTTCACATCACGTGAATCACTTGGTTCCTCTGACAATTTATAAACTTGCAGAATACTTATCTAGCTTTGATTTTTAAGATCAAGCTTCTTGTTATCACATTAAACATAAATATCAAACAATAATAGTATTTACATCAAGATGTAACCTCTATGTCAACAATTTCAATTTTACTATGAAAATCCTCTTGTTTCTGATTTTCAGATTCTGAATCTGTATGTTCTGTGATTAGATGGTTTGGATGAAGGGATTTGAATTCCCTTCCTGGTTTGTAGTCTTGATGAATTTTACTTGAGTGTTTGAAGAACTCTCCAGATACTGACACTTCTCTTTCTGCCGATATATCAGGTTCCTCTGATAGTTCTGAAACTGATGATAATTCTAAATCCTTTGGTTGTTCCTGTAACACCCCAAGTTTAAAACACAGCGCGGGTGCATTTTTCTTTTTTAAATATAAGTAAAAGAATTGTTTCCCGATTTACTTCAAAAAGAATTAAGATAAAGTTTTCGAAAAATCAATAAGTACTTAATTTCTGGAAATTTAATAATAAACAATAAGACATTTTTGAAAGATAATAATATCATAGCATTCCCAAGAGATAATATCAGAGTGCGGAATAAGTAGTACAACAATTTTTTTTCCAAAATAAAACAAAATACATTTCCAGCTCAAATCCTAATACATCAAGTCTAACTGATCATGCGCTAAAGCTACAGTAGCACGGATTTCCTCCGCATCCCAAGCAAGTCTTCTCCGAGTCTGCCGCTTGCCTCGACGTGACCTCCTCCTCCTCCTCATCATACAGAGAGGGGTCGGTCTCCTCAGAAGTCAGATCAATACATAGTCTCGGTCGCTTCGGCGGAGCCGGAATCTCATAACAATCATCGGAGATCCTAGACGGACCCAGAGTCTTAGCTGCTACTGGCTTCGGCTCATCATTCTTCCCTTTTGCCTCGGACTCATGTACAACTCCTCCAATCACTGGGTTGGGAGTCACAACTCCTACGGTGGCCTCCGTCTCAACCTCTCTAACTGTCTCCTCAGCATCATCGAAAATTTCGTGCGCCTCCAATACTAGACGGGAAGGCACAGGAAAGTCTATACTCGCATGAGAGCGCTCCACGAAATCCTCCACGCCGTCAGTCCTGCTCGTCCTCACCAACCACCCCGTGTAAGTCGCCCTGCTTGAGATGGGGTCAAATACCCAAGCAGTGTGCGAATAACGATCAAGGAAGTCTAACGACGTTTCCATCGTTCGGGTACCCACGGGTGGCATGGGTTTGGGGGGCATCTGAGGGCAAAGCCCAATTTCCACAATATAATAGCAAGGGTCACTGACTGAAATTAACAAATAATCACATAGCATATATTTCACAGCAACAATATATCCATGGTATAACATATGACGATGAGGAAAATAATAATGCTCATTTGAAATTTAATGACATATATGCCTTTTCAAAAACAGCAACCAATTATTATGAAATATGTGGTAAGTACAAACAACACCTCAGCAAATCACAATCATTAAATCAGAAATTTAGATTCTGAACAGTACTCACACACATTCAATTTCCACTCATTCATCATATAATCAAACGTGACCCACTGGTCAATCCCTCAATGCAATATGTATATGCTTATGCATACAATTTTCTTGGAATCACCAAGGTGCAGTCGCTCAACAGACCATCACAATATGTTTGACTCTAACGGCCCTCAAGACCAAGGTGCAATCGCTCAACAGATCAGCACCTAGTGCAGTCGCTCAACAGACCAGCACTCGTGCAGTCGCTCAACAGACCAGCACATTTGACATTTACCAAGGTACAATTGCTCAACAGATAAGTACCTAGTGCAGTCGCTCAACAGACCAGCACTCGTGCAATCGCTCAACAGATCAGCACGTGGCTGCGTATTTCAGGGTACAGACGCTCAACAGTCCAGTACCAGTGCAGTCGCTCAAAGACCAACACCTATATACCAAAGTACAATCGCTCAACAGATCAGTACTTAGTGCAGTCGCTCAACAGACCAACACTCGTGCAATCGCTCAACAGATCAGCACGTGGTTGCGCATTACTCTGTGGCCCTTCGCGGGTACCACTTGACTATGCAATGCATGAATATGCAGTGTTTCACTTATCTGGAAACAATATGCAAAATCAGAAAATTCATGCCTTTCCATCATATTTAAAAATCTCAGCACAATCAAGATTATCATCATCACAAACATGACTAAACAGCCAAATATTCATTAACATTTTGAAATGTTTTCCCAAACTTGTTAAAATTCAAATACAGTGTTCAAAACTGGGATTTTCTAGAATTTTACGAATTTGTATTCGAATATAGCTTCTCTGTATTCGAATACAGAAGCCAAAAACAGTGCAGAATTACACCTTGTATTCGAATACAGCCCTCTGGTATTCGAATACAGAGGCAGTCTCAGTGCACAAACAACATCTTTCATTACATCAGTAAAGTCTCAAAAACTTCATCACCACAACTTCGAAATATTACCAAAAGTTCCATTTTAATTCACCACAACAATCCCAACATTCCCCAAACACTCAGGGTTTACAAAACACTCTTAAAAACTTGGAGTTTCTGGTAACTCGAATATGTATTCGAATACAGACCCCTTGTATTCGAATACAGAAGCATGTAACTGCAATTTTAACATTCTATATTCGAATACAGCATGCCTGTAGTCGAATACAGAAGACAAAACCTTGAAAAATTCAACATTTTCTCCCAGATCATTAAAGGTTTTCAACACATCATCCTCTCCTCTTCAAAGATATTTCAAGAACCCCATTTAAAATCACTTTAACCCTTCTCAAGGTTCCCAACACTTTAAAATTCACAGGGTAGAGTTTAAAACTTGATTTTCTGGAAAATACGAATCTGTATTCGAATACAGCTTCCTTGTATTCGAATACAGAAGCTAAAAATTGAGCTTCTGAAAAAAAACACGAATCTGTATTCGAATACAGACCCATTATATTTGAATACAGAAGCTGAAACTAGTGAAAATCTGCATTCTGTATTCGAATACAGCATGCCTGTAGTCGAATACAGATGCGAATACAGTGTTAAAATCCCACTTCTATATTCGAATACGACATGGTCGTAGTCGAATACAGATGCTAAGTCAGAAGCAAAAATCCTTCCTATGTATTCGAATACAGGGGCTCGTATTCGAATACAAGTTTGAAAACTTAAGTAAAACAGAAACTTGACAGGTTGTAGTCGAATACACACATGTTGTATTCGAATACACCTTCAAAAACCAGTGAAATTTTCCTGAGATTCTAATCCTTTTCAAACTGTTTTCTTTTAAAAACAAACAACCAACATTAAAACAGATTCAACACCCTTTTTCCAGACAATACTTTCCTCATTAAAAATCCCTTTTCTTTTTAAATCATCAACATCATCAGAATAACTCAAAACAGAAACAGAATCAGAATCATCAACAACAAATCATCCAGACTTTCAAACCATCAGAACATCATACAACATTTCAGCTTTCTCAATATCAGAATAACATGCAAGCATTTCAGCTTTCACAACACATCAGAATAACATGCAAGGATTTCAGCTTTCACAACACATCAGAATAACATACAAGCATTTTAGCTTTCACAACACATCAGAATAATATGCATGCATTTCAGCTTTCACAACACATCAGAATAACATGCAGCATCACAGAGCAACAAAACATAAACAGAATGCATTTTTGCATTTCAAAACCATTTTCAAAATAGTTTTATGAACATGCATTTTTAAATCATGTTTGAAATAACATTCAAGAAATTTTCCACTTTCCCACATAAACAACACAACTTTAGTGCATTCAGCCCAAACAACAATCACCACAGAGCTTTTAAAATATCAAAAAATGCATTTTTCATTTCTTTCAAGCATCAGGCAAACCAGTTTCAAAACGGTAATGAAAACACTAGTAATGCCAAGAAAGTTATGCGCTTACAGCCCTAATGCAACTAGAAAGTGGAAGGTGCCCTTACCCTTGTTGCGTGTTCTGCTTCTGCTAAAGTGTATGCGTCAAAAACGGCGAAACTCCCGCCTGCGTTTGCTGCTACAAAACTGAGTTCTCTAGCTCCGAAATGATGTGCGGATTAACTTTAGTACTGGGGTTTTGGTGTTTCAGTGCTTGGATTTTCAAGTAATGGTGTTTTTGAGGAACTCCCTCTTTTTCACTTTGAATTCGTGAGCTGGGACAGAAAACATAAACAGAATGGGAGGGAAAATGGGGTACTGTTACATGCAGTTTGGGCAGTGAGGAAGGAGGGATGGTGTTCTGATTTCACCATCCTTCTCACTCCTATTTATAGGCTTTTGTGGTGCCACCTCACCCAAAAATAATGTTAAAATAATGCTGGATCCTTCAGCACTTAATTGTCTTGCAATTAGCCACTAATCCTCAATTAACTGTCCGATTAATTTAATTACTCGTAATTAAATTAATTTAATCTTCATCCAATAATTTTTATTCATCCTCCAAAATAAATATTTATATATATATATATATATATATATATTCACTCAAACATACATATATTAAATATTTTACAAATATCCCCAAAAATACAATGAAAATTAATTCCATAATTTTAATTAAAAATTAAGGGTCTTACAGTTCCAGTTTTGTTGATATGTGTGATTTCTGTCTATTTTGGTATTTCTTGTTCCTTCTATGGTTTTGGTTCTCATAGGCATTGTATTTACCATTTCTTCTTCCACCAGAGTTACTTTACTTCTGCTTGGTGGATGTTGGAACATAGACCTTTTTCCCTTCATATATTGCCAGCATCCATTGACCAGGCACCATGACTGGTGTTTCACTTTGGTTGCTCAGAACATCTGCAACATAAACAATATTATCTTTTGGCACCCAAATCTGGTTGGGTCCAGGTTTGTTATTTTTGAAAATTTTCTTATTTTTCCTTGTATTTAGCATAGGACAAGACACTTTGGATTGACCTTTCTTGTAACAAACAACACACACAATATAAGAGGGAACTGGTTTAAGCACGGGTTTGAAGTGGCTAGAATATCACTAGAAGGGGGTTGAATAGAGATATTCGAGGTTTAAAAAATTATGTTTTAGTTTTAAACTACTGTACTCTTTAGAGGATGATTATCAGATGTTGAAAAGTAGAGAGAGAATAATGACACACGAATTTTTATACTGGTTCACCCAATGAAGGCTACGTCCAGTCCTCACACACTTATGAGTTTTTACTAAGTATCAAAAGCAATCAGCCTCTCACTGAGGTTGATTACAAATTGTGTATTTTTTAGCTTCACCAAGCTTACAATTCTTTCCTTCTAATTTCTCTCAAGTGTTACTCACTTGAAGTTCTAAAGACGATATGAAGTAGTTTGATAGGAATTACTTTCTACAAAGATGAAACAAAGATCTAGTGTAAGATTATAGAAAGCTTGAAAGGAGATTGATAATGCTCTTGATAGCCTCTTGATATTTTCTTTTTTGCTCGTGTAGTTGTATGTTTTGCTGAAGAAGAGCAGCCTTCCTTTTATAGAGAGAAGGAAACTTTCTCTTCAAGAAAATTTGCTTTTCTGACCGTTTTCCCAAGTTGTAATGATCCTTAGTTTTGTTTTCAATTTACAGCCTTGCCATTCTGTCCTTTTACTGCCTGGCACTTGGGAGGTTACTTCTTTACTTAGCTTTCCAGGAGGTTGGATCATTCCATACGTTTTTAACAACTGGCCAATGCTCTTTTCTAGTTCCAAGACATGACGCTTCTCTGTTCGCGAATGATGCAGCTTTTGATACTTTGGAACTGTTAGTTGTTTTGTAGGAGGATAAAGAAGTAGCTAGAGTTCATCCTCTGGTGATCTCTTTATGGTATTCATCTTCTAATGTTTACCTTCTGGTGCTCATCTTCTGATGTTCATGTTCTGATGTATATCTTCTAATGTTCATGTTCTGATGTATATCTTCTAATGTTCATCTTCTGATTATTCATCTTCTTATGTATATCTTCTGATGTCGGCCAACCTGGACTAGCAAACTGGTATGATGTGATCCTCTGATCTCGGCCAATGCTGGACCTTACATTCTGACCTTATGATTTCGGCCAACACTGGGCCATGGTCTGATCTTCTGATCTCGGCCAACATTGGGCCATATTCTTAAATCTGGACCATTTATCTTATCCTTTTCCCTCTGATCTGGACCAATTCTGAACTAGGTCTGGATTGAACTAAAATTAAATCTGGACAAATGATATTTCAGTCTGGACATTTTACCTTCTAATTTGGATCAGGTCTGGACATCATTTCTTCTAGTCTGGACTTAGTTTCATACTCTGAACCCTGCTATCTTTTGGTCTGGGTCAAATCTGAATTGATTCTTTTGTTCTGGACCCATTAACTTATCCTCTGATTAAGTCTGGATCAAGTCTGGGCTGTTTATCATTTCACTGCCAGACCATCTTCTGGTCAGAATAACTTCTGGACTAAGTCTGACTTATGATTCCTTCTGGTCTGGATCAAGTCTCCCTCTGGTAGGCTTCCTTCTGGTATGGTCCATGTCTTCTTCTGACTTTGCTTCCTTTTGATATGGGCCAGCAAAGATATCCTCTGGTAATTTCAGGATGCATCCTCTGGTACCTTCTGGATGCATTATCTGGTGTCTTCAACTTTCAGATTTTTTGCTTCTGGAATTAACGGCTTTGTTTCATGCATGCATTCATTCTTCTAGACAGGAGGTTGCGATCTTTGGATCGTGTTCCTTCCTTAGTACAATACTTAAATGCACACATTAGTGTAATCATAATCTTAAGATAATTTTGTTATCATTAAAAGAGATTTTTTCTGAACAATCTCCCACTTTTTGATGATGACAAAATTTCTTTAGATTATTTAAAATAAAATTGTAAAGGTGCTGTTTTTTGAGTATGAAGCTCCCCCTCATTATGAGCTGAAAGGAATAGGGGCTCCCCCTCAGAAAGTGCATAAAATAATTTAAAGATTTTTGAACCAATCCGAATACTTTATATTGATTATAAGAAGATCATACAAAAAAGTGGTTCAAAAGAAAAAAAACATAGAGGATTGAATTATGATAATTTCAAAAAGCATCCTCTTTTCTATGTTCCTAATCATTGACAATTTTAATTTTAATCTATCTCCCCCAAATTTGTCAACAGCAAAAAGCCAGCGGGTGCCCAAAGGATGGTGGTCTACTTGGAAGGAGATGAATCATCAGACGAGGAGGAGGTTGAGGGACGAGGCAGTGGTGGAGGAGGATGAACAGAGGGTACTGGAGGCTGTGCTTCTGGAGCAACAGTCTTGACCAGGTGTGCTGTGACCCATTCTAGAAGAGTGCTAAACTGCACCTGAGTTTGATGAAAGGTGGCCATTGTTGTAAAAAGTTTTTTCTGATCCTTGCAGATCTTTTTCAGTGCTCGAAATTCTTTGTGGGAGCGACGTTGTTCAGGCTTGGGATCAATGGTGGGAGGAGTGGAGTCATCTGGAATGGGGTCAGCATTGATGCTGGTGCTTTTCATTTGAGAGCAGGTTCCTTTGTTTTGTGAAGAATTTTCTCCAGATTTTGCCAGGAAGGATTCAAGTGAGCTGAATCATTCTGTAACTTCAGGAAGTGGTGCAGGAGCTGGTTCATTGATGATTTGATGAGCAGAGGGAGTAGTGATAAAATTTGTGGGGTACATTTTTGTAGGAGAGGAGAAGATTTGAGCCATGGTGCACGAAGGTTGAGCTGGTTGGGATGGATTTGTAGGAGGATAGGGAAAGAGAAATGGTTCTTGTAGATTTTGAGATGTGTCCAGTGGGTCAGATGGAAGTGTAGTTTCTGGAGGTGAGCCCTTTTGAGTAGTGATATTTGTTGGAACCAAGTTGGTTCTAAGTACTTAGGATTTTGATGTTTACAAAAGCACTCCATGTAATCTTATTTTGAACCTTGAATTATTAAATCAAATGCCACAAGAAGCTGAAGTAATCAGAAGCAGAAAATCAAAGAGTTCCAGAGATTGAATCCTGAAGGTACCAAAAGATACTCCAGGATGTCAAAACATCACCAGAAGATATCTTTGCTGGCCTAGATCAGAAGGAAGCAAAGTGAGAAGGAGACCTGGTCTAGACCAGAAGGAAGCCTTCCAGAGGGAGACTTGATCCAAACCAGAAGGAATCGAATGTCAGATTTGTTCCAGAAGTTATTCTGACCAGAAGATGGCCTGACAGTGAAATGATAAACAGCCCAGACATGTTTCAGATTTAATCAGAGGATGAATTAATGGGTCCAGAACAAGAGAATCAATCAATATTTGACCCAGACCATAAGATAGCATGGTTCAGGGTATGAAACTAAGTCCAGACCAGAAGAAATGATCTCCAGATTTGATCAAGAACTGATCCAAAATAGAAGGTAAAATGTCCAGACTGAAATATTATTTGTCCAGATTTAATTTCAGTTTAATCCAGACCAAGTCCAGAATTGGTCTAGATCAGAGGGAAGATTTTTTAGATCAATGGTTCAGATTAAAGTATTTGGCCCAGTGTTGGCCGATATCAGAAGATCAGACCATGGCCCAGTGTTGGCCGAAACAGAAGGTCAGGATGTGTGGTCCAGCAATGGCCAAGATCAGAGGATCACAGTAAATCAGTTTGCAAGTCTAGGATGGCCGAGACCAGAAGATCAGAAAGTGTGGTCCAGGGTTGGCCAAAATCAGAGGATCACATCAGATCACTTAGTAAGGTCCAGATGTGGACTAGCACAGAAGATGAAACGGTCCAGATTTAATCATGAGGATTAACGGTGGAGATTTTAATTTATTTTCATCAAAGTATTAAAAAGATTTGTTACAAAAATAAAGTGAAGTATTGTGGAATTCAGAAGCTGTTGGCGGGAAGAAACTAAAGACATGATTGGCCAAGTTATTTTTGAAAGAAATTCTGAAGCTTAAAAAAGATATGTTTTTTATTTAAATGAAGCCCAACTGGTCTAGATAAAAATTATTTGTTTTATTATTTACTTTATACCCGCTGCTAACTCTGTTTTTATTCATCAAGTTTTGTTTTAAAAGTGTAAAAACAGGAAAAGTAATCAAGTTAGTCTAACACAATTCAACCCCCCTTCTCGTGTTTGTACCTTCAATATTGAAATCAGAAAAGAGTTTAGCATCGACTTTCACAAGTTGAGAGGGTGAACTGAGTTCTTCACCTTATGCTGAACGATGGTTTTGATTTTCAAGAGGGACAAGTTGAAGTTGTTCAAGAGGGTGGACATTTTTGGAGGGTGGCGAGGACAAAATTTTTGGTTCTTTGTTAGAAGGAGAATTTGATGCGACTGGAGGTTGAGATAATGGATTGGAGGTTGAGTTCCGTTTTGATTTTTTCTTAGATGACTGTTTGTGAGAAGGCTTTTCAGTGGGATCAAGGTGCATTTGGTTTACATTTCTTGCAGAGAATGTGTTGTTGAAGGTGATAGAGTGTTCATCCTCTAATGGTACTTTAAAAAATTGGAAGATTTTGGTGAGAATCATTCCATAAGGAGCTGATCTCCCAAGATATGCAGCATTTACCATGAACCTAAAGGTAATGTTTCCTAGATGAAGAGGGGTTCCAGAAATGAGGTGATGAATAATCAGAATGTCCAGCTCAGTTACTTTGTCATAACTGCCAGCCCTGGGGACAATAGAGTGTACACAAATATTGTGCAACACTCTACATATTGGAAGCAGGTTGGATGCAACCTGGGGCTTTGGTGGATTGATAAAATGTTGGCAAGGACAGATGAGCGAGTAATCATGTAGCTGGAATACCACGCTTCAGAAAATAGATATGGGCCTTCATCACGTATGTCAAAGATTTGACATAGCAAAGTTGGGGTGAGCTCAATATGTGCCCCCTTCAGAATAACACTGATGCAATTGTCTCCCTTGAACACATTTGCAGCAGCGTAGAACGCTCTGACAAGTTTTGGATATTGAGGTTCGTTGATAAGGAGGAAGGGAGACCAACCCAGTTGATCAAAGATTTCTTCTACATTTACTCCTCATAGAGTTAGACCTTTTAGGTCAATAATTTTTCCATTTATAACAGTTTTGTCCTGCCATTTTTCTATAAATTTTGCTTCCAGGAGGGTGTTTTCGGAGAGAGGGATTTTGGGTGATTTTGAAGCTGGTTGTTTTGAGTTTTTTTGGAGTTACTTTTCTTTTTGAAGTTGCTATTTTGGTAGGTGTGGAGGAAGGAGTTTTTGAAGAATCAGAGTGTGTTGCCTCAGAATCATCTGAGTCAATAACATGAACAGTGTTGTCTTGAATGAATTGTTTTGATGATATTTTTCTAGATATGATTCGTGATGATCGTCTAGAAGGAGTTGATGATGAAGTTTTTTGAGAAAATGTTTTTCTGGTTTTTGAAAATGGTTGAGTGGACAGAGGAGGATGGACCATGTTGATTGGTTTGTATGAGGAAATGGTGGGGTTTGGATCATTTTGAGAGGAGTCACTTGAGTAGTTTTCAGATGAGTTTGAGGAAAGTTTTCTTTTTCCATCAGATTTGGTGCGAGCCATTTTTGGATACTTGAGGTTTTGAATTTTTACAATGGGTAAATGGAAGAAGACACATGAGTTAATTTATAGTGAAATTATTTGTTACCGTTGGAGGGAAGAAGTATGGAGGCATAGGTTTAATCATGTCAGGCTAGGGAGGAGCACAGGTGACTTATCCATTGGGCAGTGAGTAAGTAACGGAAATCGAGGAACCTTTTTGCAGAGAGGAGTGTAATCAGTAGTATTTGACTTGCCTCCCTCTGACTTTTGCAAATTTCAAATTTTGGAGGAGGATAGAGATTTTTCTGAGTTGTCCATCCTCAGATTTATTTTTCATTAGAGTAATAAAACTATAAAAATAACATTATGATTTAAAGTTTTGTAAATCTTATTTTTATACAATTTTTGAAAGATTTATAATGGAATGTTTTTCTAAATTTTTTTTGAAACGATCCTCCTGGAGAGGTTTGGTGAAAATGTCAGCAAGCTGATTTTCAGTTTCAATGAAAATTAATTAAACATCTCCTTTTTGAACATGATCTCTTAAGAAATGATGTTTAATCTCAATATGTTTAGATCTAGAGTGTTGAATAGGGTTTTTGGAAAGATTTATAGCACTTGTGTTGTCACAAAGGATGGGAATTTTTGTGTACCTTAAAGAGTAGTCTTCCATTTGATTTTTTACCCAGAGAATTTGAGAGCAACATTGAGCAGCAGAAACGTATTCAACTTCTGTAGTGGAGAGAGCTATGGTATTTTGTTTTTTACATGACCAACTAATGAGAGATGAGCCCAGAAATTGACATGCTCCACTTGTGCTTTTCCTCTCAATTTTGTCACCAGCATAATCAGCATCACAATATGCTAGAAGATCAAGATTTGAATCCTTTTTGTACCAAATTCCCAGATTTGTGGTTCCAACTAGGTACTTGAATATCCTTTTTACTGCAGTGAGGTATGATTCTTTAGGGGATGATTGAAACCTTGCACACATACCTACTGAAAACACAATGTCAGGTCTGCTGGCTGTTAAGTACAGCAAGGATCCAATCATTCCTCTGTACTCCTTTTTAGAAATAGAGGTTCCTTCATCATCCTGATGTAGTGAGGAGGATGGATGCATAGGAGTGCTCATTGATTTTGCAAGATTCATGTTATATTTTTTCAGGAGATCCTTGGTATATTTTTCTTGAGAAATGAAGATTCCTGATTCTAATTGTTTTATTTGTAATCCAAGAAAGAATTTTAATTCTCCCATCATACTCATTTCAAACTCGCTTTGCATGAGGTTGGAGAATTCTTTGCACATTTTCTCATTTGTGGATCCAAAGATTATGTCATCCACATAAATTTGAACAATCAACATATCCTCATTATGAATCTTTTTAAACAAAGTTGTATCAATCTGACCTCTTGAGAAGCCATTTTCTTTTAGAAAGTAACTCAACCTTTTATACCAAGCTCTAGGAGCTTGCTTTAATCCATAAAGAGCTTTTGAGAGCTTGTATACATGATCTGGTTTCTTTTTATCCTTGAATCCAGGAGGTTGGTGAACATACACTTCTTCATTTAAGAATCCATTCAAGAAGGCACTTTTGACATGCATTTGATATAGTTTTATTCCTTTATGTGTGGCATAAGCTAAGAGGATTCTGATTGCTTCGAGTCTTGCAACTGGTGCAAATGTTTCATCATAATCAATTCCTTCTTGTTGGTTGTAACCTTGTGCCATTAATCTTGCTTTATTTTGTATGACCTCTCCATCCTCATTTAGTTTGTTTCTGAAGATCCATTTGGTTCCAATGATGGATTTTTCCAGAGGATGGGGCACAAGATTCCACACTTTATTTCTTTCAAACTGAGACAGTTCCTCCATCATGGCATTCATCCATGATTGATCACTTATGACTTGATCAATGTTCTTTGGTTCAACTTGAGATATCATGGCCATGTTGATTGAATCTCCTCTCAATGATTTCCTTGTCCTAACTCCATCAGCAGTATCACCTATGATCTGATCTGGAGGATGATACGTTATAGTCTTCCATCCTCTTGAAGGCTACTGAGAGGTTGGATCAGAAATGTCCTCCTCATTTGGGTTGTGAACTTTAGAGGATGAATTTTCATCTTCTGTTCCTTTATTTGAGCTTTATCATTGTTGCCAAACGTAACTGATCCTCCATCTTTTGATTCCAAAGAGATAAAGCAATGCTTATCTCCTGTCATATGTCTTGAGCAGCCACTGTCCAAGAACCAGGGCTTTCTTTTGTTGATCAGAGGATGTACCTGTGTTAGAATTTAGAAGAGACTTAGGTACCCATATAGAACTGGGTCCTTGGTGGTTAGTCCGTCCTTTTGTAAGGATTTTCTTTTTGTGATAGCAAATGGAATCATGATGTCCATGCTTATTACAAAATGAACATTTCCTTTTGTTAATTCAGCTTTTTTCTTAGTAAGACACACGTCGATAGTATGTCCATGCTTTTTGCAAAAAGTGCACTTAGGTCTATCCTCTAGGTTCTTTGGTAGAAAAAAATTTTCATATAGTTTTTGTTTTTGAGAACTTTTAAAACCAAAACCAGCTTTGTCAAATATACCAGATTGAGATCCCATAATTTTTTTGAATGTTTCTGTGGATTTGACAAAGTTGGTAATGTCATTTTTTAGTTAATCAACTTTGATTTTCACGTCCTTCTTTTTTGTGTCCTCTTCAGGAGGATGGATTTTGACATTCTCTTTGTTTAAAGTGTTTTGTTGCTTAGACAATTTTTTATTTGATTGCTGCAAGTCTAAAATGATTTTTTGAAATTCTTCATTTTTAGCTTGAAGTTCCTTATTCAGTTTCTTTATTTCATAATTTTGGTTTTTAAGAAAACCACATTTTTGAGATAAAGTGTTTGAGTCATTCAAGAGATTTTCAAATTCTATTTCTAACTTTTCACAAGAAGGACATAAATCAGTGATGCTTACCGCATTTGTTTCTGAGTTTGCCATGAGACAAAGGTTGGCTTCTTTTTCCTTTTCTTGCTCGGAGGATGATTCATCACTGTCATCCCAAGTTGCCATCATAGATTTATTCTTGTTGTGAAATATTCTTATGTTCCTTTTGTTTAGAGGACACTCAGTTTTGTAGTGTCCCATTTTATTGCATCCATAACAAGTTATCTGGCTTTTGTCAATCTTTTCTTTCTGAGAGGATCTTTTGTCTTGTCCTCATCTGTTGATTATTCTTTGGATTCTTCTGGAAATTAGAGTCAGTTCATCCTCCTATTCAGAAAGAGGATATTTTGAGTTATCCTTTTTGTGATATTTCCAGAGTTTTTGGAGGATGAACTTTCAGTTTGACTGGATTTCAATGCAATCATTTTTTCCTTTTCGCTTGGTTTATCAGCAAGCAATAGAGGTTCATGAGCTCTAAGAGTTCCAACCAGATCTTCTAACCTCATGGTGGTTAAATTTCTTGCTTCTGTGATGGCAGTCACCATGGGTCTCCATTCCTTTGGTAAACTTCTTAATATCTTCCTTATTCTCTCTTGGACGAAGTATTCTTTTGCCAGAGACCTTAAGTTGTTCAGGATGTTTGTTAGTGTTGAGAACATTTCATCAATTGTTTCTTCTTCCTTCATTTCAAACAACTCAAACTCTCTTACTCCCATGTCAATTCTGGCCTCTTTAACGTGACTTGAACCTTCGTGATGGATCTTCAAGGTATCCTATAGTTTCTTAGCACTTTGGCATTCTTCAACTGTCCATTGTGTTTGAGGTTTTTCGTCAGAGGTTGGATCTGCACTGTTAATTCTGATGACATGATTTCCTTTTTCTACCACTGGCCACATGTTGTTATCTTGAGATATGAGAAACAATCTCATCTTGCCTTTCCAGTGGTAGTAGTCAGTTCCATCGAAGTAGGGAGGTCTGCTGGATGATCCTCCTTCTGGGATATACTTAGCTTTTGACATTTTTTCTTTTTGGATCTTTTTCTCTTACACTGTTAAGTGTAGTTTTTTAGAGAACCTTGCTCTGATGCCAATTGAAGTGGCTAGAATATCACTAGAAGGGGGGGTTGCAGATAGATATTCGAGGTTTTAAAAATTATGTTTTAGTTTTAAACTATTGTCCTCTTTCAGAGGATCATTATCAGATGTTGAAAAGTAGAGAGAGAATAATGACACACGAATTTTTATACTGGTTCACCCAATGAAGGCTACGTCCAGTCCTCACACACTTGTGAGTTTTTACTAAGTAACAAAAGCTATCAGCCTCTCACTGAGGTTGATTACAAATCGGGTATTCTTTAGTTTCACCAAGCTTACAATTCTTTCCTTCTGATTTCTCTCAAGTGTTACTCACTTGAATTTCTAAAGATGATATGAAGTAGTTTGATAGGAATTACTTTCTACAAAGATGAAACAAAGATCTAGTGTAAGATTATAGAAAGCTTGAAAGGAGATTGATAATGCTCTTGATAGCCTCTTGATATTTTCTTTTTTGCTCGTGTAGTTGTATGTTTTGCTGAAGAAGAGCAACCTTCCTTTAATAGAGAGAAGGAAACTTTCTCTTCAAGAAAATTTGCTTTTCTGACCGTTTTCCCAAGTTGTAATGATCCTCAATTTTGTTTTCAATTTACAGCCTTGCCATTCTGTCCTTTTACAGCCTGGCACTTGGGAGGTTACTTCTTTACTTAGCTTTCCAGGAGGTTGGATCATTCCATACGTTTTTAACAACTGGCCAGCGCTCTTTTCTGGTTCCAAGACATGACCCTTATCTGTTCGCGAATGATGCAGCTTTTGATACTTTGGAACTGTTAGTTGTTTTGTAGGAGGATGAAGAAGTAGCTAGAGTTCATCCTCTGGTGATCTTTTTATGGTATTCATCTTCTAATGTTTACCTTCTGGTGCTCATCTTCTGATGTATATCTTCTGATGTTCATCTTCTGATGTATATCTTCTAAAGTTCATCTTCTGAAGTTCATCTTCTGATGTATATCTTCTGATGTCGGCCAACCTGGACTAGAAAACTGGTCTGATGTGATCCTCTGATCTCGGCCAATGCTGGACCATACATTCTGACCTTCTAATTTCGGCCAACACTGGGCCATGGTCTAATCTTCTGATCTCGGTCAACACTGGGCCATATTATTAAATCTGGACCATTTATCTTAACCTTTTCCCTCTGATCTGGACCAATTCTAAACTGGGTCTGGATTGAACTGAAATTAAATCTGGACAAATGATATTTCAGTCTGGAAATTTTACCTTCTGATTTGGATCAGGTCTGGATCATATATGGAAATCATTTCTTCTGGTCTGGACTTAGTTTCATACCCTGAACCCTGCTATCTTCTGGTCTGGGTCAAATCTGGATTGATTCTTTTGTTCTGGACCCATTAACTTAACCTCTGATTAAGTCTGGATCAAGTCTGGACTGTTTATCATTTCACTGCCAGGCCATCTTCTGGTCAGAATAACTTCTGGACTAAGTCTGACTTATGATTCCTTTTGGTTTGGGTCAAGTCTCCCACTGGCAGGCTTCCTTCTGGTCTGGTCCATGTCTCCTTCTGACTTTGCTTCCTTCTGATATGGTCCAACAAAGATATCCTCTAGTAATTTCAGGATGCATCCTCTAGTACCTTCTGGATGCATTATCTAGTGTCTTCAACTTTCAAGTTTTCTGCTTATGGAATTAACGGCTTTTTTTCCTGCATGCATTCATTCTTCTGGACACGAGGTTAGAATCTTTGGATCCTGTTCCTTTCTTAGTACAATACTTAAATGCACGCATTAGTGTAATCATAATCTTAAGATAATTTTGTTATCATTAATCATAGAAGCATATTTGCTTCTTTCCATACCACTATCAAGAAATTCTTTAAGAACTTGTTCATGCATATCAGAATTACTTGTGGTATTTTCAATTGTTGTTGAATTATGATTATTTTTCAGATTTAAACTTTCATCTTTAAGTTCAGCAAAACTGTTTTTCAAACATACATTCTCTGTTTTCAATTCTGCAATATCAGTTTCAAGAATGACACTTTCTGTTTTAAATTCTGCAATCTGATTCTTTAAAACATTAACTTCTTCTGTTAGATTTGTATTTTCTTTCTTAAGAGTTTTCAATTTTAAAGATAATTTGTAATTACTGTTTAAAAAATCATTCAGAGCAGTTATCAAATCAGATCGAGTGAATTCAGAATATACCTCAGTTTCATCATCTTCTGATTCTCTTCCAGAATCAGATTATGTGTTGGATCCAAATTTGGTGTGAGCCATCATAGCCAAATCTGTTTGTTCATCTTCAGAAGATTCATCAGAATCATCCCATGTAGCCATCATGCTTTTCTTCTTAGTTCTGAAATCTTTCCTCTGGTACTTCATTTTCTCCATATTTGGACATTCTGACTTGATATGTCCAGATTCATTGCATCCGTAACAGATGATACCTTTCTTGTCATGTGTATCATCACTTTCTTTGTTGGACTGATTGGAATATATCTGGGGAAATTTATTCCTTCTGTTATGCCACATCTTTCTAAATTTCCTGGATAAGAAAGCAATCTCTTCTTCCTCTGAGTTCAAAGTTTGATCGTCTGAATCACTATCTTCTGATGTTGCTTTCAGAGCCTTCTTCTGCTTGGATTTCAGTGCTAGAGTTTTTTCTTCTTCTTGGGTTCATCTTCTTCCAACTCAATTTCATGTGATATGAGTGAGCTGATTAATTCTTCCAGCTTTAGAGTATTCAGATCTTTAGCTTCCTGAATAGCAGTGATCTTTGGTCTCCACTTGATTGTCATACTTATAAGTATTTTCCTTACATGATCAGTAGTAGTGTAACTCTTTTCTAGTACCCTTAATCCTGATACTAGAGTCTGAAATCTGGAAAACATAGTTTCAATGTCTTCATCTTCTTCTATCTTGAATAACTCGCACTTCTTAACTAGAATGTTAGCCTTTGCTTCTTGGACTTGCTTACTGCCTTCGTAAGTTAGAATCAGACTATCATAGATGCTCTTTGCTGTTTCTCTGTTAGTGCACTTGTCGAACTCTTTGAATATGATTGCATTGATCATGAACATTCTGGAATTGTGATGCAACTTGAACATCTTCTTCTGATCAACATCCATATCTCTTCTAGAAATTTTAACACCATCAGCATTTTCTGGAGTAGTATAACCATCTTCCACCAAGTCCCAAAGTTCAGGATCTTGTGAAATAAAAAAACTTCTCAGCCTGTCCTTCCAGTATTCAAATCGTTCTCCATCAAACAGAGGTGGTATGTTGATGTTTCCTCCAGTAGCTTCTTCATTGAATCTGGACATGTTGATCCCTTGGATCTTTCCTCAAACACTGTAAAGTGCTCAGCCTTGAGACCAAGCTCTGATGCCAATTGAAGGTGCAAACACGAGAAGGGGGGTTGAATTGTGTTTGTCAAACTTAATTACTTTTTCTATTTTGTTAAATGTTGATTTGAATTATTCGATAAATGACTAATCAGATTTAGCAGCGGATAATAATAACATAATAACACAGCAATTTATATTGGTTCACCGTTAAACAGGCTACGTCCAGTCTCTTCCTCCAGAAGGCCTTTTCACTAATTCAAACTCCTTTGAATTACAACACCACTGACCCTTCAAGTCAGTCTTCCCAAACAGCCTGACCACCCCAGACTTTTGAGGAACAACAACAACTTGACTATACCCGCCAAGTCTTCTCAAACATCCTGACAACCCCACACTTTTGAGGAACAACAACACCTTGACTAAACCAGCCAAGTCTTCTCAAACAGTCTGAAAACCCCAAACTTTTGAGGAACGATAACAGCACCTTGACTCTACAAGTCAAGTCTTCTCCTACCAATCTGACAACCCCAGATTGAAAAAGGAATCTACACCACTATCGAGTTATATAATAAAGGTTTGAAACTTTGCAACGTTACTTCTGGAAAGCTGTTTGCTGCACTTATTCTTGCACTCTTTTATTGCTTCTGGAAAGCTGATTGTTGCACTGTATTTCTCTCTCGAAAACACTTAGAAAATATAGCTCTTGCTCATTTGTGTTTCTCTCTTTTGAACTCTAAGATAATGTTGAATTTAAGCTTTAGTTCTCGTGGTTTTCGATGCTCTAATCTTCAGCATTAAGTCTCTATTTATAGTAGAACTTTAGGACTTCACTGATGCTTACTTCTGGAGTGTATTTCGATTAATCTGTTTTGAGAATATTCTGGAGTAGTTTGCTCATATTCTGTTTTGAGTCTTTTGCTCACTGATGCTTTACTTCTGGAGTGTATTTCAATTAATCTGTTTTGAGCATTTTGCTCTGCTTCTGTTTTGAGCATGCTTTAGCTAGATTATGTTTCTCGAGTCTTTTGCTCCAATTCTATTTTGAGCATTTTTCTCAAATTCTGTTTTGAGCATATTTTTAGCTAGATTCTGTTTCTCAGGTCTTTTGCTCCAATTCTGTTTTGAGCATTTTTCTCTAACAGATTCCTCTGATGATCATCCTCTGATGACGTCATCCTCTGATTTATGCTTCTGGTGACGTCATTTTCTGTTGACATCATCCTCTGATTTCTGCTTCTGGTGACGACATTTCTGGTGACGTCATCATCTGATTTCTGCTTCTGGTGACATTTTTCATTCTTCTTCTAAGTCAAATATGTTATTTTCATAAAATACATTTGTTAACATCAAAACTTTAATTGCAAGAACCAACTTGGTTCCAACAACACTTGTTTGAAGAAGAAATATTTTCTGAGTGTTCTTCTTAGAGTGTTGGAGTTATTATTATTATCAGCTTTGTTAGAAGCAACTACTCAAGTTTCAATCTTTTGTATCCAACCCAATAGTGGTTCAATTCCTTTTTCAATCTGGGGTTGTCAGGTTGTTAGGAAAAGACTTGGCTTGTAGGGTCAAGGTGGTGTTGTTCCTCAAAAGTCTGGGGTTGTCAGGCTGTTTGGGAAGACTGGCTTGGAGGGTTAGGTGTTTTTTAATTCAAGGTATGTAAATTAGTGTGTGAAAGCCTTCTGAAAGAGGGGACTGGATGTAGCCAAGTTAGTGGTGAACCAGGATAAATCTATGTGTCCAAATATTTATGCTTTCATTATGTGCTACATCTGAATTTGATTGCTTCTTATCCAAGTAATTCATACCAGCCTTCTTCAAATCAGCAAAAAGTTTTCAACTTTGGCAAACACAATTCAACCCCCCTTCTCGTGTTTGCACCTTCATTCCTTGGCCATCAAGCGAGCCTCAAATCGATCAATCTTACCATCAGCGCCAACCTTCATACCGTATAGAGCCAATGACAACCTACTAAAGACTTCACATGAGGTAAAGAGACCAGTTCTTAAGTACCACTACTTTGTAGAGCACACATCTCATCAAGCATTGCTTGCCTCACTCAGGGTGGGACAATGCTTCACCGGGAGATTTAGGAATAGAAATAGAAGACATAGAGGACAAG
The DNA here is from genome assembly GCA_037974295.1 of Cicer cuneatum. NCBI lineage: Eukaryota > Viridiplantae > Streptophyta > Magnoliopsida > Fabales > Fabaceae > Cicer > Cicer cuneatum. The sequence goes on from JBBPBO010000005.1 coordinate 26,080,072, forward strand.
CAAGTGTAATGCAAGGGAGAAAGACGATGATAAAACAAATCAATATAATGAGGAGATGGATTACGTGTTGTGCGAATATCCTTACGAAAAGCAATGGGAAGGTCATGCTCAAATGACAGGGTTGGATCCAGTGGTGGTGTTGGAAGAGAGTCTGTAATGGGAACAGGAACAGGCACAACGGAGGGTCGGCGATGATGATGATATATTTGTAGTGGTCGTAGAGGTTGGGGGCAGACTCGACAGGTTCAATAGGAATAAGAGTGGGCGGAATAGGGATAACTACCTGAGGAGGTTCGAAATTAATGTCCTGATGGGGCCCAATAGCTATATGGGTTGATTCAAAATATGGTACAGACTCGAAAAAGCTAACTTCAGCTGATGTAACGTATCAGTGTAGTGTAGGAGAATAACAACGATAGCCCTTTTAGGACCGATGATACCCGAGAAGACACACTTGAGTGATCGAGGTGACAATTTGTCCAAACCAGGAGATAAATTGTGAACAAAACACGTGGACCCAAAGACACGAGGTAGTAGTGGGTGAAAATGGGTATGAGGAAAGAGGACCGAATGATGGATATTTCCATCAAGGACAGAAGACGGCATCCGATTGATAAGGTAGCATGTCGTTGAGATTGCTTCCCCCCAAAAACGGAATGGAACATTACCATGGAGACGTAAGGTTCGTGTGGTTTCAATGAGATGCCGATTTTTGCATCGGCTACCCCATTCTGTTGGGGTGTATGAGGACATGACGTTTGGTGTAGAATACCATTGGAAGCCAATTTTTTTTTAAAATGATGGGACAAATATTCCAAAGCATTATCACTTCTTAAAGTACGAATAGAAACACCAAATTGGGTTTTAATTTCTTAATAAAATTGCTCAAAAATGGAAAACCGTTCAGATCTATTTTTCATTAAAAATAACAACGTACACCAAGAGTAATCATCAATAAAAGTAACAAAATACTTAGACTCTAAAGTAGACACAGTACGAGAAGGACCCCAAACGTCAAAGTGGACTAAATCAAAGGGGACGAAACCCGTTTATTGACTCGATCAGGAAAATGATTACGAGTGTGTTTCTCTAACTAACACAACTCAATGTAAAGTAGACAACTTAGACAAACTAGGCACCAGTTTTTGAAGTTTGGTAAGACTTGGGTGTCCTGGCTGAGCATGGATAGTATGGAGGGAATCTGTGGTAGAACACGTCTTGGATGATGGAGAAAGGTAATAGAGACCTTAAGACTCACATCCGACGCCAATCGTCCGTCCCAAACTCTGGTTCTGTAGGGTAACATTATCATTAGTGAAAGTAATAATACAATCATGCAACTGAGTCAATCGACTAACTGAAAGTAAATTAAAAAGGCATCCAGGTACATAAAGAACAATTGGAACTAAAATGGAAGGGAGAATTTAGACAGTGCAATCCCTTGAGATCGGGTTTGAGAGTCATTGGAAAAAGTTATAGTAGGTAAAAAACCAGATGTAGAGAGAGAAGAAAAGAGACCTTTATTACTAGTGACATGATTAAATGCACCAGAATCAAGAACCCAAGGGCCGAGAGAAGATGAGTGAGTGAGGTAAACAGATGAATTACCAATGTGTTCAACCGAAGTAGTAGAACTAGAGTTCGGATAACTCTGAACCCATCAGAGGAAATCTTCACAATTTGCCAGGGAGCCCCATGGAGATGGTGTAGCCGGAATAATGGTAGAAGAATCAAGTTGAGTTGCATTTATCGAAGGAGAAGGCTTACCATGCAACTTCCAACAGCGATCAGTTGTGTGTCCAAGCCGATTACAATGCTTAAATTTGGGACGAGGCTTAGAGTTGGATGGTCCTCCACGAGAGTGACTCTGATTATGTCCTAGAGATGCAAGGGCAGCAGTGTCACCCGGAGTTGAAGTAATAGGAGGCTCAGTTGGTACTCGAAGGAGGATCACTAAGGTAGTAAATATATCCAAAACAATAACAGACCCCAAAATTTGATCACAAGCTGTAGAGTACTCCTAGGGCAAGCCATATAGTGCAAGAAGCATGAAGAAGGTGTTGTGTTGATCCAACTCCTTCTTTTGTTCAACTGGATTACTTGTAGTAGGAGGGATAAGCTCATTAAAATCATGAAGTGCACTATGAACGGTGCCAAGATATGAAGAAAAAGAGCCATCTATCGTCTTCGAAGTAATGATATTCAACAAACGATGACAAACTCCATAAAGACATTGAGTGTCATTAGTGTAGAATGCCTTTGCCTGACTCCAAACCGATTCACACATGAGTTGTGGGCAGAAAATCGGTTTAACATCTAGATTAAGTGTAGACTTAATGACACTGCACAACTAAGCATCTATCTGCTTCCATTTTGATGTTTCAACCGTAACCTTGTCCAAGCATCCATAGTTTGATGTCGGCGGCCCAACTGTCATAATTTAATCCATTCAATTTTTTGACAGAGAGGGGAGAGGTGATGTAGTTGGTAAAGATGCTTTTTGATTCAGGCAAAGACGTCATAGTCGGTAAAGAGTGCCAGAAAACACGTTCGAACTGGGAAAACAAGGGTTGTTTGAACTGGAACTCGTATATCTATGACTCAAAACTGAAAACTCATGGCATATATGAAATTAGAAGGTTGAGACAAGTGCAACTAAAGAAGCGGCGTCGCGAACGATTGTTGGATGCGTCGTCACACGCGGTGGCGCATGCATCTCACGTGCGTGGAAGACTTGATGATGACGCGCGTTGAGGGGTTGGCCGATCTGGGTGTACGATGTAAGACCCTTAATTTTTAAATATTAATTTTGGAATTATTGTCAAGGGCATTTTGGGAATTTTTGTAAATATTTAATAAATGTATGATTGAAGTGAATATATATATATATATATAAATATTTATTTGGAAGATGAATTAAAATTATTGGGTGAAGAATTAAATTAATTTAATTTCAAGAAATTAAATTAATTGGACCATTAAGTAAGGATTAGTGGCTAATTGCAAGATAATTAAAAAGCTGGAAAATCAGACAAGTGGCAAGTGAGGTGGCACCATGAGAGTCTATAAATAGGAGTGAGAAGGATGGTGAAATCAGAACACCATTCCTTCCTCCATACTGCCCATATTGCATGTACCAACTCCATCTCCTCTCCCATTTATGTCTCTGTTTCTGCCATTCCCGAACTGAAATTTAAGAGAGGGAAAATCCTTCAAACACCATTAACTGAGAATCCAAGCCTCAAACCTGAAAACCCCCAGTAGTAAAGTTAATCCCCACCTCAATACGAAGAGAAAGAACCCAGTTTTGCAGCAGCAAACTCAGGGAACAGCTTCACCGTTTCTGGACGCAGAAAAAGGAACGCAGCAGGAACAAGAGAAATAGCAGAGCACGCTACAAGGGTAAGGGCACCTTCCATCTTTTAGCTGCATTAGGGCCATAAATTTGTGGTGTTTCAGTTCTGTTTTTAAAATAAAAGATATTTCGAAAAATGACAGTTTGAGAGAAAATGCATTTTTTTGAGAAGTGATTATCCTGATAAGTTGTTGTTGGCTATTTTTACTGGTAAAATATGTTGCTTTACATTCTGTGTGAATGCTGGAAAATGTTTGCATGCCATTTTAGTTATGATTAAAATGCATGTCTTAAAACTGTTTGAAAAATAGCATAAAATGCAAAATGCATTCTGTTGAGGTTTGTTGTTCTGCGATGTTTGCAAGTATTTCTGTGGTATCATGAAAGCTGAAATGTTTTACATGTCATTCTATTATTGAGAAAACTGAGTGCTTGCATGTCATCCTGATGTTTGATGAAGCTGAGTATTTACATGTCATTCTGGTGTTTTGAGAAAACTGAAATGTTGCATGTTGTTCTGATGAGTGAGAACACTGAAATGTTGCATGATGTTCTGATGATTGATCATCTGTCTCTGCTTTGGATAAACTGATGTTAATGGTTCTGATGTTGTTTATGTTGTGGGATTCTAGTGATGATTCTGATTCTGGTTGTTTTGTGTGATTCTGGTGATGATTCTGATTCTGGTTGTTTTGTGTGGTTCTGGTGATGATTCTGATTCAGGTTGTTTTGTGTGATTCTGGTGGTGTTGATGGTTTTTAAAGAAAAAGGGATTTTAAATGAGGAAATGTTTTTCTTGAAAAAGTGTAGAATCAGTTTGATGTTGGTTGTTGTTTTAAAAGAATCAGTTTTGAAAATAGTTGAACTTTCACTGGTTTTCGAAGGTGTATTCGACTACAGCATGTGTGTATTCGAATACAACCTTCCAGGTTTCTGTTTTATTTTAAAGTTTTCAAACCTGTATTCGAATACGAGCCCTTGTATTCGAATACAGAGGAAAGATTTTTGCTTCTGTATTCGACTACGACATGTCGTATTCGAATACAGAAGTGAAATTTTAACACTGTATTCGCATCTGTAGTCGACTACAGACATGGTGTATTCGACTACAGATTCGAGTTTTTCCAGAAACTCAGTTTTTAGCTTCTGTATTCGAATACAAGGAAGCTGTATTCGAATATAGATTCGTGTTCTCCAGAAAAACAAGTTTTAATCACTGTCATGTGAGTTTTGAAGTGTTGAGAAACCCTGAGAAGTTTTAAATGAATTAAAAAGACGTCTGTGAAATGGTTTTAAAGAGGAGAGGAAGATGTTTGAAAATCTTTAAGTGACTTGGGAGAAAAGGCTGAATTTTTCAAAGGTTAAACTCCTGTATTCGACTACAGCCATGCTGTATTCGAATACAGAATGTTAAATTTCAATTCCTGCTTCTGTATTCGAATACAGGGAGTCTGTATTCGAATACAGATTCGTGTTTTCAGAAAATTTCAAGTTTAAGAATGTTTTGAAAAACCTGAGTGTCTGGGGAATACTGGGAATGTCGTGGTGAGTTAAAGTGGAACTTTTGATGAGATTTTGAAGTAGTGGTGATGAAGTTTTAAAAACTTTACTGATATAATAAAAGAGGTTGATTTATGCACTGAAATCTGCCTCTGTATTCGAATACCAGAGGGCTGTATTCGAATACAGAGTGTGAATCTGCACTGTTTTTGGCTTCTGTATTCGAATACAGAAGAGCTGTATTCGAATACAGATTCGTAAATCTCAGAAAAATCCCAGTTTTAATCCTGTGTCTGAATTTTTGAGAGGTTGGGAAAACATTTCAAAGTGTGAATGATTAATTCACTGTTAATTCATGATTGTGATGTTATGTATGACTGTGCTGAAATATTTAAATATGATTGAGGGGCATGAATTTCTGTTTTTCATTCTATTTCTAGAGAAATGAAACACTGCATATTCATGTATTGCATAGTCAAGTGGTACCCGCGATGGGCCACAGAGTAATGCGCAACCACATGCTGATCTGTTGAGCGATTACACGAGTGCTGGACTGTTGAGCGTCTGCACTAAGTACTGATCTGTTGAGCAATTGTACTTTGGTATATAAGTGCTGGACTGTTGAGCGTCTGCACTGGTACCGGACTGTTGAGCGTCTGTACCCTGAAATATGCAACCCCGTGCTGATCTGTTGAGCGATTGCACGAGTGCTAGATTGTTGAGCGTCTGCACTAGGTACTGATCTGTTGAGCGATTGTACCTTGGGTGATGTCAAACGTGCTGGTCTGTTGAGCGACTGCACGATGTGCTGGACTGTTGAGCGTCTGCACTGGTGCTGATCTGTTGAGGAATTGCACCCTGGTCATAAGGGCCATTGAGATGTGCTGGTCTGTCGAGCGACTGCACCTTGGTGATTCCAAGAAAATTATGCATGAGCATATATGCATTACATTGTGGGATTTGACCGTTGTGTCATGATTGTTTATATGGTGAATGTTGGAAATTAATGCGTGTGAGTGCTGTCCAAAATCTGAAATTTATGAATTTATGTTGACGTGTTGGCTGTACTCATCGCATATTCATAATTATTAACTGCTGTTTTGAAAAGGCATGAAAGTCATAAATTTCCAAATGAGCGTTATTATTTTCCTCATCATCATAAATTATGCCATGATTAGATGTTATTGTGCAATACATGCTATGTGAATATTTGTTATTTTCGGTTGGTGACCCCCTTGCCATTATATTGTGGACTTTGGGCTTTGCCCTCGGATGCCTCCCAAACCCGCGTCGCCCGTGGGCACCCGAACGACGGAAACGTCGTTGAATTTCCTTGATCGCTACTCGCGCACTGCTTGGGCTTTTGACCCCCTCTCAAGCAGAGCGACGTATACGGGGTGGCTGGAGCGGACAAGTAGGACTGATGGTGTGGAAGACTTCGTAGAGCGCACACACGCGAGCATAGAGTTTCCCGTGCCTTCTCGCCTGGTGCTAGAGGCACACAGAGTTTTTGACGACGCGGAGGAGTCTGCTGAGAGGGTTGAGGCGGAGGCCACTGTAGGAGTGGTGACTCCCAATCCTGAGATTGGAAGAGAGATACATGAGTCTGATGCGGTAGAGAAGTGTGAAGAGCTGAGACCAGTAGCGACTGAGATTCCGGGTCCATCTAGGATTTCCGATGACTGCTACGAGATTCCGGCACCGCCAAAGCGGCCACGAGTGTGTATTGACTTGACTTCGGAGGAGACCGACCCCTCTCTCTATGACGAGGAAGAAGAGGAGGTTACGTCAAAGCGAGCTGCAGAGTCAGAGGAGACTTGCGTGGGATGCGGAGGGAATCCGTGCTACTGCAGCTTCAGCGCATGATCAGTTAGACTTATTGTATTAGGTTTTGGGTTGAAATTGTAATTTGTCTTATTTTGGAAATTCTGTACTATTTTCCGCTGAACCATGTACTCTGATATTTACTATTGTTGTATTATGACAATGATATTTTGGGATGTATTAATGTTTAAAAGTTAATTTCCAAGATAAGTACTTAGTGATAATCCTGATGAAGTATTTGATTTACGTTCATCGATTAATCAATAACGTACTATATTACGAAAAACTTTATTATAATTCTTTTGAAATAAATTTGGGAAAAACTCATTTTAATTATTAATTTTAAAAAAAAATTAAAAAAAAATGCACCCGCGCTGTGTTTTAAACTCGGGGTGTTACATACGACACTGTTGGAGTGGTCGTTCGCCGAAAACGGTCGTCAGAGAGAGCAGCAATAGTGACGAAAAATCGTGGGTAGCTAGAAAAATTTGAGGGAACAACGTAGCAAAGACGGGGAGGGGGGAAAATCGGAGTTGAAAACACGGTTTGCCGGAAAAAAAATTCACTAGAGATAGTAGGTCCACCGGGTAGTTGAAGATTAAGGTTGTCTCTCAATAGACTCTGGATACCATGTTGAATGAGAAGAAAATATTGAAAGATATGGTGAATAGCTTGTGTATTTCAACTATACACATAATGATAGAAATACTTACAGACTTTCTATTTATTTACATATTAATGTTTAATTTTCAACATTTATAACTCATCTGACGCTCACCAATCGAACTATCTAAGACATATTACCGTAAACTCTTCCACCATAATTTTTAAAAGTTCTAATGTATAACTTTTGATCCATCCGGTTATTTTTCTTGAATCCCAATATGGCCCTACAGTTATTAAAATCAGACCAAAAAAATTGTAAATTCAAGTGAAGTTACGGTTGAATGTTTACACACTAAAACAACAAAAATTTCTGCATTAGACTACTTTCAGAGTTGCTATTGAGAAAAAAGACCATGAAGTTGGCCTATCGAGGAAAAAATGATGAAATTTTATATACATTCAACAAAACGTAATTTTATATACGTATTCAGCAAAATGCAATTTTACTTAAAAAAATATTGATTTAAACATAATTTTGATCATTTATCTTTTATCTAATATTTGTTTTGAACCTTTATATTTATTTGTATTCATTTTGATTATTTATTATTTATAAGTGTTAATTTTAATCTTTGTCACAATCACAATAAAAGTTGTAACAACATTCCTTCATTAGAATTCTTTCTAACAATTGTCAATATATAATCTAATATAATACTCTTTAAAAAAGCATTTATTTAACCCCAATAATAAGTTTGCAATTAAAAAAATTTCTACTTGCATACTCTTTAAAACGAATAACATAACATTTATCAGAATTTATTGTATTTTCATCCAATCCTTATTAAAATTGTACACTTAACATTACGATTGATCCACAATTTAATCTCAATAGTTCATGACAATAATTAATCAGGTTATTTAAAAGAATTGTAATGAATAAGATTAAAATACATCACTTATAAAAGATAAATTATCAAAATGAATAAACAAAAAATAAAGAATCAAAACGAATATTTAGTAAAAAGTAATGATCAAAATTATATTTAAACCAAAAATATTAGTTCGCACGTCGTCATATTTCAGATTCTATCAAGTTTATTGTTATCTACTTCAATAGAATCAAGCAGTAAACTAAAGAGCAAGTATCTTCTTCACGAGAGAAAAAACGTGTGAAACAACAAACTGGTAGTAGTATGGGTTTTTGATGTGCAGAAACAAGAAAAAGAAATCACCTGTGATTTCCATATAACACTGAATTCTTAAAAAAGCTTCTACAAATCGTGGATAATGAGTGACTCCAGAATTCAGACACGTTCTTAGTATTTTTCTGGTCAACAATCATGTTTACGTAGGTATGAAAAAAGATAAATTTAACCATCCATGTAACTGTGTATACACCAGTATGCTTGCTGATCGCTTTCCCCTCTCTTAATATTCTAATCATCCACGTTTATGTACAAAACCAAATTTACAATCCTCTACTGAAAATTAACACCCTGAAATCTGGATATAAAGTAGTACCCGTGAACCTTCCATCGCCAATGGTTCAACGTGCAATCAGAAATCGATAGCCATCTGCTCAAGTATGAAATTGTCTCACTTCAATTAAACTTTCTCTAACTTCTGCCAGCTTCAGACGGTTGAGCAGAAGTATCTGGAATCGGAGTGGGGGTCGGTTGAGCAGATGGCTGAGGCTGGTCTGTGACAGAAGCATCTGAAGTTGGAGGTTTTTTGAACTGAATCAAAATCATGGTCATGTTATCACATCCCTCACCACCAGCTGTTGGTGCCAAGCACCTGTCAAACACTTTCTCGCAAACGGCAGAAAGTTTATTCTCCTGCACAGTCATGATTTTATGTAAATCTGACAACCAGATTTTGCAATTGCAGTAGATATATTCAAGTTATTTCTATTTGGAGAGTAAACCAAGGTAACAGTAGATAACTTACTGTCTTTAACTGGCCATGTATAAAGTCCACAAGCTGTTGGCTGGACATACAATCCCTAGACACAAGAGATTATATAGTAGTAAATTTTTAGTGAGAATTCAGAACAAAAAAGAAATATTTGCCATCTATATGCATCTGATAATAGCAATGGAGTTTTCAGAGAGTAACCTACCATATCCCATCACAAGCTATCACAAGAAACTCATCATCATCGCAAAGCTCAACCTATCACATAAATAAGTAAATAAATTCAAATTAGAGTGAAGAAAACAGAGAACAACATTATCAAGGTTAAATAAATTCAAATTAGTGAAGAAAACACAGAACAACACTATCAAGGGGCATAAACGCTTCAAATGGTGCCCAAATAGTTTAAGAAATTGTTATCATTTTTCCAAACAAATAATTTTTTTATCAGGTTAACAGAATAAAAAATATCTACAAGTCTTAACTTCTTAGTGCATAAGACTTACTGAAGTTACATCAGGATCAGCAGTCACAATCTGCTTTTCAGCAGGCAAATACTTGTTCTGCTTGAATTCCATATCTCCTGTGATAGAAAGAAAACTATATCACAAACCCTCAAGACTGGAGAAGGAAATGCTAAATCTCAAGACATCAACTATAAATATTTCAGGAAAACACAAAAAATCAGATGCTTTCCTTTGCTTTAAGAATGATAAACCACAAAATATTACCAATTGCTCTGGCCAAGTTCAAACTTCCATTGACCCGTCCAACTTGGATGAAACCACCAGCTTTCTTAATCCTGTCTTTCTCAACTTCAAGGTCAGGCTTGTGATCTTTAGACAAATTGTGTGCCTGCAAATAGAATAAAAAAAAATTAAGAAATTCATGATTTAGGAGTAAACAAGTCAGAAATATTGAATCGGATGATGGACAGGGAAGCCTAGACTTTGAAGGGACACATCTAGTTTCTAAAATGATTTTGCAATATAAATACTATCAAGCGTATATGGCGTCAAGCATGTGCAAGTTTATCTATAGCAAATTATATATACAAGTTTAACTATACTGAATTATACATATCAAAACTCAAAAACTGTACTATGAAATAACACCCTTTAACATCATGTATGTACCTGCACACTCATTACTAGCTGTACCATGCCTATCGTATATAGGTCTATATTTGACGCCTACTAAAATTAGAGAATATCTAAAAAGTGAAAGAGGGCGTGGAAGTACCTGGCCTTTCCTTGATAACACACATCTTGAGTCACCAGCATTTGCAACAACAAGTTTGTTTCCTCTGATGACAGACACACACGCTGTGCTTCCAGAGTTTGGCCCACTGAAATCAGAATGGGGTCCCTAATTCACAGTATAACACTTTCTCAATTCACAAATAAAACCTTCTACAGTAGATACAGTAGGGGGATTCAAAGGAAATATGTCCCATATCAAACCTTAAAATTTGCACTTGTAATCACTTAATCACAAAGGACTCTGTCAAATTGACACAACATCTTCCAAGACTTGACTTTTAAGGTTTATATTTATTCATGCATGAGTCTATCAGAATAAACAAGCACCATGTATGATGTAGACAATTAAGAAAACATGAAACAAGGCTGATGAGATCTTAACCTTACAATTTGCACAGCTAAATAAAACAAAAACCTGATTGAGTATTAGTATTGAATACTCAGGAGTTTATTTACATTAACAGAAATCAAGAATCGTAATTTGACAGGAAGAAACAGATAGAATCATAAAAGTAATCATTTAAAGCATGCACATTATTGTTTTTATTTGATATATGACACAAAACAATGTCAAGTTCAATGAAATATAAAACTGGCCAGTGCCATTATAAACACCAAAAGAAATGACATATAACGCAGCACAGTATGAATATTATCATTTACAATGACAGGGAGGAATCTGTAATCAATAACTCAGCATCCACAAGAGGACAACCATGGTGGCAAAACTTATGGGTTAACTTGGTAGAATAATGAGTTTACAATTCTAAGTAACGAAATTGAGTTAAAAGTTAACTTCATAGAATGATATGAATTTACAATTCTAAGTAAGGAAATTGAGTTAATTTGCTTGGAAAGTCATTCCTGCATAAGTTCATGTAGCCTTGAGTATACTAGTACAAACTCAGTCAGACTTTGCTTGTTTATTTCATCATCAACCATTTTGTTCCTACACACCTTTGTCCACCAATTCTGTACTTGCAACATTCTCATTTGTCCGCAATATAGGATCTGTGGAACTGGTGGGTCGTGGTCCTGGGTACAACATGATTGCCATTTCTAAATCACAAGGAAGAATGCTCCTGGAAATAGGTCTGATATTGGACGTGGAAAGTAAGCATCTCTAAAACACATTTTTTTAATAGTTTTTTATTAGATAAACTCTTGCAACTTTACATTGAGTCTTGAGTTTTGACAACCTTGGTTGAAATTCCAATATACACAAGCAAAGTAACAATACAAGGTTTTAGATGGTAACGACTGAAATATTGTTTAGTTTGTAAGCAATTCTAGCAAAGGAAGTCATGCATATAACTAATGAACACCAATAGATAACCAGTATGGTGACTATAACCTTAAATTCCATGCATTGAAACCTTCCAACATGCATGTAGAACAATAGAATAAGTTAGAAAAAGAAGCAGTTTTGGTGCAAGAATGTGTTACTTAGTTGTTACCTCTTCAAAAGCCCACTCATCGACACGGTCATTGGCTTCACTACTCCTGGGAGACCATATAAACCCCTCTAGCATACCAGACAACTTTTCTATTTTATCTCCCAAGACTGCTAATTCTCTCCACCCTCTTTGTCCGCGCATCATCTCATCCATTCTGCCTCAATATGAAGGAAAATATATATACATAAAAAGGTAATAATTTGGACAATGTTTAAACTCCATATCTTCATCTCCATTATTAGTCAGATCTTTAAAACTCCAAATGTGCAAATGATGTTAACCATGGAGCAAAAAAAATATAAGCAAAAAACACTATTCCATAAAGACTCAGTTCAGGTGGTAGCACTTCTAATTTTTAACTAGTTTAAAACTCCTTACATGCATCAATACATGTCAACTTAAACCCCCTTAATTGATGATTTGTTTAATTATCATTTCAATATGTAGTACTCTCTGCGTCCCATAATGTATGACTTGTTTGACCATTTCATGCAGATAAAGAAAAATGTATACATGAAATTAAGAGAATATAATAGTATATTTACTAAATTACCCACATCAAGTATTGCTGTATTTAACATTATCATAAATTAAAAGTGAATTACCCATATCAAGTATTGGTATATTGAATTAAAAGTGAAAGGTATTGAATGGGAGTGATGCATGTAATATTAATTTGAGCATATAATTAGAAAAGTGTAACTAATATAACTTCGAAAATTAAAAGGGTCAATTATTTGGGACAATATTTTTTTATAACTAGGTCATATATTATGGGACTGAGGGAGTATTTGAGTATAAATAGGATACCCGAAAATGAAGACATAAAAGGAAAAGTTCTAAAAATTCAAGGAAACGGAGAAAATAGAGAGGAGAAGGAAGTGTTTTGAAACTATTTGTTATGCCTACAACTTAGTTTCCCGGTTACTTGTATCTTCAAGAGAGAATGGTGATAAATAGTTAAGGTAAATCTTTTGGTGCAATAGTTTGACATGTCGTACCACAGACTTGAGGCCGGGCTTCTTGACTAGTTTCTAGAGATGTACACCTACCCTATTATCTCATCCCCTGGCTTTTATTAGCATCCAGTATGATTAATGAAAATTCGAAAGAACAATAAATAAAATTACCTGAGGAAAGATTTCTGTAAAGACGTGGCTATATCTCCAGCTACGTAAGCTTCATGCTTAAGCACTTGCTGGTGTAGATACTTGGCACAGAATTTTGAAACAGCTTTACCTGCAAATCGGTGAAGCCATATTGAAGATTATAGAGCTAGATCTTAAATATGCTATTTATGTTAGCCCATCACTATACTTTACTTTGAAATGATATAAAATTTAAAGACATTTCAAAGTCCTCAAGCGAACTATAAATCTTAAAGACAGCCAAAGTACACAAAGAAGATAAAAAAGGAAAATATTTTCCCCATTTTCCTCTAACATGGCCAGCAGAAAAAAATACACATATTGCAATGAAAATATATTTATATATGGGATAAAAAAGCATTCTAGAAGTGAATTAGAACGGAAAGGCATTTCTATCCAACTCAAATCTGACTTCAAATGAATCTAACAAAATACAGGCCCAGTTTAGATATTAGCTTATAGCCTTATAACATAAGAGAATTTTAATTGAGATAAGTATTTGATTCCTAATGTATAGAAAATCTCTTAAAAGTTTAAAAGGTGCTTATTAAGAAGTAAACGGGAGACCTTTTAGAAAAGTAGACTTAAAGGTGGAAAAGTTGATTTCGATTCATTAGAGGAGTTTGATCCATTTAGCTTCTTGATTCATTAAATTTTCTTCTCTTATAAGTGCTTGTTGAGTAGTTGATCCAAACTAGTTCATAATGTACCAAAATATTAAAAACCTACAGGAGTTTTGTTTGTCAATGATGAAAATATATTGGACTCTTCGTGAATTCATGCAACGAATATTATTAATACAAGAAAATTATGGTTAAAAAAGAAAAGAAAAGATTAAATCTGAAGTAGTATTTTAAGTCCATGACAAGTTTGAAATAATTGTAATTCGTATAAGGCTTCTGCTCCCATTCTAAAAAAGGGTTTCTAAGAAAACTTAAAAATTGAAAGCTGCAAGCTTCAGACAATATCAAACATTTAAAACCCCCAAGATTTCTGAGCAATGAAATAAATTTCCTTATAAACAGTGTACAGGTACAACTCCAATGATGAGATTCCAGTCCAAAATAATAAATTAATATTTGATAGACAAAAAAAAAACTTGTTTCCTTGCTGTTTATGAAAATTAGCATGGATATGAAAAACAATATTATTAAACATAGAGACAAGATACCAACCTCCATGGCCATCATAAACACCAAAGTAAGACGTAGATTCATCCAAATATGGATGAGCTGCATGCTGGCAAGTCATATAGAAGAATTAAACTTGTATCAAATAGATTTTGATATAATAATGGGCTACTAAAGTACAAGAGAATCAAGGTAGACCAAACATGCACTGTCTGCATCATATACTATCATCATTTCCAAAAAGAAGGAAACTCATCACTAGAAGAGGTCAATTGGCCCTCTAACAAATTGAAAAGTTTCTATTTATATTTGTGCATTCACTACAATAGATGACTGAAATAAGTTTTTATTAATGCCCACATAAGTGATACCTTTGCTCTCCTCATTGTAGTATATCAATTAATATTAATGATGAAAGCAGTAATCTATAAGTTTCTTTATACAGAAGATAAAGATACAGCTCAATTTACAACATTCTAAGTCAATTGAGCAAAAAACAAATTCAGTCACTATTATGTCAATAGTGTATTTCACAATCTAATTTAGGGGTTTCCTCACAAGTCATTGTCAAATGTACCACTAATAAACCCACTTTACTTTTCTAGATTAATTTCCCATGTGTGCAGCCAAATAACCATGATTAACAGCATGACACAACATATCATTACCACATCAAGAAACACAAAACACATAGCTTGTTAAAAAAGCAACATACAAATCAAGTAAACAACACCATATGAACCAAAAGAAAAGAATAGTTACAGTATCTTCCATAGAAGCACGCCAGCCCTGCATGGAAGACAATCCGAAACGAAGCTTGTCATTCTCACCATCTTCAGATGCCTTCTCTGTTTTTGGGGTACTCAGGTATATCCCCATCTCAAACTGCAATCACACAACACAAAAAAACCAACACTGAATAACAAAAACATATGCATCATCAACCACATCCAATCTGTGAAGGGAACACCATTTCAATTTCGAATGAGCATTGCTATTTGTTATGAAGGATTTATACAAGAGAAGAATGTATAAAAATAAAATAGTTGACCAATCAGATTCCTGACCGAACGTGAGGGAGTTGGTGGTTATATTTATAAGTGTTACACATTGCCACATAAAATTCTTGAATTTTTTTTTTAAACTTCTCCTGTAACAATAGGCATTTTCCATTTAGAATAAGAGTGTGTTTGGTAATCCATTAGATAGAAAACAAATGTGTGTTTGAGTTCATTCAATAAATTATAGTCTATCCAACGAATTTCCAAACACACTAGAACTCATTCTAGAAAAAATAAAAAAAAAGAGTCAAATCTAACCATATTTGTTTGCACGCGATTTAAATCTACATCAAACATGATATAATCTAAATAAAATAAAATAAAATGCTTGCAATGCCAAACAAAAAAACAGATGCGTCGAAATCGAATGAATCAAGATGAGTTAGAATGAAAAGTTCGAAATGTGATCTACTATACTAAAACAATGAGGATAAAAGCAGAATACAGAATAATCGAAAGTGGAAATAATAGAACAATTAAAAACCACAATTAAAATATAAAGATGAATCAGAAATGACGAATCACAAATAGAAGGAGGGAGAACGAATAAGCGCGATGAAATGAATGAATAGTAATAAAATAGAGGGATTAGGGTTTGATGGAACACTGACTCGTGTGGATGGAGTGGAATCGGAGAGAGAGAGAGAGAGCGCGACGGTTAATGATTTTATTGTGAAGAAAAACAGAGAAAGAGAGAGAGAGAGGAAGGATCCAATTTCAGTTGCCTTTCATATAGGAAAGGCTGTTTTTTCTTAAACCAGCGGCTGCCACGCGCCTCTCAATAATATGAATTTGTATTTGGATTCCTGCAATTGGGATGGGGAATTCCACAAAATTACGCATTAGGCATTAAACAATTTTAAATAGTATCGATCTTAATTTTAACTTTATAACTAAACAAAACACTGAATTTAAATTTAAACCGTATAATATTAATCGAACCACTGTTGACATTTGAATGCGTAAACGTGGGAACTGGGAAGCTTCCCTGTCGGGAGTCGGATCCCAATAATATTCAATAATTTATTTTTCCTCATCCTTATGAAGGTTCTTTCTTATTGTGGATAAATTTTTTGAATGTAGGTCATTATCGAAAACACTCTTTCTCCACTTTTTATATATTCCGTACAATAAATTATATTTTAATAAATAAATATTATAAAAATATAGTGATATAAAGTTATAAACATTTAAATATGGTGTTTTATTGTTGATGCTCTAATGTAATATAATTTTCAATTTTCAAACTATTATTATTGTAATAATGTTTTTTTAATTATTATTATTATCATAATGAATTTGACTATTCACTTGAGAAAATAAAGTGAGTAATACCAACTATTAATGATATTAATATTATGTGTACATGCATGACAATTAGTTATATTATCAACCATTAATTTACTTATTTTATCAATTTCTCAGTTAAAATAAGTCAAATCATATAATAATACAGGTAAAGTGGTTTCAAAAAAACAATAGAGGCAAGTAGGAACACCTTGATAGATGGTCTATTATAAACATATGTTTAAAAATTACTTGAAATAAATATCGATGATACTCTTTGAAATTACTACATTTGTTCTTAAATATAAGATACTTTTGAGATTTTTTTTCCTTTTTATTAATCATTTGATTGTTCAACTGCATTAATTATTATTTTTACTAACATGTTTCATATTAATTTACATATTTTTTTCACTCAACAATAACTACTATAATTGCGAAAAAAAATAATAAATACTATAATATTAACATGAATTAATTTGTACTAAAAATATTAACTAATTATCTCTCTTTAAAGTTAAACTTATAAAAACAATATCATTTTTAACAAATTTGATATTACTACTCACTTTTTTAATTCTCGTGATTTAGTCAATAGGATTATATATTTAGGATGAGAGGTGGTATAAGTTAATAGTTTTTTTCCATGTTTATGCTTGAGAAATTGATTTGATTGATGTTAGTTTGATGAATTGAGTTTTGATTGACATATTTGTTTATCTTAATTTTATCGATCTCAGCTCGACCAATTCATCTTCTCAACCGTAAAGAGCAAAAAAATCACTTGAAGAAATTTCATCGATCTTCATTGAATTCACCCAATAATACAACGTAACTTCCAAATTGCTATTATTATAGGATTTTTTTATCATGCACAATATTTTGTATTATGCACAAGCCTTTGTTTTTTTTTAACCATTAGATCAATAATTCAACTATATTTCACTAGATTCTGTTAGAATTTATTTATCCAATGACGAAAATTAACTTATTCATGATGTAACACATATTTCACTTATGCATAGTAGAACTAGTCATTATTATAATATATTTAATTGCAGATATTATTAGTCTTTTTTTTTATAGAAAAAATACCTCAATTAGTGGTGGGCAGAGTCGGTTTCGGTTGATGAAGGACCAAAAATCAGAAACCAAAAACAAATTGAATCATATAAATGTTCATCCATTTTCAACTATTTAACTCCTCAGATATGGCGGGTTCAACGACCGGTGGGTAGGTTAAGCCGAATGAGGTTGCTCAAAGTCATAACCAAAAGAACATAAACAAATTCAGAAAAAAAAAATCTATAAAAGAAAAACCTATAACATTAACTAAGAACAAATGCAGAAATTAACACAAAAGAAATGAGATTTAATGCTTAGAAGACTTGTGAGAAAAAAATGAAGAAGAAGAAAAACATCCCATTGAAATACATTAATTACCTTTTCTCGTACGTTTCCATAGTCTAATTCTATAAAAGATAGAGATTTAATGCTCATAAGACCATGTCTGAAGCAAACAAATTGTCGAACTAAATATATGAATGAATCTGGTGTTTGGTCGGAGGTGTGTGTAGTGGTGGAAAATTGGAGCCATAAAAAATGCTCGCGACCTTTGCTCTACATTTATGAATGATGGGAAGATGTTTAATGCTATGAAAGATCACGGAAAACATGAACAGAGGAGAGATTGAGATATGAAAGATAAAGAGAAAAGGAATAAGAGGAAAGATCAAGAAAAGGCACTGATCTAATAGGATTGTCAAAGAGAGATTTGATTGAGAATAAATTAATGTGACTAGTTTAACCCTTGTGTGAACAAACCCATTTACCCTTATCCAGGGTATCTCTCTCTGACAGATTTAGATTTTGTTGGTTTTGGATCTGCTAATCAAACCCATCTACCCTTATCCATGTGAGATCGTAGTTAACATTGACAGAAATCCTAATTCAACCTAAACCCATCCATTTCATTCTTTTTCCTCATAAGCTTGTCGGTTCTTGGTCGAGCCGGTGGATCTTGTCCTCTCCTACTTCAAATATATTGAAAGATTCATAATTAGTCAAGATTGCATTAAAGGAAAGATAATGGCCGAAAAAAGAAGGTCGATTTTCAAACCAAACATCATCCAAGCCCAAAATCCCAAACTTAGCTAAAAAACTAGTCACCCTATTTCTTTTTCTCCTTACATGATTACAAGAAAAACCTTTAAAATATTATACCATGGCCCAACATTCCTTAAGAATAGACCTGGAATACCTACTCAATATCTTTTCCCTCGCCAACCCTGAAACAAGTTCCTATTAATCAAACTCAATTGAAATCTCCATGCAACCAATATCCCTATCAAAGGTTAACCACAACAATGCTCCACGAGCTTCAGCAACCAAAACATCTTGAACATTCTTTTTCTCTTATCCAGTCACTCCAATACATTTTCCATTGGAATTTACAATGATGCAACCAAAAACCCAACAACTTGAATTAGACGACACATACATCCATATTTACGTTAAAAACTCCAACAGAAGAAGGAACCCAACAATCTTCCATCAATGATTTTTCTAAGGAAGAATTAATGAGTATTTAAGGCAATGAAATAACCTAGGAACTTCTTAGATCAAGATTGTAACTACGAGACCAACTTAAGGTGCGTTGCACTGACTTATAGACAAGTATCTCCTTATTCTCAAACCAATATTTATATATTTCTCTCCCACCAAATAGTGAAAATAAAAGAAACTATTAACTTAAGGGGTTGGAACCCAACAATCTTCCATCAATGATTTTTCTAAGGAAGAATTAATGAGTATTTAAGGCAATGAAATAACCTAGGAACTTCTTAGATCAAGATTGTAACTACGAGACCAACTTAAGGTGCGTTGCACTGACTTATAGACAAGTATCTCCTTATTCTCAAACCAATATTTATATATTTCTCTCCCACCAAATAGTGAAACTAAAAGAAACTATTAACTTAAGGGGTTGGAAAGGGGATTTTAACATATCTTTCTCTAGCCAGATGATAAAACCTAATTTTTTGTCCTTAGTTTTGATTCCTAAAGGGAAGTGAAACTAAATATGCTTGAATGCATGGTTGATGTCTTCAAAGTTTAGATTACAAACAAGAATAACATTATTAATAATTTTCTACATAGGATGATTGATGAGGATGGAGTATTGGTTACCTTTGTTGAGACAAAATTCCAACTTAAATAATTTTGATGATAAACAAAGATTAATTAAGAATTATAATTATGATTCTAAAGCATGTTTTTGTATCTAATAAGTGTGTTTGAGTGTATTTATCAAGATAGGTACCAAGAAACTCAAACATATCATATCAAAGAAGAAACAAGCTAAGTCAGCAAAACCAAGAACGTTCTGGTCAATTTTGAAGAAAACGAAGAACGTTTTTGAGGTGCTTCAGAAATGCGAAAACGCAAATGCAGTTCCAAATTCAGTTTTTGTGCAGTTTCAATTCAATCATACTTTTTCAGATCGTGCTCTCTCCATCATGCTAAAAGCAAGTCAGTATTGGAAGATACCTCTACACATTTAAAAGCCAAGAATGCGCATCACTAAGATCAAGACTCATTTGCCACCCAGAGGAAGAACCAAGTATGCTCTTGAACATCAGAAGCAGAATGAAGAACATTCTTGCTTTTTGGCCTGCTCTCACCTAATCACTGACAAAGGACAGTCAGTCTGTTTCCAACGGGAAAATGAGCTGTCATAAGCACTTTTTGAGTCTATAAAAGAGAACTCAAGATGAAGGCAATAATCAGAACTCACAAAAGCAATTATCTCATCATTCATAATCAATTTCAACAACTTCCACCTTTTAACACACATTTTCTCAAGTTTTGTCAAGTACTTAGAAACTGCATCATCCAATTACTATTGTGCTCTAAGATCACTTTGAGTTCCAAAGATCAGAATCAAACACTTAAACACGAGTTGAGGATATTTAGATTATATCAAACACTTTATCATTCCATTGTAATATCAAGATAAAGCGAGAAAAAACTAGTCTTGAGAAGTTGTAAATATCATTCTATGTTATAGAGAAGGTAGTGTGATTAATCCTTTGTAAAGATTGAAGGATAGATCAGTGAAAAACTCCTTTATGGATTGAAAGGTATTGGTTATAACAGATCAAGATAGATCTGCAGAAAGTTTGTGTAAAAGTCAAGAGAGTTCTTGCCTTTGAGCACTTAGTTGAAAATCTCACAGTTGTGAGGACTGGACGTAGCCCAAGTTTGGTGAACCAGGATATATCTGTGTGTTATATTCCTTCCTTTATCTATTTCATTTCAAGTCTTTAAATGTCAAGTTTAATAGATTAACTAAAACTGTCATTTTCAACTAACGAAGAACATTCTTCGTTTCTAGATCAGAACCAAGAACGTTTTTCATTTTTCTGATTTACAACCAAGATCAATCTTGAGTTAATTTTTTTCCAGGAATTTTTAAAAGGTTAATTTACAATTCAAACCCCCTTTCTTGTAAATTGCTACTTCAATTGGCATCAGAGCACGGTCTCTAAAAACAACACCTAAATAGTGTAGAGAAAAGATCTAGGAAGAAAATGTCAAAAGCAAAGTACAATGCTGAAGGAGGGTCATCCAATAAACCACCCTACTTTGATGGCTCAGATTACTACTTCTGGAATAACAAAATGCAATTGTTCCTAAAGTCCCAAGACACGGGAATGTGGCGCATCATTACATAAGGAAACTTCATACCAAGGGTTGGTCAAAATGATCCAACATCTGCTGAAAAGAAAGAATGTGATTGGACAGCAGAAGAAAAATCTAAGGTACTACTGAACTCAAAAGCTCAATTATTTTTATCATGTGCCTTAAGAAGGGAAGAAAGTGAGATAGCCAATGAATGTCACTCTGCAAAAAAGGTATGGGACACATTGCAGACTCATCATGAAGGAACCAGTCATGTAAAGGAAACAAGAATTGATATAGGAATAAGAAATTTTGAGTTGTTTGAAATGAATGAAGGAGAAACAATAGATGAAATGTACTCCAGATTTACAACTATTGTTAATGAAATGCGATCCTTAGGCAAGGCCTACTCTGTGCAAGATCGTGTAAGGAAAATCATGAGATGCCTTCCAGATATGTGGAGGCCAATTATAACAGCCATAATTCAAGCAAAAAATCTTGAAACACTTGGGCTAGAAGAATTAATAGGAACCTTGTTAGCACATGAAGTGCTGCTAATGGAAGACAAACCAACAAAGAAAGGTAAATCAATTGCCTTAAAAGTATCTCAAGAAAGCATGCCATCACAATCTGAAGGAGAAATCGAAGAAGAAGGACAAAAAGAAGCAGATAAAGAAATAGCTCTTCACAAGAAAAATCCAAAGAATGATGAGAAGAAGGGGGCAAATAGGGACTAAAAGTGAATAAATTTATGTAGGGACTAAAAGCGAATAAAATCAAAATTTTGTTAAAATCAAAATAGAGACTAAAAGTGAATAAATTTTTGTAGGAACAAAACTTAAAGGTCACTATTTTGTAAAGACTAAATATAACTCAATGGATGTAGAAGTACTTTGAATATGTATGCCAGTTTAATAGAAAAGTCTAGTTTAGTAATAAGGTCCATTATGTGTGCAGAGACATAAAAAAGTGGGTGTGCAGTAGGCAGTTCACCGATGCAGACTTAGTAAGCCTAATGCAGTAAGAATAATAACCCAAAATAAATGCGATAGCAGAAAATATATTTGTTAATAGCATTATGGCCCAAAATCCTTTTTCTAGTGTTTTTGGAAGCCTAAAAATATACAAATAGTTTATTTTACTCCTCCACACTAAAATCTTATTCCCCAAAATACACTCACTAAAATAATATTATTTTTAGTAAAATAAATAAAATAATTAAATATGATATGAACAATTTATATTAACAACTAAATCAATCAAATATGTATAAAATAATTACACCATAGCAAACACCCATATAAAGAAATGTAACCAAAATATTACTAATAAATAGTAATAGGAAATTTGGGGTGTTACAATTACAACTGCCACAAACGCTCATACTACTTTCCCAAGCGCATTTGACTACATATGGAGTCATATGTTATAAGTCAAACCACCCTAAAGTTGGGTCTGAATGATCTATCCTAGAGTTGTCACACTTGTGCACAATAATAAATTTTATCAAATTCTCATCGGGATGGGTTAGGGGATTGATCTTATGTGTCCATACACACGATAATGGACTTACATAGTACACACAATCTATTAGAGTTTTTAACTTATTATTACCATTAAGTCATTGCACCCCAACTCACATGTATATTATTATTAATTTATTCAATACTCCTCCCTTTGTAGGGCTTAGGTCACCTAAATCACATCAATTAAGTTTTTTTTCATTAATTGTTCTAACGTGTACAAAAATTTCCCCCGCCTTTTAAATAAAAACACCAACACAATTGAAACCAACGACATTGATATGTGACAAATAAATTCATTAACAACACCTCTAGTAAATCTACTAATTGAGTCCAATAAATAATAACAACCTACACCCAGTCAAACACAACAACAAACATGTCCATGTGATCCACATTTCGCCTAAACATATAGATATACAATATTATCTAATTTAAGTTTTTTTAAACATAATCAAAGAGTTCAAAATAAAGAGATGAAAGTTGTGATCAACTTATCCTTGTTGTCTACACAACAAACAATCTCTTTCATTGTTCTTATGACAACCCCGCTTACGCTAAAATTACATATATTTCGACATATGTCCAAAAATAAAAACATTTTTAGTCATGGACTATCCTAAGGAACTTATACATTCATGACCAAAGACGAGTTTAGGTTAGAAAGAGTACCAACAAACTTCAATGATGCATCAAAAAACCCTATAATGGTTTATGATTCGTTTAAAACCCTAACAATTGAACAAAACCATAAAATTTATTAAATATTGACTAGGTGACTAATTAAACTGAAAACCATAAAGGTAACATCAAAGATATTTTGTAGTCATATCTACAAAATCGAATCCAACACCTCATAATTGTAGGACCAAAATTTAGCTCATGCGGAATGTCAACAAAGCAATAGGTGATCGAATTTGAAGCATGTTAATGGATTGATGTTGGGATGATTTGTATTTGACCAAAATGGCATTGGGACACTATGGGAACAACATTTGATATAAGTTTAGCTTAGAGAAAGCGAAATGGGATGTAAAAATGGTGAGGTTAATCAATTATTTATGCTAGTTGTGTCAAGTCAAATTCACTAAGGGTATTATAGCTCGCTTAACAAATCTAGAATCTTTTACATAATATGATTTTACACTATGGGGTCTCCACTGCCTAGTTCAACCAACTAGAACGTGCCGCTTGTCTACTAGACACTAATTCAAATTCCTTATGTAACATTTGGAACTTGGAAACCATGAAAACACAACAAGCGTACGCACACAACTATGCTCAATAAATATGAGCTTGCTTGGTTAATTAGAAGAATTTACTCTGTAAAATGCTTTTCACTTAGTGAGATCATTGACATACACATTTCTCTCTTCTTAACCACCAAGTAACCTTAATTTTCACCCATTCTAAAACCCTAAAATCAACATAAACACGCAAGCAAATCCTAATTAGGCTATTAACACATAAGATGTGAAAAATGTTGTTATATGAGATACAATGAAAAACCTTGAAATTAATACCAATGGCCTCATAAACCTTATTGGACTGATATCTATTACCAAAACAACATTTTAGTAATAGATAAGAGAATTGTGTACAAGCTATGGAGTTAGACCTAAACATCTCCAACAACTGGAAAAAAACATATAACAATGTTATGGAATTTGACAGAAACCTTTCTACCAACATTATATAACACATAGCCTCAATTGGTTGGAAGACAAAAACATGACTTCATTTTTGAATGTGATTGAGAAAAAAAGAGGTGCACGAAGGAATATGTGGAAACAACCGTGGAGCTCAAAATTTAGCCATAAAAAGATCATAATATTTGGATACTATTGGCCAACCATTCAGGCTGATTGAAAAAAGATTATGTAGTGATGTGAAAAGTGTCAAAGATTCGCCAACCAGTCACATCAACCATTTGAGGTGCTACGCCACGTAGTGACGTCCTAACATTTCAACACTTGGGGGCTAGACATCCTTGGACCATTTCCATTTGCACCACGACAACTCAGATTCATTGTAGTCACCATAAACTATTTTTCCAAATTGATAGAAGTTTAACCTTTGGCCACCATCACAACAGAAAGAATGAGGAAATGTGTGTGAAATAATGCCATTTGCTGACATGAATCCCACATTCGATCATCACAGGCAATGACACCCATTTTGCAAGTAAGAAATTTCAAGACTTCTATGATGGTCTCAAAATAAAATTGAAATGTACTTAAGTGGAACACCAACAAACTGTTGAAGAAATTTTTTATATATATGTTTTAATGACAACAAACCTTATGAAATAAATGATTAAGTTTTATGAATGGTGGTCTACTAATGATTTCACATAAGTTTTGTTTACGGAACATGAATGCATAAGTGAACAAAGCAAGAATCCATTCACTTCATCAAAATGCTCAAATGTGATCAATTACAATCAAAAGAATTAACAATGAATCTCTAGCATGTTAAGGATTCAAGGAAAGCCAAGCAATCAACATAATAAAGAACACTCTTGACATAATCAGGAAAACAAAAAATGTTACCTGAAGCTGTCACCAGAGGATTAAGTCATTACCAGAGGATGATGACATCACCAGAGGATGACATCACCAAAAGATAACATCACTAGAGGATACCTCAAGATAACGTCACCAGAGGATACTAGAGGATATCTCCAGAAGACGTCGCCAGAGGATACCTCCAGTAGACGTCACCAGAGGATACATCCAGTAGACGTCACCAGAGGATACCTCCAGAAGACATCACAAGAGGATACCTCTAGAAGACGTCACCAGAGGATACCTCTAGAAGACGTCACCAGAGGATACCTCCAAAAGACGATACTGTTGGAACCAAGTTGGTCCTAAGTACTTAGGATTTTGATGTTTACAAAAGCACTCCATATAATCTTATTTTGAACCTTGAATTATTAAATCAAATGCCACCAGAAGCTGAAGTAATCAGAAGCAGAAAATCAAAGGATTCCAGAGATTGAATCCTGAAGGTACCAGAAGATACTCCAGGATGTCAAAACATCACCAGATGATATCTTTGCTGTTTCAGATTAGAAGGAAGCAAAGTCAGAAGGAGACCTGGTCCAGACCAGAAGGAAGCCTACCAGATGGAGACTTGATCCAGACCAGAAGGAATCAAATGTCAGATTTATTCCAGAAGTTATTCTGACCAGAAGATGGCCTGGCAGTGAAATAATAAACAGCCCAGACTTGATCCAGACTTAATCAGAGGATAAGTTAATGGGTCTAGAACAAGAGAATCAATCCAGATTTGACCCAGACCAGAAGATAGCCTGATTCAGGGTATGAAACTAAGTCCAGACCAGAAGAAATGATCTCCAGAATTGATCCAGAACTGATTCAAAACAGAAGGTAAAAAGTCCAGACTGAAATCTTATTTGTCCAGATTTAATTTCAGTTTAATCCAGACCAAGTCCAGAATTGATCCAGATCAGAGGGAAGATATTCTGATCAATGGTCCAGATTTGAGTATATGGCCCATTGTTGGCCGAGATCAGAAGATCAAACCATGGCCCAGTGTTGGCCAAAATCAGAAGGTCAGAATGTGTGGTCCAGCAGTGGTCGAGATCAGAGGATCACAACAGATCAGACCATGGCCCAGTGTTGGCCGAGATCAGAAGATCAGAAATTGTGGTCCAGGGTTGGCCGAAATCAGAGGATCAAACCAGATCACTTAGTATGGTCCAGATGTGGACTAGTGTAGAAGATCAAACGGTCCAAATTTAATCATGAGGATTAACGGTGAAGATTTTAATTTATTTTGATCAAAGTATTAAAAGGATTTGTTACAAAAATAAAGGGAAGTCGTATAGAAGATCACGAGCTGTTGGCGGGAAGAAACTACAGACATGATTGGCCAGTTATTTTTGAAAGAAAATCTGAAGCATAAAAAAGATATGTTTTTTATTTTTAGTGAAGCCCGATTGGTCAAGATATTTTTGCAAGAGAATCCAGCAAGATACAACTCGAAATTAAGCTTGGAAAAGGCCCTAATCTGCATCTATAAAAGGAGGCTCAAGGCAGAATACTTTGTATCGAAAATCACAAAAGATTCATACACTTCAAAAGCAAATACTCAAGGTTTCAGTGAGGTTAATTGTGAGTTCCAGCTTTTAAGAAGCAAGCACTCGTGTTATTTTCTTTCCTTTGTGTTAGATCTAAGTTGTTGAACTAGAGTCTACAATCTGAGGGAGTCAGTAGGGGTAGCAGATTACTTGGCAATTAGATTCAAGGTGTTGTAATTCCTTCTACAATCTGGGGTTGTCAAATTGGCAGGAGAAGACTTAACTTAGGAAGAAAAGGTGTTGTATTCCTCAATAGTCTAGGATTGTTAGACTGTTTGAGAAGACTGACTTGGAGGGTCAGTGGAACTGTTGTAATTTAAGGTTTGAATTAGTGAAATCCTTCAAGGTGAAGGGACTGGACGTAGCCTCGTTAACGGTGAACCAGTATAAAAATTATGTGTTTTATTTTTACTTTATATCCGCTCCTAACTCTGTTTTTATTCATACATCAAGTTTTGTTTTAAAAGTGTAAAAACAGGAAAAGTAATCAAGTTAGTCAAACACAATTCAACCCCCATTTCTCGTGTTTGCACCTCGGTCTCAAGGCTGAGCACTTAACAGTGTTTGAGGAAAGGTCCAAGGGGTTCAACATGGCAGAATCCAGAGATGAACTGGGAGGCAACATCAACAGACCACCACTATTTGATGGAGAAAGGTTTGAGTATTGGAAGGACAGAATGAGAAGTTTCTTTATATCTCAAGATCCTGAATTATGGAAGATGGTAGTCAAAGGATACACTGCACTTACTGATCCAGAAGATCCAACTAAAGAACTAGACATGGATTATATGAAACCAGATCAGAGCAGATTATACAAACTTTATTAAAAGTCCAAAAACATCATGATCAGTGCCATCACATTCAAGGAATTTGATAGATGCACAGATAAAGAAACAACAAAGAGCATATTCGACAGTCTGGTTCTGACCTATGAAGGAAGCTAGCAGGTTCAAGAAGCAAAGGCTAACATACTGGTCAAATAGTATGAGCTGTTCAAGATGGAAGAGGATGAAGACATTGAGACAATGTTCAGCAGATTCCAGATTCTGGTATCAGGTTTAAAAGTATTAAAGAAAAGCTACACCACTGCAGATAATGTAAAGAAGATCCTCAGAAGCTTACTAGCCAAATGGAGACCAAAGGTTACTGCAGTATAGGAAGCTAGGGATCTGAATACCTTGAAGCTTGAAGATCTGATCAACTCCCTCAGGTCTCATGAAATAGAGCTGACTGTAGATGAACCTAAGAAGAAGAATTTGGCTCTGAAGTTGAAACAGAAGAAAGCTGCAAGGGCAGCATCAGAATAAGAGGATAGTGACAGTGACTGTGATGATATGTCTTACTTAACCAAAAAGATGGTTAAGATATGGGAAAACAGGAAGAGAAGAAGCTTCAAGAAGAAACATAACAACAAAGGAAAGGAAGAATCTGACAAGAAGAGTATTGTTTGTTGTGGATGCAGTAAACCTGGACATATCAAGTCAGAATGTCCAAATCTAGAAAAAGGCAAATAGCACAAGAAGAGTTCCAGATTCAGAAAGAAGGGTCTGATGGCAGCCTGGGATATATCAGAATCAAAGGAAGAATCGTCTGATGAAGAAGAGGCAGAAACAGCAAAGATGACACACATCAGGTCTGCCTCTAGACTTCATAAAGGCAAGAATTCAGGGAGGAAAGCAGGCAGAAGGAAGAATGATCGAATTAGTCATTCAAGCAAGTCTAGAAGCACATCAGAGGGAGCAATTCTGGCTCTGATGGCTCATACAAACTCATGTTCTGAATACAACTCAGGCTCTGGAATAGATTCAGAAGATGAAGATGATAAGGTATTTTCTGATCTCTCTAAATCTGAGTTAATTGATACTTTAAAAGATTTTTTAAACGCAAACAATAAGATGGCTTTAAAACTGAAAACTCTTAGGGAAGATAAGAAAAATCTGACCAAAGAAGTCCAAGTTTTAAAGAATCAAAATTCTGAGTATGCAACTGAAAACAAGGATTTTAAAACTGAAGTTGCAAGACTCAAATCTGAAAACCAAACCCTCAAAAGCAATGTTTGTTTCACTTCCAAAACTGTTTGTGAATCTGATATGCATGAACATTTCTTTCAAAACTTTATTTCTAATGGAATGGAAAGAAGTAAATATGCATCTATGATTTATGGAAACAGTAACACTGGAAAGAGAGGTCTTGGTTTTATAGAAACGATTACTGAAAGTAAAGCTATTCATTCTGTTGTTTTATGCATTGTTTGTGCTAAGAAAGGTCACTCTGAATTATCTTGTCCAATGGTAATATCTGAACAAGATCAAAGAGTTGTTAAAACTAACAAACCTGGACCCAATCAGTTATGGGTACCAAAAGATCAAATTGTCTATGTTGCAGATATTCTGAGCAACCAGAAGGAGACACCAACAATGGTGCCTGGACAATGGATGTTGGCAATGCACAAGCAGAAGAAGGTTTATGTTCCTGCTACAACAAGACAAAGGCAATCTGAGTATGATGGAAGAAGGTCTGGTCAACTAAACATGAACCATAATCGGAATCAGAACCAAAACTGGAACCAGAATCAAAACTGGAACCAGAATCCAAACAGGAACTGCAACCAGAACCACAACTGGAACCAGTATCAGAAGCACAGAAATTGGAACCAGAACTGGAATCAGTATCAAAAGCACAGGAACTTGAACCAGAATCAACTCTGGAACCAAAATCAGAATCAGTACTAGAACCAGAATCGTAATCAACACTGGAACCAGAACCTGAATCAGATCAGGAATTACCATAATCACCAGAATTACCAAATTGATCAGAACCACCAGATTCACCCAATTCACCAAAATTACCAAAATCAAAACATGTTCCAGAATCATCAGAGGAACATGGTTTATCAACCAAAGCAGAATCAAGGAAACTGCTCAAACAAGCCTGAAGAAGAACTGGCTCTAATGGCTCAAACAGAAGCTAAGTCTGAATCTGAGTCTGACTCTGACTCTGATTCTGACAGAGAAAAGGCAAGGTCTGATCATCAACACAAAACTTGGTATCTTGACAGTGGCTGCTCCAAGCACATGACAGGAGATAAATCTATGTTTCTGGATCTGACTATGAAGAATGAAGGCACAGTTTCCTTTGGAGGAAACCAGAAAGGTCAAATTATTGGTACAGGAACTGTTGGTAACACTTCTTCTTCCCTTTCTATTAAAAATGTTCTGTTAGTTAAAGGGCTAAAACATAATCTTCTGAGCATAAGTCAATTAAGTGATTGCAACTATGATGTTATTTTTAATAAAAAAACTTGCAAAGCTGTTAGTCAACTTGATGGGTCAGTTTTATTTACTGGCACTAGGAAGGATAATGTTTATAAAATTGATCTGTTCAGTCTTGCTGAGCAACAAGTTAAATGCTTATTATCTGTAAGTGAGCAGAATTTGATTTGGCAGAAGAGGCTAGGGTATGCAAACCCTAGACTTATATCCGAGTTGAGCAAACTCTAGTTGGTAAGAGGGCTTCCCAAGGTAAGTTCCAAAACTGAGATTCTGTGTGAAACATGTCAAATAGGTAAACAAACTAAAAGCTCTTTTAAAACTAAAAAATGTGTTTCTACCTCTCAACCACTTGAACTACTTCACTTAGATTTGTTTGGTCCTGTTCAAACAACTTCCCTCAGTGGTAAGAAATATGGTTTTATGATTGTTGATGATTACTCAAGGTGGACTTGGGTAAAATTTTTAAAGAACAAAGATGAATCTCACAAAGTATTTATTTCTTTTTGTAAGCAAGTTATGAATGAACAGGGTATTAAGATCATAACCATCAGAAGTGATCATGAAGGTTAATTCGAGAACAAGTATTTTGAAGAATTCTGTGATGAGAATGGCATCTCTCATAACTTCTCATCCTCCAGAACACCTCAACAGAATGGAGTGGTAGAAAGGAAGAACAGATCACTGCAGGAGATGGCCAGAACCATGTTGAATGATATGAAGGTTGCCACCTACCTTTGGGCAGAAGCTGTCAACACAGCGTGCTACATTCAGAATAGAGTCTACATCAGGTCCATCTTAAATAAAACTCCCTATGAACTGGGGAAAGGTAAGAAATCCAATATTTCCTACTTTAAGCAATTTGGCTGCATCTGTTTTATGTTGAACACTAAAGATAACCTAGCTAAGTTTGATTCTAGATCTCAAAAGTGTATCTTTATTGGCTACTCTGAGAGATCAAAAGCTTATAGAGTGTTTAACAAAGAAACTAACACTGTGGAAGAATCAATCCACATTAAGTTTGATGATAAACAGCTTGACTCTGAAAAGTCAAAGCAAGATAAGGCAATTGCAGGTGAACCAGAGGCACAGGAACCAAAAGCTAAACCAGCAGCAGAATCTGAGAAAGATCAAGATGAAGAAGAACATGCTGACTCTAAAGACAAGCAAGAGGGAAAAAATGGATGGAAGTACAAGTCTTCACATCCAGAATCTCTTATTATTGGCAGTGCAGCAGAACTTTTAAAGACCAGATCATCAAGTAGAGAAACCAGTCTGTTTGGTTTACTCTCAACAATTGAACCAAGCAATGTTGATGAAGTTCTGGCAGAGGAAGGTTGGATACTTGCAATGCAAGAAGAGCTGAATGAATTCCAAAGGAATGATGTTTGGGATCTGGTACCCAGACCAAACAAAAACATTATTGGAACCAAGTGGGTGTTCAGAAATAAACTAAATGAAAAAGGGGAAGTGGTATGGAACAAAGCCAGACCTGTAGCTCAAGGATACAGTCAACAGGAAGGTATAGAATACACTAAGACTTTTGCTCCAGTGGCCAGGTTAGAAGCAATTAGAATTCTCTTATCATTTGCTGCTAATCATGATATAATGCTATATCAAATGGATGTTAAAAGTGCATTCTTAAATGGCTACATAAGTGAGGAAGTCTATGTCAAACAGCCCCCTGGATTTGAAAATTCAGATTTTCCAGACCATGTTTTTAAACTTTAAAAATCTTTATATGGTTTAAAACAAGCACCAAGGGCATGGTATGACAGACTTAGTAACTTTCTGCTTAAGAATGAATTTAATAGAGGTCAGATTGATACTCTATTTAGGAAATCCATTAAAAATGATATTTTGATTATTCAAGTTTATGTTGATAATATCATATTTGGATCGACTAATGGCACTTTTTGCAAAGAGTTTTCTGACCTAATGCAGAAAGAGTTCCAAATGAGCATGATGGGAGAACTCAAGTTCTTCCTGGGAATTCAGATTCACCAAGGTAAATCAGGTATACTCATTCACCAATCTAAATATACTAAAGAACTTCTTAAAAAGTTTAAAATGAGTGAATGTAAGCCTATGGCTACCCCCATGCACCCAACCTGCTCACTTGAGAAAGACAAAACCAGCCAAAAGGTAGACCAGAAAACATACAGAGGTATGATTGGATCCTTTCTTTATTTAACTGCTTCTAGACCTGACATCTTGTTTAGTGTTTGTGTCTGTGCCCGTTTTCAAGCTGACCCTAGGGAATCCTATTTAACTGCTGTCAAACGAATTTTGAGATACCTTAAAGAAACCACCAACCTTACTTTGTTATACAAGAAAACCCCCACCTACAAACTCAGAGGTTTTTGTGATTCCGACTATGCTGGAGACAAGCTAGAAAGGAAAAGTACAAGTGGCAACTGCACTTTCTTAGGTGATAATTT
This sequence comes from Cicer cuneatum, assembly GCA_037974295.1. Lineage (NCBI taxonomy): Eukaryota > Viridiplantae > Streptophyta > Magnoliopsida > Fabales > Fabaceae > Cicer > Cicer cuneatum. The sequence goes on from JBBPBO010000005.1 coordinate 26,112,646, forward strand.
GATCTCTTGGTCAAGCAAAAGACAAAGCACCATTGCCATGTCAACAGCTGAAGCTGAGTATATATCAGCAGCAGGATGCAGTTCACAGTTACTCTGGATGAAACACCAACTTGAAGATTACAACATCTTTGAAACCAATATCCCTTTGTTCTGTGATAACACTTCAGCCATAAACCTAACCAAGAACCCTATCTTACACTCTAGAGCCAAACGCATTGAAATAAAACACCATTTCATTAGGGACCATGTTCAAAAAGGGACTTTAAGCATCCATTTTGTGGACACTGATCATCAATGGGCTGATATCTTCACCAAAGCATTACCTGAAGATAGGTTCGAGTTCATCAAGAAGCATCTCAACATTGTCTCCATATCTGACTAGCTCAAGTTGTCTTCTTAGGATTTTTTTTTATTTTCTTGTAATTTTATTTTATGCTTTTTAATTTTCTGTTTTTACTTTCTGTAATTTGTAAAGAGAAAAACAAAAATTTACAAAAATAGTAGGACCTCTTTTTGGCTGATGACAAAAAGGGGGAGAGAGAGAGAAAAAGGAGCAATAAGTAGAAAAGGAGAGATAAAAAGAAAGGAGGAGCGAAAAAGAAAGAGATGAAAAGAGAAGGAGTTGAAAAGGAGAAGAATCAGGGAGAGAGAAAAAGAAAGAGTGAAAAAGAGAAGAAGTTGAAAAGGAGAGGAAACAGGGAGAGAGAAAAATAAAGAGAGAAAAAGAAAGAGTGAAAAAAGAAGGAGTTGAAAAGGAGAGGCTATGAGAAGACAAGAAAAGAAAGAGTGAAAAGAGAAGGAGTTGAAAAGGAGAAGAAAAAGTCAGTATCAGACTTAGGGGGAGAGATTGGTCTGAGGGGGATTAATTCAAGTCTTCGAGTTATAAACTAGCAAAATAAGTTAAGGTTTTATTATCATCAAAAAAGGGGAGATTGTTGGAACCAAGTTGGTTCTAAGTACTTAGGATTTTGATGATTACAAAAGCACTCCATGTAATCTTATTTTTGAACCTTGAATTATTAAATCAAATGCCATCAGAAGCTGAAGTAATCAGAAGCAGAAAATCAAAGGATTCCAAAGATTGAATCCTGAAGGTACCAGAAGATACTCCAGGATATCAAAACATCACCAGAAGATATCTTTGCTGTTTCAGATTTGAAGGAAGCAAAGTCAGAAGAAGACCTGGTCCAGACCAGAAGGAAGCCTACCAGAGGGAGACTTGATCCAGACCAGAAGGAATCAAATGTCAGATTTATTCCAGAAGTTATTCTGACCAGAAGATGGCCTGACAGTGAAATAATAAACAACCCAGACTTGATCCAGACTTAATCAGAGGATAAGCTAATAGGTCCAGAACAAGAGAATGAATCCAGATTTGACCCAGACCAGAAGATATCATGATTCAGGGTATGAAACTAAGTCCAGACCAGAAGAAATGATCTCCAGAATTGATCCAGAACTAATTCAAAACAGAAAGTAAAAATTCCAGACTGAAATATTATTTGTCCAGATTTAATTTTAGTTTAATCCATACCAAGTCCAAAATTGATCCAGATCAGAGGGAAGATATTCAGATCAATGGTCCAGATGTGAGTATATGGCCCAGTGTTGTCCGCGATCAGAAGATCAGACCATGGCCCAGTGTTGGCCGAAATCAGAAGGTCAGAATGTGTGGTCCAGCAGTGGTCGAGATCAGAGGATCACAGCAGATCAGACCATGGCCCAGTGTTGGCCGAGATAAGAAGATAAGAAAGTGTGGTCCAGGGTTGGCCGAAATCAGAGGATCACAACAGATCACTTAGTATGGTCCAGATGTGCACTAGTGCAGAAGATCAAACGGTCCAGATTTAATCACAAGGATTAACGGTGGAGATTTTAATTTATTTTGATCAAAGTATTAAAAGGATTTGTTACAAAAATAAAGTGAAGTCGTATAGAAGATCAGGAGCTGTTGGCAGGAAGAAACTAAAGACATGGTTGGCCAGTTATTTTTGAAAGAAAATGTGAAGCATAAAAAAGATATGTTTTTTATTTAAGTGAAGCCCGATTGGTCAAGATATTTTTGCAAGAGAATCCATCAAGATACAGCTCGAAATTAAGCTTGGAAGAGACTCTAATCTGCATCTATAAAAGGAGGCTCTAGGAAGAATACTTTGTATCGAAAATTACAAAAGATTCATACACTTCCAATTAAATTCAAGGCGTTGTAATTCCTTCTACAATATGGGGTTGTCAGATTGGCAGGAGAAGACTTAACTTAGGAAGAAAAGGTATTGTATTCTTCAAGAGTCTAGGATTGTTAGACTGTTTGAGAAGACTGACTTGGAGGGTTAGTGGAACTGTTGTAATTCAAGGTTTGAATTAGTGAAATCCTTCAAGGTGAAGGGACTGGACGTAGCCTCGTTAACGGTGAACCAATTTTAAAATTCGGTGTTTTATTTTTACTTTATATCCGTTGCTAACTCTGTTTTTATTCATACATCAAGTTTTGTTTTAAAAGTGTAAAAACAAGAAAAGTAATCAAGTTAGTCAAACACAATTCAACCCCCCTTCTCGTGTTTGCACCTTCAGATACCAGACGATACCTCTAGAATACTATTAGAGGATACCTCCAGAAAATACAATCAGAGGATACCTCCAGAAGACGATATTAGAGGATACCTCAGAAAATACATTCAGAGGAAGAACCAAGTCTGTTCTTGAACATCAGAATGTCCAGAATGATCTTCTGTTAAGAATGATCATCAGTCTCCAAAACTGATGATCAATCTCCAGAATGATTATCATTCTCCAACATGATTAACAATTATCTTCAGAATGATCAAACATCAATCTTCAGCATGTTAACAATCAAATCTCCAACATGTTTAAACATCATTCTCTAACAGTGTATCATCAGTCTAGAATGATACAATCATTCTCCAGCATACTGACCATCATTCTCCAACCTTGTTACATCCTTCTGTAGCTTGACTGCCAAGAACGTTGAACGATCTTGAAGTATATTAACATTATAGCGGATCCAAGAAAAGATCAGGAAGACATCATGAATGATCAAAACTGAACCTCGAGATTCATTATCAATCTCCAGGAAGTTCAAATACTAGGACTCCAGATTGATTATCAATCTCTAGAATTTTCATTAACATTATGCAGAAGTTCATCATCATTCTCCAAAGCTGTTTTGACATAATCAAAACTCTAGATCAAATCAAAGATATTAAATATATTTGAAGTACAAAGGATCATTAAACAAAGGAAATCTAATCAAGAATCGAAGAATTTAGCCAAGTCAAAACACAAATTAAAAATAGTCAAAAGCTGGATTATTTTTAATCAGAAATATTGTCTTTGGTCAAGCCTGACAAGAGCACTACCAACGGCTCTATTGACCTCCATTTATTGCTCTCACGCCTATAAAAGGAAGGCCAAAACTCAGGGAAAAATAACAGCTTCAAGTACAAAGAAAAATATCACTCACATACACTTACATACTTGAAAGCTTCTCAAACCGAATTTTCTTCTTCATATCAGAATCATTCGACCGAATTATTTTGTCAAGAATCTAATCTCAAACACGAGTTGAGCATACTCAGATTCTTTCCAAAATCAAAGACATTCAAGTGCCAAGATATATCATCAATCACTCACATTCATACTTGAAAAGTCTCACAAGAATTCAGTAACATTCATTCACGAATTCATTAGCTTACTGAACTCTCTTGTTAAGAATCTAAACCTCAAACAAGAGTTAAGATTTAATCAAATTATGTAAAAACACTCTACATCATTATTGTGTAAACTTAAGACTATAAGAGGTGTTTATAGCTTGAGTAATTTGTTTAGAAAATCCTTTTAAGATTAAAAGGTGAAGTGTAAAATCCTATCAAGGTTGATAGGTGACCTGATTGAATTCCTTTCTAGGTGGAAAAGATTGAAGTTTGTAACATATCAAGGTTGATCTGAGCTAGGTGTTGTAAAACCAAGAAGGTTCTTTGTTCTAAACACTTAGTGGAAAATCTCACCTTTGTGAGGACTGGACGTAGCCCGGGTTTGGTGAACCAAGATATATCTATGTGTGATATCTATTCCCTTATCTCTATTTACTTTCAGTCTATTAATTATCAAGTTAAATAGATAAACTGAACTATTGATTTTAACTAACCAAGAACGTTCTCTGTTTTCTGGTGAAAACCAAGAACGTTCTCCGTTCTTGGTTTTCGTTCTCTGTTTTCTGGTGAAAACCAAGAACGTTCTCCGTTTTCTGTTTTCACAACCAAGACCAATCTTGAGTTAATTTCTTATGTTTTTAATAGGAATTTAAAAGGGAAAATTTACAATTTAAACCCCTCTTTCTTGTAAATCGACATTGCTATTTCAATTGGCATAAGAGCTTGGTTTCTAAAGATTAAGCACCTAACAAGTGTTAGAGGAAAAGATTCAGGAAGAAGAAGCAATGTCAGAAATCAACATGTGCTTAAAGGAAAACTTAGAAAATAATGAGGTAACCATCTCTGAACTCTATCCTTTATGTGAAAAAACGGAAAAATAATTTGATAATCTTTTATGCGATTCAAATCTTCTTGCTCCAAAATATGGTTTATTAAAAGAACAACTCCGTAAATAAAAAGAAGAAAAAGAGAAAGCCCAAGCTATGAATGACGAACTTAGAAAGGTCATTCAAAGTTTGCAGCAAACTCATTTAAAAATGGTTGAACAACAAAAGACTCTCAATGAGATAACCATAAAAAAATCATTTTCCAAAATGTTCTGAAACTAAAGAAGAAAGTACCTCTTTAAAAATAAAAGTTCATGAATTGAAAAATGATTTAACCAACTTGTTAACAACCAGTGAAACATTTCAAAAGAATATGATATTTGAAGAAAGGATATTTGACAAAAATAATTTATGTTTCAAAACTTCTCAAAAAGAAAAGATTCATGAAAACTTTTTTGTTCCTAAAAGAAAAGAGGAGAAATGCAAAACCAAATGTTCATATTGCAGTAAATTTGGACATATGGAATTTGTATGTTATTTTAAGAAAAGAGATGAAAAAATCAAGAACAAAAGGATCTTTAGAAAAATTGAACGTTCTGGAACAAAAACAAGACTTTCTCCAGGAAACTTGAAAAAAAGGGATAATGTTCTCTAGGTAGCCTTAAAAAGGGAGAACGTTTTGGAACACAAATAGAACATTCTTCAGAAAGTTTGAAAAAAGGAGAATGTTCTGGAATTTCATCAAAATCAATTTCAAAGACGTTTAAAACTCAGATTTTCAAACCTTCTTCAAAACCAACAACAAAGTGTTCCTATTATTCCAAGAATGACCACTACAAGTCAACTTGCTACTTTAAAAAGAGATCATGTTTTAAAAAATCTTCTAAAAGAAGATATACTAACCATCAAGGACCCAAACAAATATGGGTACCAAAGTCATTACTAACTTGTGATGCAGGAACACCATCCAACAATTAAGAAAGAACATTGATACATGAACAAGGCTTGCTCAATACACATGAATGGAAAAGTATGGTGCCGCCTCTCATTACAAAAATTTGGAGCGTCTATAACCTTTGGAAACATTAACAAATCAAAGGTACATGTATCATTTGTTAAAATAATTTTGCATAGATTAAGGATGTTTCATATGTGAAAGATAACTTTGTAAAATTTCTTTTAAAGTTATTTTTTAAACCCCACATGGCTGAAGTAAAACAAACATCCTCATGTTTCATTTTAAAGAAAAATTCTTATGTTTTATACTTGGATGAATTTCCAACCGAATCATGTTTTTAAGTGTTTTAAAGAAAAAATTTGTCATTTCCAGAAATGATCAAAGGAAATTTGAAATATTATTCTATAAATAATTCTTTGATGAAAATGATATTTCACATGATTTTTTTGTCAAAGAACTCTCCAACAATATGAAGTTTTTTTTTAAAAAAATTAGCTACAAAAAATGGCTAAACGAATCAAGTGTTGAAAAAATAATTTTGGAGAAAAGGCACAAAAATTGCGTACCATGTTTTTAATTTTGGCTTTAGTAGAAAATATCTTTAACATATCTTCATATCATTTTTTTTAAATAGAAAGTAAAACATATCATACTTTGACATTTTTGAATGTCATTACTATGTTTCGCATAATTAAGAAAGTATGAGCAATTTGTTTTAAAATGCGATCAAAGTATATATTCTGATTGCTCTACATTCTATAAATATTTCAGAATCTCCAGGCCCAAATTATAGATGATATTATGCCTATTATGTTTGATGAATATGTTGATTTTTATGATGAAAGATAGGACGGTGAAGAAAAATAATTACAATGTTAAATTTGGATAAATCACAAAGTTGATAGATAATGTTCAAATATCATCCATGGAAACTCCAAAGTATGATCATGAAGTGGAAAAACAAAAAGGATCTAAGAGAAAAATCAAATTAAGCAAGAAGGTACGCAACATAACAATCTGCATGAAATCGAGATTGATAAACAGTCTTCGTTTCAGTCTCCACCTAAAAGTTGGAGAACGATATGTGATCATCCTCAAATTCAAATCATTGGAGACACAACTGATGGAATTCGAACAAAAATGTCATTTAAGAATGATAGCCTTGGGTTGTATGTTGGACCTGGTCTTGTAGAAAAATGCGCAATTTTGGGTTGATGTCGAACATGGATGGCTAAAGTTGCCAACGCCTATGATCTTCCTGCAAAGAAAATCATCTATACAGTTGGTCCAAAGTATGCCATGAAGTCATTACTACCGTGCTTGCCTAAAGCTTCTAATTGATAACGGGCTTCAAAGTATTGCTATAGACTGTATTTATACAGATGCGAAGAATTATCCATGTGAACCAGCTGCACATGTAGCTATAAGAACTGTGTGGCAGTTTCTTGGGAAGTAGAATGACAATGTTATATTTGTTGTTTTTTGCACTACCAGCACAATTGATACTGAGATGTATAAAAAGTGTTCAAACGCAACGAGGCTGAAATTTTACTAATATGCTTGGATTTGGTGAACTCTGATAAAGATTGTTTACTGTGGAGGTGTGGACATTAAGAGTCGTCCCTTCATGGTTGTTGCGGGGGATCACTTATTGCTCAGATCTTGAGAGATTTGTGCTTCAAGTGGTAAAAGAGTTTGAGCCAATAATACATAAGCCTTATACTATTGTATACTTTCATTCTGCTGCATCTCTGCAAGTGCAACAAGATTTTGGTTGGATGAAAAGATTACAACAAATACTTGGACAGAAACACCAACAAAACCTACATGTAATATATACCCTTCACCTAACTATTGGACTAAAAGTTGCAGTAGTAGGTCTACAGTTGCTTGTCAATAATGTGGTTTGGAAGAAAGTGGTATATGTCATTAGAAGGCTACAACTCTTTAGATATGTACCGCAAAAGCAGTTGACCATCCCAGATTTTGTGTTTCAATTGTCTCATTTCAACCATTAATCAAGATAAGTGAATAAGCATGAAGAAAAGCTCCAAAATATTCGAAGATTTCTCGTCGTTGAACAAGATCACTAAAGGAGATACACTCAATCTCAATTCTCCTGATACTTGCATCATGATAAGAATGAATATTTTTTGATATTATGTGATTAAGTGGGTGTTATTAAAATTAAGAATGCATACTATTTTTATGCAAGTACGACTTTAAAGTTTAAATTGATTACATTACTCTTTGTCATTACTTGTACATGCATATGCCTAATTTCTATTTTATATTGAACATGTTTTCACTCTTTGTTCATACACTTTGTATGATGATATAAACAAGTGTGTAAATCTGGGTTGATGTTCAAATATTATTGTTATTGTTATAAAGACATTTAAAATAAATTAGTGTCTTTAATAATTAGACAAATGGTTGTTTTGTCAAGTATACTTCATTAAACCTTTTTTTTACACTTTGCACAATAACATCTTTCAAATTATCATGTTAAATGAATTAACATAATTCACCTTCTTATGAATTTGAAAGTATTTTTTATCATGTTCTCTCCAATTATTTTGTAATATATTGAATAGCCTATACATAGCTTGTTGTCTAAGTATAATGTTTTGAATATGGCTTTTCAAAAAACCACAAAATTGAGTTTATAATGTGGCTTTTGAAAAAGATCCTTCTTCAACATATTTTAAATTTATATCCTTGTTTAGGATTCATTTTTGAAGGATTTCAACGAGAGAATATGTGTTTGGTCTTCATGAAAATGATTTTTGTCTCTTGTGGCTTTAAAACTCAAAACTATTCCAAAAAGATTATGCCATGAAAGTGAAAAATTGATATGTGAACATTTTGAAGCATATTAATATTTCCCTTTGCAAATGAGTCTTATTTGTTGCTTACTTCTTTTGTGAAAATTGATCTCAAGTGTTTAAATTTATTTTAAGCATGATAGATAAAAATAGCAACAATCAAAAAGTCTCATGAAAGTAAGCTTGAATATATGCCTTATAGTTTATTTGTGTGTTTACAAAAAACATTGGGAAAAACATTTCTTTAATGTGAGCAAATCCTTTGGCATATTTTTTATCATCCATTTAAAAATTCGTTTTTGAAAAATACAAACATTTTTAGCATAAGAATGTTTTGTAAAGAGAGAAATTATATCACATCCATCTTATTTCGCTTCCTTGTATGCGCTCATTCTCTCTAGTTTTAAAAATAAAAAAATGGATCTATTTCTAACAATAAGCTTGATCATATTCAAATTGAAAGGTGATCTCTTGTGAAAGAGGTCAAAGAGCAAAGTGAAATTTTCCTTGTTTTATGGAACTATGAAATATTAAAGAATGTTAATTTCATAATATTCAGGGGGAGTTTTTAAAATATTATTCTTCTTAAAATTGAAGTCTACTCATTGTTTTCTTTCTAAAAAATGAGAAGAATATATATATTCATTGACTATTTTTCAAAGTACGTTAAAATGCTTGCATACAATTATGTCATATTGTTGTTCTTATCATTATCCATATCTTGATTGCAATATTAACTACAATGATATGATCATCATACATGCTATGTTCTTTAATGCTAAATGCAAACTTGACTAGTTTATGCATTGGTCAACCACATGATTTCTATGTGTAGTGCACTCATGCTATTACTCCATTTTTTTTACTTCTATGTCTATTCCCCAACCTTTTTTATAGATGCCAAAAGGGGGAGAGAAATATAGATGGTAGGATGCAAAGTAATAAATGAAGAATGTTAAGAATTAACATCTTGCATATGTTTAGGGAGAGTTTAATTAAGATGCTAAGAATTAAACTCTTGCATATGTTTAGGGGGAGTTTAATTACATATCTATGAACATTCTTGCATTTTATTTATATCCATCCATAAAACTTATGATTTATTCAAAAGGTTTGTCATCATCAAAAAAGGGGAAATTGTTGAAGAAAACATATTTTTGATATATGTTTCATTGACAATAAACCTTATGAAATAAATGATTAAGTTTTATGAATGGTAGTCTACTAATGATTTCACTTAAGTTTTGTTTAAGGAACATGAACGCATAAGTGAACAAAGCAAGAATCCATTCACTTCATCAAAATAACTAATGTGATCAATTCCAATCAAAAGAAGCCATTCGAAGCACAAAGAAAAAAGGTCATGAACCAAGCTGCCCAAGCAAGACTGAACAGTCTCTAGAATGTCTAGAATTAACAATCAATCTCCAGCATGTTAATGATTCAAGGAAAGCTAAGAAATCAGCATAATAAAGAACACTCTTGACACAATCAGGAAAACAGAAAATGTTACCTGAAGCTGTCACCAGAGGATGAAGTCATTACCAGAGGATGACGACGTCATCAGAGGATGACGTCACCAGAGGATGACGACGTCACTAGAGGATGATGATGTCGCCAGAAGATAACATCACCAGAGGATACCTCAAGATAACGTCACCAGAGGATACCAGAGGATATGTCAAGAAGACGTCACCAGAGGATACCTCCAGAAGACGATACATCCAGAATACTTTCAGAGGATACCTCTAGAATACTATCAAACGATACCTCTAGAAAATACAATCAGAGGATACCTCCAGAAGACGATATTAGAGGATACCTCCAGAAAATACTATAAGAGGATACCTCAAGAAAATACTATCAGAGGATAATTCCAGAAAATACATTCAGAGGAAGAACCTGAAGGTGCAAACACGAGAAGGGGGGTTGAATTGTGTTTGTACTACTTGAATTATTTTTCTGTTTTTGATGATTATTTGAAATCTGAAATATAATCAAGTAGAGTTAGCAGTGGATAAAGTAAAATAAATAACACAAGGATTTATCCTGGTTCACCATTAACTAGGCTATATCCAGTCCCTTCACCTCGAAGGATTTTTCCACTAATTCAAAACCTTTGAATTACAACAACACTACTGACCCTCCAAGTCAGTCTTCCCAAACAGTCTAACAATCCTAAACTTTTGAGGAACACCACACCTTGACTTCACAAGTCAAGTCTTCTCCTACCAATCTGACAACCCCAAATTGCATAAGGAATTACAACACCTTGAATCTAATTGCTAAGTCACCTGCTACTTCTTCTGACTCTTCAGATTGTAGACTCTACTTCAACAATATAGATTTAACACAAGGGAACGAAAAACACCAGTACTTGCTTCTGGAAAGATGAAACTTACATTTAACCTCACTGAAAACTCGAGTGTTTGCTTTTGGAAGTTTATGACTCTTTCACTGATTTTCGATGCTAAGTATTCTGCCTTGAGCCTCATTTTATAGATGAGAATTAGGGTTTCTTCCATGATCAAATTTGAGTTGTATCTGTTCAGATTCTCTTGCAAAAATAACTTGGCCAATCTTGTTTCACTTAAATAAAAATCGTATATTTTTAGCTTCAGATTGCATTTGAAAATTCTGCTGACCAATCTTGTTTCTTTTAATTTCAAACCATATCTTTTTATGCTTCAGATTGCATTCAAATTTCTTCAAGTCTTTAGTAATTTTTGAATCAAATCCCCTTAATACTTTGATCAAATTTCTATCAAAATTTAATCAAGTCTTCTTCAAATTTTAATCAAGTTATCACTGATTTTCATCATGATTAAATTTGGACCGTATGATCTTCTGATTTCGACCAACTATGGACTTTACGATCTGATCTGCACCAATTATGTGATCCTCTGATTTCGGCCAACACTGGACCATATGATCTGATCTTCTGATCTCAGCCAATCACTGGACCATATGCTCTAATCTTCTGATCTTGGCCAACACTGGGCCATATGATCTGATCTTCTGATCTCGGCCAACACTGGGCCATGATGCTTAAATATGGACCATTGATCTGAACATTTTCCCTCTGATCTGGACCAAGTCTGGCTGAGTCTGGATTGAATCTGAATTAAATCTAGACTTATGATATTTTAATCTGGACATTTTATCCTCTAATCTGGATCAAGTCTAGATTAAATCTGGACAATCATTTCTTCTGATCTGGACTGAGTTTCATGCTCTGGACTATGCTATCTTCTGGTCTTGACCAAGTCATTTGTTCTAGACCAGTTATCTTCTACTCTGGACCAAGTCTGGATTAAGTCTGGACTGATTCTTATATTCATGACCAAGCTATCTTCTGGTCAGGATTGAGTCTGGACCAAGTATGACTTATGTCTCCTTCTGGTCTAGAACAAGTCTCACTCTGACAGGCTTCCTTCTGGTCTGGACCAAGTCTCCCTCTGGACTCTACTTCCTTCTGATCTGGGCCAAGGAAGATATCCTCTGATGATGCTATTTGTCCTTTGATATTTTACCTTTGATGACATCCTCTAATATCCTCTGGAGGTGTATCCTCTAGTGCCTTCAGGATGCATCCTCTAGAACCCTCTGGATGCATTATCTGGCCTAACCTTCTAGTGACATTTCTATCCTCTGGTTGCTTCCTCTGGATGTATCCTCTGGTGGTGTCATCCTTTGATTTTGCACAGCTTCTGATTTGTTCTTCTAATTCAACATACTATTTACATAAAATACTTTTGTTAACATCAAAACTAAGCATAGAACCAACTTGGTTCCAACAGAACCAAGTATGTTCTTGAACATCAGATGTCCATAATGATCTTCTGTAATTTAAAATTAAAATTATGGAATTAATATTAAATGTATTTTGGGGATATTTGTAAAATATTTAATATATGTATGTTTTGTGTGAATATATATATATATATTTAAATATTTATTTTGGAAGATGAATTAAGATTATTGGATGAAGAGTAAATTAATTTAATTACGAGTAATTAAATTATCGGACAATTAATTAAGGGATTATCGGCTAATTTCGACGAAACCGGTTAAGTGCTGAGGGTCCAGCAATATTTTAATATTATTTTTGATGAGGTGGCACCCACACATGCCTATATATAGGAGTGAGAAGGAAGAGCAAAGCCAGAAAACCTTTCCTCCTCCATACTGCATGTAACAGTAACCATCACCTTCCTCCTTCCATTCTGTTTCCAGTTCGTTTAAAAAAAAAAAAGAGTTCCTCAAAAGTGAGAAAGGATTTATCAGACCAAGTGTGTCGCCATTGGGAGCTCCGGTGTTGTTGGTTAAGAAGAAGGATGGAAGTTCACGCTTATGTGTGGATTATCGGCAACTTAACAAGGTAACTATTAAGAATCGTTATCCTTTACCACGCATCGATGATTTAATGGACCAATTGAGGGGAGCCGCGGTGTTTTCAAAAATAGATTTAAAGTCGAGATACCATCTGATTCGGGTAAGAGAAGGAGATATTCAAAAGACTGCTTTCAGGACCCGTTATGGACATTATGAATATCTCATTATGCCATTTGGAGTTACAAATGCACCAGCGATTTTCATGGACTATATGAACAGAATCTTTAGCCCATTTCTGGATAGATTTGTTGTGGTATTCATCGATGATATATTGATTTATTCAAAGGATGAAGAAGAACATGGAGAACATCTACGCCAAGTTCTTGAAGTCTTACACGAGAAGCAATTGTATGCTAATTTGTTGAAGTGCGAGTTTTGGCTAGAGAAAGTGAACTTCTTGGGACATGTGATAACAAAAGAAGGAATCGCTGTGGATCCGGAAAAGATTGAGACAATCCTTGCCTGGAAATAGCCCCAGACTATCACAGACATACGAAGTTTTGTCGGACTAGCAGGATACTACAGGAGATTTATTGAAGGATTTGCTAAGATTGTAGCTCCTTTGACACAACTCACCAGAAAGAATTAGCCGTTTGCATGGACAGAGAAGTGTGAGGAAAGTTTTCAGTTGCTTAAGGAAAAGTTGACAACCTCACCAGTATTTGTCTTGCCACAACCAGAAGAACCATATGAGGTTTATTGTGATGCATGTCACCAAGGTCTAGGATGTGTTTTGATGCAACACAAGAAAGTTGTAGCCTACGCCTCAAGGCAGTTGAAAACTCACGAACGAAACTATCCTACTCATGATTTAGAGCTTGCTGCAGTAGTGTTTGCCTAAAAGGTCTGGAGGTACTATTTATATGGATGCACGTTCACGGTGTTTAGTGACCATAAAAGTTTGAAGTATCTATTCGATCAGAAAGAATTGAACATGCGGCAGAGAAGATGGATGGAGACTCTCAAAGATTTTGATTTTTCATTGCAATACCACCCTGGAAAAGCCAATGTGGTGGCTGATGCATTGAGTCGGAAAAGTGTGTCAGTATCTTCAATTATAATGGTCAGACAACAAGAGTTGTGGGAAGCATTTAGAGATCTACACTTGGACGTAGAGTTTGCACCCGGAGTTTTAAAGTGTGGAATGATAAAAGTTTCGAGTGGACTACTTGAGGAGATTGCCAATTTGCAAGACGACGCATTGATCCAAGAGAAGAGGAACCTGATAGCCCAAGGAAAGACGACTGAGTTCAGGATCGGACCAGATAATATTCTGAGATGTAATGGAAGAGTTTGTGTACCGGAAGTTGCAGATATGAGAAGAATGATTTTGGAAGAGGCTCATAAGAGCAAATTGAGTATTCATCCTGGAGCGACCAAGATGTACCAGGACTTGAGACAGAATTACTGGTGGCCAGGAATGAAAAGAGACGTAGCAGAGTATGTATCGACTTGTTTAACTTGTCAGAAAGCGAAAGTGGAACATCAACGGCTTGCTGGAATGTTGCAACCTTTGGATATACCAAAATGGAAGCGGGATAGCATTTCCATGGATTTTATAACATGATTGCCCAAGACAAGGAAAAAGAATGATTCGATTTGGGTAATAGTGGATCGATTGACAAAATCCGCACATTTCTTACTGGTAAGGACCACTTATAAAGTAGATAAACTGACAGAAATCTACATTGCTGAGATTGTGAGATTACACGGAGTTCCATCGAGTATTGTATCGGACCGTGATCCAAAGTTCACATCTCATTTTTGGGGAGCACTGCATGAAGCATTGGGAACGAAACTGAAATTGAGTTCCGCTTACCATCCACAAACAGACGGACAGACTGAGAGAACAATTCAGTCCTTGGAAGATCTATTGAGAACATGTGTGTTGGATGATAGAGGAAACTGGGATGAGGTGTTGCCATTGATTGAGTTTACTTACAACAACAGTTTTCACGCAACTATTGGAATGGCACCCTATGAGGCTTTGTATGGACGCAAGTTCAGATGCCTTTATGCTGGTATAAGGACGGAGAAATCATGATTGTTGGACCTGAGATGGTGGAACAGACTACAGAGAAAATCAAGAGGATACAAGAGAAAATGAAGATTTCACAAGTGGTCAGAAGAGTTATGCGGACAAGCGTCGCAGACCTTTAGAATTCGAGCAGGGTGATCATGTATTTCTAAGGGTCACGCCTACAACTGGAGTTGGCAGAGCTATTAAGTCGAGGAAGTTGACTCCGAAATTTATTAGACCATACCAGATTACTGCACGAATCGGACCACTGGCTTATCGGATTGCTTTACCTCTCATACTGTCCAATATTCACGACGTATTTCACGTGTCACAGTTATGAAAATACATTTCGGATCCGTCACATGTAATCGAGCCAAACACAATTCAACTGAAGGATAACCTGTCATTTGAATTAATTCCCGTAAGAATTGAAGATAGGAAGATTAAACAGTTGAGGAACAAGGAAGTCCCACTAGTCAAAGTGATTTGGAATCCGACTACGGGAGACACAACTTGGGAACTGGAGAGTAAGATGAGGGAACAATATCCTCAGTTGTTTATCGACATGTAGTTTCGAGGACGAAACTAATTTAAGGGGGGTGGTAATGTAAGACCCTTAAATTTAAAATTAAAATTATGGAATTAATATTAAGTGTATTTTGGGGATATTTGTAAAATATTTAATATATGTATGTTTTGTGTGAATATATATATATATATATATATTTAAATATTTATTTTGGAAGATGAATTAAGATTATTGGATGAAGAGTAAATTAATTTAATTACGAGTAATTAAATTATCGGACAGTTAATTAAGGGATTATCGGCTAATTTCGACGAAACCGGTTAAGTGCTGGAGGGTCCAGCAATATTTTAATATTATTTTTTATGATGTGGCACCCACACATGCCTATATATAGGACTGAGAAGGAAGGGCAAAGCCAGAAAACCTTTCCTCCTCCATACTGCATGTAACAGTAACCATCACCTTCCTCCTTCCATTCTGTTTCCAGTTCGTTTAAAAAAAAAAAGAGTTCCTCAAAAGTGAGATTACTTGGAAATCCAAGCACCGAAACACCAAGTACCCATAACGAAAGTTGTTCCTCTCCTCATTACGGAGCCAGAGAACCCACTTTGGTAGCAGCAAACGCAAAACGGGAACTTTGCCGATTTTGACGCATAAACGTAAACGGGAGCAGAAACGCAACAAGGGTAAGGGGCACCTTCCACTTTCTAGTTCGCATTTTAGGGCTGTAAATGCATGTTTGATGTGTGATCATATTTTAGTTTCTGGTTTGAAAAACGAAACTATTGTGCATGTTGTTATAAAATGCGAAAAATGGATCCTGTTGATGTTTGATGATTCTGTGATGTTACTGTTTTGTCTGATATAACATTGCTGTTTTGGTTGTGTGGGAATACTGGAAAATGCTTTGCATGTTGTTTTGGTTGTGTAAGAATACTGGAAAATACTTTGCATGTTGTTTTGAGAAATGATCAAAATGTAAACGTTGAAAAATGTCTGTTTGTTGTGGTTAACATTCTGTTTTGGGTGGTTTAAGCAAAACTGTGATGATGTTCTCGTGTTGGTGATTTTGTTTCTGTTATGTTGAGAACAATCTGGTGTTAATGATGGTTTTCAAAGAAAAGAATGAAGGTGCAAACACGAGAAGGGGGGGTTGAATTGTGTTTGACTAACTTGAATACTTTTCCGGTTTTTACACTTTTATAACAAAACTTGATGTATGAATAAAAACAGAGTTAGCAGCGGATATAAAGTAAAAATAAAACACATAATTTTTATACTGGTTCACCGCTAACGAGGCTACGTCCAGTCCCTTCACCTTGAAGGATTTCAGTAATTCAAACCATGAATTACAACAATTCCACTAACCCTCCAAGTAAGTCTTCTCAAACAGTCTAACAATCCTAGACTCTTGAGGAATACAACACCTTGACTTCCTAAGTCAAGTCTTCTCCTGCCAATCTGACAACCCCAAACTGTAGAAGAAATTACAACGCCTTGAATCTAATTGCCAAATAATCTGCTACCCCTTCTGACTCACTTAGATTGTAGACTCTACTTCAACAACTTAGATCTAACACAAGGGAAAGAAAATAACACGAATGCTTGCTTCTTGAAAGCTGGAACTCATAATTAACCTCACTGAAAACTTGAGTGTTTGCGTTGGAAGTGTATGACTCTTTTGTGATTTTCGATGCTAAGTATTCTACCTTGAGCCTCCTTTTATAGATGCAGATTAGGGCCTCTTCCAAGCTTAATTTCGAGCTGAATCTTGCTGGATTCTCTGGCAAAACTATCTTGACCAATTGGGCTTTATTTAAATAAAAAACATATCCTTTTTAAGCTCCAGATTTTCTTTCAAACATAACTGGCCAATCATGTCTTTAGATTCTTCCCGCCAACAGCCCCTGAGTTCCACAATACCTCACTTTATTTTTGTAACAAATCTTTTCAATACTTTGATCAAAATAAATTAAAATCTCCACCGTTAATCCTCCTGATTAAATCTGGACCATTTGATCTTCTGCGTTAGTCCACATCTGGACCATACTAAGTGATATGTTGTGATCCTCTGATTTCGGCCATCCCTGGACCATACTTCCTAACCTTCTGATCTCAGCCATCCTGGTCTAGCAAACTGATCTGTTGTGATCCTCTGATCTCGGCCACTGCTGGACCACACATCCTGACCTTCTGATTTCGGCCAACACTGGGCCATGGTCTGATCTTCTGATCTCGGCCAACACTAGGCCAAATACTTAAATCTGAACCATTGATCTGAAAATCTTCCCTCTGATCTGAACCAATTCTAGACTTGGTCTGGATTAAACTGAAATTAAATCTGGACAAATAATATTTCAATCTGGACATTTTACCTTCTGTTTTGGATCAGTTCTGGATCAATTCTGGAGATCATTTCTTCTGGTATGAACTTAGTTTCATACCCTGAACCATGCTATCTTCTGGTCTGGGTCAAATCTGGATTAATTCCTTTGTCCTGGACCCATTTATTTATCCTCTAATTAAGTTTGGATCAAGTCTAGGCTGTTTATCATTCCACTGCCAGGCCATCTTCTGGTCAGAATAACTTCTGGAATAAATCTGA
Source organism: Cicer cuneatum (assembly GCA_037974295.1). Classification (NCBI taxonomy): domain Eukaryota; kingdom Viridiplantae; phylum Streptophyta; class Magnoliopsida; order Fabales; family Fabaceae; genus Cicer; species Cicer cuneatum. Next base: position 26,130,479 of record JBBPBO010000005.1, read on the forward strand.
CATTTGACATATTCTGGTCTGGAACAACTCTCCCTATGGCAGGCTTCCTTCTGGTCTGGACCAGGTCTCCTTTTGACTTTGGTTCCTTCTGATCTGGGCCAACAAAGATATCTTCTGGTGATGTTTTGACATCCTGGAGTATCTTCTAGTAGCTTCAGGATTCAATCTTTGGAACACTTTGATCTTCTGCTTCTTATTACTTCAGCTTCTGGTGACATTTGATTTAATAATTCAAGGTTCAAAATAAGATTACATGGAGTGCTTCTGTAAACATCAAAATCCTAAGTACTTAGAACCAACTTGGTTCCAACAATCTCCCCCTTTTTTATGATGACAAAACCTTAACTTATTTTGCTAGCTTTTAACTCGACGACTTGAATTACTCCCCCTCAGACCAATCTCTCCCCCTAAGTCTGATAATGACTTTTTCTTCTCATTTTCAACTCCTTCTCTTTTCACTCTTTCTTTTCTTCTATTCTCCTATCCTTTTCAACTCCTTCTTTATTCTCTCTTTCTTTTCTCCCTTCACATAACCTCTCCTTTCAACTCCTTCCTTTTTTTTTCACTCTTTCTTTTTCTCTCTCCCTATTTCCTCTCATTTTCAACTTCTTCTCTTTTTCTCTCTCCCTGATTCTTCTCCTTTTCAACTCCTTCTTTTTTCATCTCTTTCTTTTTCACTCCTCCTTTCTTTTTATCTCTCTCTTTCTACTTATTTCTCCTTTTTCTCTCTCTCTCTCTCTCCCCTTTTTGTCATCAGCCGAAAAGAGGTCCTACTATTTTTGTATTTTTTGTTTTTCTCTTTACAAATTACAGAAAGTAAAACAGAAAATAAAAGACAGAAAATAAAATTACAAGAAATTTAAAAACTCCTAAGATGACTACTTGAGCTAGTCAGATATGGAGGTAATGCTGAGATGGTTCTTGATGAACTCAAACCTATCTTCTGGTATTGCTTTGGTGAAGATGTCAACCCATTGATGATCAGTGTCCACAAACTGGATGCTTAAAGTCCCTTTTTGAACGGTCCCTAGTGAAATGGTGTTTTATTTCAATGTGTTTGGCTCTAGAGTGTAAGATAGGGTTCTTGGTTAGGTTTATGGCTGAAGTGTTATCACAGAACAAAGGCATATTGGTTTCAAAGATGTTGTAATCTTCAAGTTGATGTTTCATCCAGAGTAACTGTGAACTACATCCTGCTGCTGATATATACTCAGCTTCAACTGTTGACATGGCAATGGTGCTTTGTCTTTTGCTTGACCAAGAGATCAAATTATCACCTAAGAAAGTGCAGTTGCCACTTGTACTTTTCCTTTCCAGCTTGTCTCCAGCATAGTTGGAATCACAAAAACTTCTGAGTTTGTAGGTGGAGGTTTTCTTGTATAACAAAGTAAGGTTGGTGGTTCCTTTAAGGTATCTCAAAATTCGTTTGACAACAGTTAAATGGGATTCCCTAGGGTCAGCTTGAAAACGGGCACAGACACAAACACTAAACAAAATGTTAGGTCTAGAAGCAGTTAAATAAAGAAGGGATCCAATCATACCTCTGTATGTTTTCTGGTCTACCTTTTGGCTGGTTTCATCTTTCTCAAGTGAGCAGGTTGGGTGCATGGGGGTGGCCATAGGCTTACATTCAGTCATTTTGAACTTTTTAAGAAGTTCTTTAGTGTATTTAGATTGGTGAATGAGTATACCTGATTTACCTTGATGAATCTAAATTCCCAGGAAGAACTTAAGTTCTCCCATCATGCTCATTTGGAACTCTTTCTGCATTAGGTCAGAAAACTCTTTGCACAAAGTTCCATTAGTTGATCCAAATATGATATCATCAACATAAACTTGAATAATCAAAATATCATTTTAATGGATTTCCTAAATAGAGTATTATCAATCTGACCTCTATTAAATTCATTCTTAAGCAGAAAGTTACTAATTCTGTCATACCATGCCCTTGGTGCAAACACGAGAACAAGGGGTTGAATTGTGTTTGACTTAACTTGAATACTTTTCCTGTTTTAATACTTTCAAAACAAAACTTGATGTATAATTAAAACAGAGTTAGCAGCGAATTAAAATAAAAATAAAAACTCACAGATTTTATACTGGTTCACTGTTAACGAGGCTACGTCCAGTCCATTCGCCTTGAAGGATTTCACTAATTCAACCTTGAATTACAACCTTGCTACTGACCCTCCAAGTCAGTCTTCTCAAATAGTCTAACAATCCTAGACTTCTTTGAGGAAAAACAACTCCTGTTCTTCAGCCAATCTGACACCCCAGATTGTAGAAGAATTCACAACACTATGAATCTAATTGCTAAGTACTTTGCTACCCTTTCTGAATCCCTCAGTTTGTAGACTCTACTTCAACAACTTAGATACAACCCTATCTGATTGCCAAGTAACCTGCTACGTCTACTGACTCCCTCAAATTGTAGACTCTACTTCAACAACTTAGATTTGCCACAGTGGAAAGAAAATAACCGAGTACTTGCTTCTTGAAAGCTGAAACTCACAATTGACTTATATGAAAATTTGAGAGTGGTTGCTTTGGAAGTGTATGACTCTTTTGTGATTTTTGATTCTAAGTAATCTGCCTTGAGCCTCCTTTTATAGATGCTGATTAGGGCCTCTTCAGATGCTTAAATTCGAGCTGAATCTTGCTAGATTTTCTGGCAAAAATATCTTGACCAATTGGGCTTCAATTAATTAAAACACATATCTTTTTAAGCCTTAGATTTCTTTCAAAAATTTACTGGCCAATCAAATTCTTTCATTGCTTCCCGCCACAGCTCCTGAATTCCATGCTACTCCACTTTATTTTTATAACAAATCTTTTGTAATACTTTGATAAAAATAACATAAGATCTTCACTTTAATCCCCATGATCAAATCTGGACCCTTGGATCTTCATGCGATATTCCAAAACTGGACCAGCCTAATTGATATGCTGTGATCCTCTTATTTCGGCCATTCCTGGACCACTCTTCCTAAACCTCTGATCTTCTGATTTCGGCCTTCCCTGGACGCGCACCTGATATACTAAAATCCTCTGAATTCGGCCTTTGCTGGACTGCACAATCTGTCCCTCTGATTTCGGCCACCACTGGGCCATGGTCTGATTTTCTGATCTGGACCATCACTGGACCAAATAATTATTTCTGAACCATTGATCTGGAAGTTTTTACTCTGATCTGGACAGATTCTGGACTTTGGTCTGGAACAAACTGAAATTAACTTGAACAAAAAATATTTCAGTCTGGACATTTTACCTTTAATTTTGGACCAGGTCTGGATTGATTCTGGAACTCATTTCTTTTGGTCTGGACTTAGTTCCATGCCCTGAATCATGCTATCTTATGGTCTGGGCCAAATCTGGATTGACCTTCTTGTTCTGGACTCATAAACATACCTTCTGGTCAAGTCTGGAACAAGTCTGGACTGTGTAATTTTTCACTGCCAGGCCATCTTCTGGTCAGAATAAATTCTGGAATAAAATGGATATTTTGATTCCTGTTTGTCTAGAACAACTCTCCTTCTGGCAGGCTTTCCAATGGTATGATCCATGTTTCATTCTGATTTTTATTCCTTCTGATCTAGGCCATCAAAGATATCTTCTGGTCATGTTTTGACATTCCTGGAGTATCTTCTGGTCATTCCAGAATTCATTTTTCTGGAATCCTTTGATCACTACTTCTGATTCCTTTAGTTTCTGGGGCATTTACCTTAATAATTCAAAGTATAAAATAAGTTCACATAGAGTACATTTGTAAGCATCAAAATCCTAAGTACTTAGAACCAACTTGGTTCCAACAACTAAGTCTGTCATACCATGCCCTTGGTGCTTGTTTTAAACCATATAAAGATTTCTTAAGTTTAAAAACATGGTCTGGAAAATTAGAATTTTCAAATCCAGGGGGCTGTTTGACATAGACTTCCTCACTTATGTAGCCATTTAAGAATGCACTTTTAACATCCATTTGATACAGCATTATATCATGATTAGCAGCAAATGATAAAAGAATTCTAATTGCTTCTAACCTGGCCACTGGAGCAAAAGTCTCAGTGTAATCGATACCTTCCTGTTGACTGTATCCTTGAGCTACTAATCTGGCTTTGTTCCTTACCACTTCACCTTTTTCATTAAGTTTATTCCTTAATACCCACTTGGTTCCAATAATGTTTTTGTTTGGTTTGGGTACCAGATCCCAAACATCATTCCTTTGGAATTCATTCATCTCTTCTTGCATTGCAAGTATCCAACCTTCCTCTGTCAAAGCTTCATCAATATTGCTTGGTTCAATTGTTGAGAGTAAACCAAACAGACTGGTTTCTCTACTTGATGATCTGGTCTTTAAAGGTTCTGCTGCACTTCCAATAATGAGAGATTCTGGATGTGAGGACTTGTACTTCCATCCATTCTGTCCCTCTGACTTGTTTTCAGAGTTAGCATGTTCTTCTTCATCTTGATCTTTCTCAGATTCTGCTTTTGGTTCAGCTTATGGTTCTTGTGCCTCTGGTTCACCTGCAATTTCCTCATCTTGCTTTGACTTTTCAGAGTCAAGCTGTTTATCATCAAACTTAATGTGGATTGATTCTTCCACAGTGTTAGTTTCTTTGTTAAACACCCTATAAGCTTTTAATCTCTTAGAGTAGCCAATAAAGATACACTTTTGAGATCTAGAATCAAACTTAGCTAGGTTATCTTTAGTGTTCAACATAAAACAGATGCAGCCAAATTGCTTAAAGTAGGAAATATTGGGTTTCTTACCTTTCCACAGTTCATAGGGAGTTTTATTTAAGATGGACCTGATGTAGACTCTATTCTGAATGTAGCACGCTGTGTTGACAGCTTCTTCCCAAAGGTAGGTGGCAACCTTCATATCATTCAACATGGTTCTGGCCATCTCCTGCATTGATCTGTTCTTCCTTTCTACCACTCCATTCTGTTGAGGTGTTCTGGGGGATGAGAAGTTGTGAGAGATGCAATTCTCATCACAGAATTCTTCAAAATACTTGTTCTCGAATTCACCTCCATGATCACTTCTGATGGTTATGATCTTAATACCCTGTTCATTCATAACTTGCTTACAGAAAGAAATAAACACTTTGTGAGATTCATCTTTGTTCAAAAATTTTACCCAAGTCCACCTTGAGTAATCATCAACAATCACAAAACCATATTTCTTACCACTGAGGGAAGCTGTTTGAACAGGACCAAACAGATCTAAGTGAAGCAGTTCAAGAGGTTGAGAGGTAGAAACACATTTTTTAGTTTTAAATAGACAAGGGAGAAGAAGTGTTACCAACAGTTCCTATACCAATAATCTGACCTTTCTGGTTTCCTCCAAAGGAAACTTTGCCTCCATTCTTCATAGTCAGATCCAGAAACATAGATTTATCTCCTGTCATGTGCTTGGAGCAGCCACTGTCAAGATACCAAGTTTTGTGTTGCTGATCAGAGCTTGCCTTTTCTCTATCGAAGTTAGACTCAGACTCAGATTCAGACTTAGCTTCTGTTCGAGCCATCAGAGCTAGTTCTTCTTCTAGCCTGTTTGAGCAGTTTCCTTTATTATGCTTTGGTTGATAAATCATGTTCCTTTGATGATTCTGGAACATGTTTTGATTCTGGTAATTTTGGTGAATCCAGTGATTCTGATAACCTTGATAATTTTGGTGATTCTGGTGATTTGGGTGAATCTGGTGGTTCTAATGAATTTGGTAGCACTGATTCTGATTCTGGTTCCAGTATTGGTTCTGGTTCCAGTGTTGGTTCAGGTTCCAGTTTGTGTGCTTCTGATACTAGTTCCAGTTCTGGTTCTGGTTCTGGTTCCAGTTTTGATTCTGGTTCTGATTTTGATTATGATTCCGGTTCTGGTTGAGTTGACCAGACCTTTTTCCATCAGACTCAGATTGCCTTTGTCTTGTTGTAGCAGGAACATAAACCTTCTTCTGCTTGTGCATAGCCAACATCCATTGTCCACGCACCATTGTTGGTGTCTCCTTCTGGTTGCTCAGAATATCTGCAACATAGACAATTTGATCTTTTGGTACCCAGAACTGATTGGGTCCAGGTTTGTTAGTCTTAACAGCTCTCTGATCTTGTTCAGATTTTAGTGGACAAGATAGTTCAGAGTGACCTTTCTTAGCACAAACAATACATAAAATATCAGAATGAATAACTTTACTTTTAGCAATCAATTTTGTAAAATCAAGACCTCTCTTTCCAGTGTTACTGTTTCCATAAATCATAGATGCATATTTACTTCTTTCCATTCCATTGGAAATAAAGTTTTGAAAAAATTGGTCATGCATATCAGATTCACAAACAGTTTTGGAAGTGGAACAAACATTGCTTTTGAGAGTTTGGTTTTCAGATTTTAGTCTTGCAACTTCAGTTTTGAAATCCTTGTTTTTAGTTGCATACTCAGAATTTTGATTCTTTAAAACTTGGACCTCTTTGGTCAGATTTTTCTTATCTTCCCTAAGAGTTTTCAGTTTTAAAGCCATCTTATTATTTGCATTTAAAAAATCTTTTAAAGTGTCAGAGACAGAATTGCTTCCTCTGAATCTGTTCCAGAGCCTGAACTGTATCCAGAACATGAGTTGGTATGAGCCATCAGAGACAGAATTGCTTCCTCTGATGTGCTTCCAGACTTGCTTGAATGACTTATTCGTTCATTCTTCCTTCTTCCTGATTTCCTTCCTGAAATCATGCCTTTATGAGGTCCAGAAGTAGACCTAATGTGTACCATCATTGCTGGTTCGGCCTCTTCTTCATCAGACAATTCTTCTTCTGATTCTGATACATCCCAGGCAGCCATCAAACCCTTCTTTCTGTATCTGGAACTCTTCTTGTGCTGTTTGCCTTTTGTCCAGATTTGGACATTCTGACTTGATATGTCCAGGTTTATTGCATCCATAACAAACAATACTCTTCTTGTCAGATTCTTCCTTTCCTTTGTTGTTATGTTTCTTCTTGAAGCTTCTTCTCTTCCTATTTTCCTAGATCTTAACCATCTTTTTGTTTAAGTAAGCCATATCATCACATTCACTGTCACTATCCTCTGATTCTGATGCTGCCCTTGCAGCTTTCTTCTATTTCGACTTCAGGGCCATATTCTTCTTCTTCTTCTTTGGTTCATCTGCTTCTAGTTCTATTTCATGAGACCTGAGTGAGCTGATCAGATCTTCAAGTTTTAAGGTATTCAGATCCCTAGCTTCCTGTACTACAGTAACCTTTGGTCTCCATTTGGATGGTAAGCTTCTGAGGATCTTCTTTAGATGATCTGCAGTGGTGTAGCTTTTCTTTAACACTTTTAAACCTGATACCAGAATCTGGAATCTGCTGAACATTGCTTCAATGTCTTCTTCCTCTTCCATCTTGAACAGCCCATACTGTTTGACCAGTATGTTAGCCATTGCTTCTTGAACCTGCTGGCTTCCTTCATAGGTCAGAACCAGACTGTCGAATATGCTCTTTGCTGTTTCTTTATCTATGCATCTGTCAAATTCCTTGAATGTGATGGCACTGATCATGATGTTTCTGGATTTGTGATGAAGTTTGTATAACCTGCTCTGATCTGGTTTCATATCATCCATGTCTAGTTCTTTAGTTGGATCTTCTAGATCAGTAGGTGCAGTGTATACTTTGACTACCATCTTCCATAATTTAGGATCTTGAGATATGAAGAAACTTCTCATTCTGTCCTTCCAATACTCAAACCTTTCCCCATCAAACAGTGGTGGTCTGTTGATGTTGCCTCCCAGTTCATCTCTGGATTCTGCCATGTTGAACCCCTTGGACCTTTCCTCAAACACTGTTAAGTGCTCAGCCTTGAGACCGAGCTCTGATGCCAATTGAAGGTGCAAACACGAGAAGGGGGGGTTGAATTGTGTTTGACTAACTTGAATACTTTTCCTGTTTTTACACTTTTAAAACAAAACATGATGTATGAATAAAAACAGAGTTAGCAGCGGATATAAAGTAAAAATAAAACACAGAATTTTTTATACTGGTTCACCGTTAACGAGGCTACGTCCAGTCCCTTCACCTTGAAGGATTTCACTAATTCAAACCTTGAATTACAACAGTTCCACTAACCCTCCAAGTCAGTCTTCTCAAACAGTCTAACAATGCTAGACTCTTGAGGAATACAGCACCTTGACTTCCTAAGTCAAGTCTTCTCCTGCCAATCTGACAACCCCAGATTGAAGAAGGAATTACAACGCCTTGAATCTAATTGCCAAGTAATCTGCTACCCCTTCTGACTCCCTTAGATTGTAGACTGTACTTCAACAACTTAGATCTAACACAAGGGAAAGAAAATAACACAAGTGCTTGCTTCTTGAAAGCTGGAACTCACAATTAACCTCACTGAAAACTTGAGTGTTTGCTTTGGAAGTGTGTGACTCTTTTGTGATTTTCAATGCTAAGTATTCTGCCTTGAGCCTTCTTTTATAGACGCAGATTAGGGCCTCTTCCAAGCTTAATTTCAAGCTGAATCTTGTTGGATTCTCTTGCAAAAATATCTTGACCAATTGAGCTTTATTTAAATAAAAAACATATCTTTTTTAAGCTTCAGATTTTCTTTCAAAAATAACTAGCCAATCATGTCTTTAGATTCTTCCCGCCAACAGCTCCTGAATTCCACAATACCTCACTTTATTTTTGTAACAAATCTTTTCAATACTTTGATCAAAATAAATTAAAATCTCCACCGTTAATCCTCCTGATTAAATCTGGACCATTTGATCTTCTGCGCTAGTCCACATCTGGACCATACTAAGTGATATGTTGTGATCCTCTGATTTCGGCCATCCCTGGACCACACTTCCTAACCTTCTAATCTTGGCCATCCTGGTCTAGAAAACTTATCTGCTGTGATCCTCTGATCTCGGCCACTATTGAACTACACATCTTGACCTTCTGATTTCGGCCAACACTGGGCCATGGTCTGATCTTCTGATCTTGGCCAACACTGGGCCAAATACTTAAATCTGAACCATTGATATGAAAATCTTCCCTCTGATCTGGACCAATTCTGGACTAGGTCTGGATTAAACTGAAATTAAATCTGGACAAATAATATTTCAGTCTGGACATTTTACCTTCTATTTTGGATCAGTTCTGGATCAATTCTGGATATCATTTCTTCTGGTATGAACTTAGTTTCATACCCTGAACCATGCTATCTTCTGGTCTGGGTCTAATCTAGATTAATTCCTTTGTTCTGGACCCATTTATTTACCCTCCGATTAAGTCTGGATCAAGTTTGGGGTGTTTATCATTTCACTGCCAGACCATCTTCTAGTCAGAATAACTTCTGGAATAAATCTGACATTTGACATATTCTAGTCTGGAACAATTCTCCCTATGGAAGGCTTCCTTCTGGTCTGGTCCAGGTCTCCTTCTGACTTTGCTTCCTTCTGATCTGGGCCAGCAAAGATATCTTCTGGTGATGTTTTGACATCCTGGAGTATCTTCTGGTAGCTTCAGGATTCAATCTCTGGAACACTTTGATCTTCTACTTCTTGTTACTTCAGCTTTTGGTGACATTTGATTTAATAATTCAAGGTTCAAAATAAGATTACATGGAGTGCTTTTGTAAACATCAAAATCCTAAGTACTTAGAACCAACTTGGTTCCAACAAAGGATTAAAAATGGTGGAAGTGTTTTCTGGAAAATCTGTTGTTGATGAAAAACGTCTTGAGTTTTGTGGTTTCAAAAGAATAGTGATTTTATTTTGGTGTTGTGTTGGTTTTTCAAAGAAAAGAATTTGAAAATGTGTTGAAGTTTCAGGAAAATTTCACTGAATTCGAAGGTGTATTCGAATACGGAATGAGTGTACTCGAATACAGCCTGCAAAACTTCAGTTCTATTAAAAATTTTGAACTTGTATTCGAATACGAGCCTCTGTATTCGAATACAGATAAGGGATTTTTGCTTCTGACTTAGCCTCTGTATTCGGCTACGACCCTGTCGTATTCGAATACAGGACTGCAATTTTTGCCACTGTATTCGCATCTGTATTCGACTATGACAGACTCGTATTTGAATACAAAATGCTGATTTTTCACTATTTTTGCCTCTGTATTCGAATACAAGGGAGCTGTATTCAAATACAGCTTGTTTTTTTTCAAAAATTTCAGTTTTAAACAATGGTTTATGAACTTAAAGAATTGGGAAAACATTGGGAAGGTTTGTAATGAATTAAAATGGAGTTTTTGGGATGGTTTGAAGTGGTGATGATGAAGTTTTTGAGATCTTTACTGATATTGTGAAAAATGCTGATTTTGCACTGTGTTAGCTTCTGTATTCGAATACAAGGAAGCTGTATTCGAATACAGATTTGTTTTTTTCCAGAAAACTCAATTTTAAACATGTGTTTATAAACATTAAGAGCTGGGGAAACATTGGGGAGACTTGTGATGAATTAAAATGGGGTTTTGAGATAGTGTGAAGTGGTAATGATGTGGTGCTTGAATATTTTTGTTGATGTGATGATAATGAAATTATTTGGGTTGAGATGGTTTTGGGGAAGTGATGGAATGACTGAATTTTTCTGATGTTTGCATACTGTTTTCAGTGAAGAGAAAACATTGCATGTTCATGCATTGCATAGTCAGGTGGTGACCGCGATAGGCCACAAAGTTGATGCGGTGACCGTGATGGGCCGCGAAGTTAAGTAGTAACCATGGGTTATAGAATAGTTCCGCGTGTATTAGACGGTCTGTTCTATCCGGGGTCAGAGTAGTTCCGCGTGTATTAGACGGTCTATTCTACTCGGGCTACATGTCCATGCATTGCATAGTCAGGTGGTGACCGCGATAGGCCACAGAGTTGATACGGTGACCGTGATGGGCCGCGAAGTTAAGTAGTAACCATGGGTTATAGAATAGTTCCGCGTGTATTAGACGGTCTGTTCTATCCGGGGTCAGAGTAGTTCCGCGTGTATTAGACAGTCTATTTGTAACACCCCGAGTTTAAAACACAGCGCGGGTGCATTTTTTTTTTAAATTAATAATTAAAATGAGTTTTACCCAAATTTATTTCAAAAGAATTAAAATAAAGTTTTTCGTAATATAGTACGTTATTGATTAATCGATGAACGTAAACCAAATACTTCATTAGGATTATCACTAAGTACTTATCTTGGAAATTAACTTTTAAACATTAATACATCCCAAAATATCATTGTCATAATACATCAATAGTAAATATCAGAGTACATGGTTCAGCGGAAAATAGTACAGAATTTCCAAAATAAGACAAATTACAATTTCAACCCAAAACCTAATACAATAAGTCTAACTGATCATGCGCTGAAGCTGCAGTAGCACGGATTCCCTCCGCATCCCACGCAAGTCTCCTCTGACTCTGCAGCTCGCTTTGACGTAACCTCCTCTTCTTCCTCGTCATAGAGAGAGGGGTCGGTCTCCTCCGAAGTCAAGTCAATACACACTCGTGGCCGCTTTGGCGGTGCCGGAATCTCGTAGCAGTCATCGGAAATCCTAGATGGACCCGGAATCTCAGTCGCTACTGGTCTCAGCTCTTCACGCTTCTCCACCGCATCAGACTCCTGTATCTCCCTTCTAATCTCAGGATTGGGAGTCACCACTCCTACAGTGGCCTCCGCCTTAACCCTCTCAGCCGACTCCTCCGCGTCGTCAAAAACTCTGTGCTCGCGTGTGTGCGCTCTACGAAGTCTTCCATGCCATCAGTTCTACTTGTCCGCTCCAGCCACCCCGTATACGTCGCTCTGCTTGAGAGGGGGTCAAAAGCCCAAGCAGTGCGCGAGTAGCGATCAAGGAAATTCAACGACGTTTCCGTCGTTCGGGTGCCCACGGGCGGCGTGGGTTTAAGAAGCATCTGATGGCAAAGCCCAAAGTCCACAATATAATGGCAAGGGGGTCACCAACCGAAAATAACAAACATTCACATAGCATGTATTGCACAACAACATCTAATCATGGCATAATTTATGATGATGAGGAAAATAATAATGCCCTTTGGAAATTTATGACTTTCATGCCTTTTCAAAATAGCAGTTAATGATTATGAATATGCGGTAAGTACAGCCAACACGTCAACAAAACACAAACATAAATTTAGAAATTTCAGATTTTTAACAGCACTCACACGCATTAATTTCCAACATTCATCATATAAACAATCATGACACAACGGTCAAATCCCACAATGTAATGCATATATGCTCATGCATAATTTTCTTGGAATCACCAAGGTGCAGTCGCTTGACAGACCAGCACATCTCAACGGCCCTCATGACCAGGGTGCAATCGCTCAACAGATCAGCACCAGTGCAGACGCTTAACAGTCCAGCACATCGTGCAGTCGCTCAACAGACGAGCACATTTGACATCACCCAAGGTACAATCGCTCAACAGATCAGTACCTAGTGCAGACGCTCAACAGTCCAGCACTCGTGCAATCGCTCAACAGATCAGCACGGGGTTGCGCATTTCAGGGTACAGACGCTCAACAGTCCAGCACTTATATACCAAAGTACAATCGTTCAACAGATCAGTACTTAGTGCAGACACTCAACAGTCCAGCACTCGTGCTATCGCTCAACAGATCAACACGTGGTTGCGCATTACTCTGTGGCCCATCGCGGGTACCACTTGACTATGCAATGCATGAATATGCAGTGTTTCATTTCTCTAGAAACAGAATGCAAAACAGAAATTCATGCCTCTCAATCATATTCAAATATTTCAGCACAATCATACATAACAACATCACAATCATGAATTAACAGTGGATTAATCATTCACACTTTGAAATGTTTTCCCAACCTCTCAAAAATTCAAACACAGGATTAAAACTGGGATTTTTTTGAGATTTACGAATCTGTATTTGAATACAACTCTTTTGTATTCGAATACAGAAGCCAAAAACAGTGCAGATTCACACTCTGTATTCGAATACAGCCCTCTGGTCTTCGAATACAGAGGCAGGTTTCAGTGCATAAATCATCCTCTTTCATTACATCAGTAAAGTTTTTAAAACTTCATCACCATTACTTCAAAATCTCATCAAAAGTTCCACTTTAACTCACCATAACATTCCCAGTATTTCCCCAGACACTCAGGGTTTTTCAAAACATTCTTAAAACTTGAAATTTTCTGAAAACACGAATCTGTATTCGAATACAGAAGCAGGAATTGAAATTTAACCTTCTGTATTCGAATACAGCATGGCTGTAGTCGAATACAGGAGTTCAACCTTTGAAAAATTCAGCCTTTTCTTCCAAGTCACTTAAAGATTTTCAAACATCCTTCTCTCCTCTTTAAAACCATTTCAGAGACTTCTTTTCAATTCATTTAAAACTTCTCAGGGTTTCTCAACACTTCAAAACTCACATGACAGTGATTAAAACTTGTTTTTCTGGAAAACACGAATCTGTATTCGAATACAACTTCCTTTTATTCGAATACAGAAGCTAAAAACTGAGTTTCTAGAAAAACTCGACTCTGTAGTCGAATACATCATGTCTGTAGTCGACTATAGTTGCGAATACAGTGTTAAAATTTCACTTATGTATTCGAATACGACATGATCGTAGTCGAATACAGATGCGAATACAGAAGCAAACATCTTTCCTCTGTATTCGAATACAGGGCTCGTATTCGAATACAGGTTTGAAAACTTTAACATAAAATAGAAACCTGGAAGGTTGTATTCGAATACACACATGCTGTAGTCGAATACACCTTCGAAAACCAGTGAAAGTTCAACCCTTTTCAAAACTGATTCTTTTAAAACAACAGCAAACATCAAACAGATTCTGCACTTTTTCAAGAAAAACCTTTCCTCATTTAAAATTCCTTTTTCTTTACAAACCATCAACACCACCAGAATCACACAAAACAACCAAAATCATAATCATCACCAGAACCACAAAAAAACAACCAGAATCAGAATCATCACCAGAATCCCACAACATAAAACAGAATCAGAACCAATAACATCAGTTTATGGCCCTTACCCTTGTAGCGTGCTCTGCTATTTCTCTTGTTCCTACTGCGTTCCCTTTTCTGCGTCCAGAAACGGTGAAGCTGTTCCCTGAGTTTGCTGCTGCAAAACTGGGTTCTTTCTCTTTGTATTGAGGTGGGGATTAATTTTACTACTAGGGGTTTTCAGGTTTGAGGCTTGGATTCTCAGTTAATGGGGTTTGAAGGATTTTCCCTCTCTTAAATTTCAGGTCGGGAATGGCAGAAAGCAGAAACAGAGACAAAATGGGAGGAGTGATGGAGTTGGTACATGCAATATGGGCAGTATGGAGGAAGGAATGGTGGTCTGACTTTCCCATCCCTCTCATTCCTATTTATAGACTCTCATGGTGCCACCTCACTTGCCACTTGTCTCATTTTCTAGCTTTTTAATTATCTTGCAATAAGCCACTAATCCTTACTTAATGGTCCAATTAATTTAATTACTTGAAATTAAATTAATTTAATTCTTCACCCAATAATTTTAATTCATACTTCAAAATAAATACTTATATATATATATTCACTCAAAACATACATATATTAAATATTTACAAAAATTCCCAAAATGCCCTTGACATTAATTCCAATATTAATATTTAAAATTAAGGGTCTTACAATACTACCCCTCTTAAATTAGTTTCGTCCTCGAAACTACATGTTCGTAAATAATTGAGGGTATTGTTCCTTCATTTTACTTTCCAATTCCCAGGTTGCGTCTCCAGTAGTCGGATTCCAAATCACTTTGACTAGTGGGACTTCCTTGTTTCTCAACTGCTTAATCTTCCTGTCTTCGATCCTCACCGGAAATACTTCAAACGACAGGTTGTCCCTTAGCTGAATTGTATCAGGCTCGATTACATGTGTCGGGTCTGCAATGTACTTTCTTAGCTGCGACACGTGAAATACGTCATGAATGTTGGACAGTATTGGAGGTAACGCAATCCGATAGGCCAATGGTCCAATACGTGCGGTAATCTAGTATGGCCCAATAAATTTCGGAGTCAACTTCCTTGACTTAATAGCTCTGCCAACACCAGTTGTAGGCGTAACCTTCAAAAATACATGATCGCCTTGCTCGAATTCCAAGGGTCTGCGACGCTTGTCCGCATAACTCTTCTGACGATCTTGTGAAGCCTTCATTTTCTCTTGTATTCTCTTGATTTTCTCTGTGGTCTGTTCCACCATCTCTGGTCCGACAATCATACTTTCTCCGTCCTTATACCAGCATAAGGGCGTTTGACACTTGCGTCCGTATAATGCTTCATATGGCGCCATTCCAATGCTAGCGTGGAAACTGTTGTTGTAGGTGAACTCAATCAATGGCAAAACGTCATCCCAACTCCCTCTATCATCCAACACGCATGCTCTTAAGAGATCCTCCAAGGACTGATTCGTCCTCTCTGTTTGTCCGTCTGTTTGTGGATGGTAGGCTGAACTCAATTTCAGTTTTGTGCCCAAAGCTTCATGTAATGTGTAAGACCCTTAAATTTAATATTAATTTATGGAATTAATATTAAGGGTATTTTGGGAATTTTTGTTAAATATTTAATATATGTATGTTTTGAGTGAATATATATATATATATAAATATTTATTTTGGAAGATGAATTAAAATTATTGGATGAAGATTAAATTAATTTAATTTCGAGTAATTAAATTAATCGGACCATTAATTAAGGATTAGTGGCTAATTACAAGGTAAATAAGTGCTGAAGAACCCAGCCTTATTTTAATATTATTTTGGGGTGAGGTGGCATCACCAAAAGCCTATAAGTAGGGTGAGCATGATGGTGAAATCAGCACACCATCCCTCCTTTCCTTGCTGCCCATACTGCATGTAATAGTAACCCATTTTTTCCCTCCCATTCTGCCTCTGTTTTCTGCCTTCCCATTTCCAGTCACAGTTATAAAAGAGGAAGAGAGGGAACTCTTCAAAGTATCGTTATTGGAACATCCAAACACTGAAACACCAAAACCCCCAGTAGTAAAGTTAATCCCCATCTCAATACGAAGATAAAGAACCCAGTTTTGCAGCAGCAAACTCAGGGAACAGCTTCGCCGTTTTTAGACGCAGAAAAGGGAACGCAGCAGGAACAAGAGAAATAGTTGAGCACGCTACAAGGGTAAGGGCACCTTCCATCTTTTAGTGGCATTAGGGCTGTAAATGCATGTTATTTCAGTTCTGTTTTGAAAGAAAAACATGTTTTCGAAATGACATCTTGAAAAATGAAGAAAATGCATTTTTGTTGATATGTGATGATTATGTGATGGCTGTTGTTGGTTGAATGCATTAATGCTGTTTTACTTGTGTGAGAAAACTGAAGATGTCTTGCATGTTATTTTAAAGATGGTTAAAATACATGTTCATAAAACTGTTTTAGAAAATAGTTTTTAAAATGCAAAAAAAATGCATTATGTTGGTGTTTTGCTGCTGTGTGATGATTTCTGTTTTGGTTGAAAACATTAGTCATGTTCTGATGTTGGTGAAAGCTGAAATGCTATGCATGTTATTCTGATGTTTGAGGAAGCTGAAATGCTTTGCATGTTGCTCTAATTGTTTGAAAAGCTGAAATGCTATACATGTTATTCTGATGTTTTGAGAAAGTTGTGATGCTTGCATGTTTGTTCTGATGGTTGGAAAATCTGAATGATTCTGGTGATTGAACATTCTGTTTCTGGTTCTGGATGATTGGGGTTGGATCCTAATTCCATTTCTGTTTTGTGTGATTCTGATGGTGTTGATGATTTAAAAGGAAAAGGGATTTTAAATGAGGGAAGTGTCTTCTGGAAAAAGTGTTGAATCTGTTCTGTTGTTTGGTTTTTTGTTTTAAAAGAAAACAGTTTGAAAAGGGTTGAATCTCAAGAAATTTTCACTGGTTTTCGAAGGTGTATTTGAATACAACATGTGTGTATTCGACTACAACCTGTAAAATTTCTGTTTTACTTAAGTTTTGAAACTTGTATTCGACTACGAGCCCTGTAGTCGAATACAGAAGAAGAATTTCTGTTTCTGTTTCTGGTTCTGATGATCCTTGTGTGGATCATTTTGTTTCTGTTTCTGGTTCTGATGATCCTTGTGTGGATCATTCCGTTTCTATTTCTGGTTCTGATGATCCTTGTGTGGATCATTCTATGTCTATTTCTGCTTCTGATGGTTCTGATGTGAACCATTCTATTTCTGCTTTTGATGGTTCTGATATGAAACATTCTGTTTCTGCTTCTGATGGTTCTAATGTTAACCATCTTCTGATGATGCTGATAATCATTCTGTTTTGCTTCTGATGATTCTGATCATCATCCTGTTTCCTGCTTCTGATGATTCTGATAATCATCATGTTTTCTGCTTCTGATGATTCTGATCACCATCCTATTTCCTGTTTCTGATGATTCTGATAATCATCATGTTTTCTGCTTCTAATGATTCTGATCATCATCCTGATTCCTGCTTCTGATGATTCTGATAATCATCATGTTTTCTGCTTCTGATGATTCTGGCATGAACCATTATGTGCTTCTTCTGATCAATTCTGGATGAAGTCTGGGTTATTCAAAATTCGATTGTCATGCCATGTTCTGGTCAAATTATCTTCTAGATTACTTCTTGCTTTTGACAACTTATGGCCTGGAACAACTCTCCACATGGCAGGCTTCACAATAGTATGGCCCAAAGAATCTTCTGATATTTATTCCCTATGATATAGTCCACCAAAGATATCTTCTGGACACTTCTGGACAAGTATGGACTGTGTTGAAATTACACTGCCAGGCTATGTTCTGATCAGTATAACTTCTTGATTGCTTCTGATATTTGAATCATTCTTGTTTGGAGCAATTCATATTGTGGCAGGCTTCCCTCTGATGTTTTCCAGATGTTCTTCTGATTTTGTTTATGTTTGATATAAGCCTCCAAAGTTATCTTCTGGTCGGTTTTGGACATTCTGGTTTATCTTCTGATAATTCCAGAAATGCATCTTCTGTAAATTCAGAATGTATCCTCTGATACATTCATCTTCTGATGGTTTTTACCGTAGTAATTCAAGTTCAAAATAAGATTCCATCAAGTGTATTTGTACACATCAAAACCCATATTATTTAGAACCAACTTGGTTCCAACATCACTCTGTGTTGTTTCTGATGATTCTGGATGAATCATTCTGTGTTGTTTCTGATGATTCTGGATGCATCATTCTGTCGTTTCTGCTTCTGATGATTCTGGTGTGAATCATTCTGTGTTGCTTCTAATGATTTTGGGTGAATCATTATGTTGTTTCTACTTCTGATGATTCTAGTGTGAATCATTCTGTGTTGCTTCTGATGGTTCTGCGTGAATCATTCTGTTGTTTCTGCTTCTGATGATTCTGGTGTGAATCATTGTGTTGCTTATGATGATTCTGGGTGAATCATTCTGTTGTTTATGCTTCTGATGATTCTGGTGTGAGTCATTCTATTTTGCTTCTGATGATTCTGGTGTGAATCATTCTGTTTTGTTTCTGATGTTGATCCTTCTGGTTCTGTTTCTGATGTTGATCATTCTGGTTCTGTTTCTGAAGTTGATTATTCTGGTTCTGTTTTCTGATGTTCTGGTGTTGATGATTCTGATTCTAGTTCTATTTTCTGATATTCTGGTGTTGATGATTCTGATTCTGGTTCTGTTCCTGATGTTCTGATTTTAATCATTCTGATTCTGGTTGTTTCTGATGTTCTGGGGTTGGTGATTCTGATTCTGGCTCTATTTCTTATGCTCTGATGTTAACCATTCTGATTCTTGTTCTTTTTCTAATGTTCTTATGTTATTCATTCTGATTCTGGTTCTATTCCTGATGTTCTGATGTTAATCATTTTGATTCTGGTTCGGTTTCTGATGTTCTGACGTTGATCATTCTAGTTTTGTCTTCTGTATTCGACTACAGGCATGCTGTATTTTAATACAGAATGTTAAAATTGCATATTTTCACTAGTTTCAGCTTCTTTATTCGAATACAAGGGATATGTATTCGAATACAGATTCGTGTTTTTCCATAAACTCAGTTTTTAGCTTCTGTATTCGAATACACGGAAGCTGTATTCGAATACAGATTCGTGTTTACCCGAAAATCAAGTTTTAAACACTGCCGTGTGAATTTTAAAGTGTTGGGGAACTTTGAGAAGGTTTAAAATGATTTAAAATGGTATCCTTGATATAGTTTTGAAGAGGAGAGGATGATGTTTTGAAAACCCTTAATGATGTAGTGAACAATGTTGATTTGTGCACTGAGACTGCCTCTGTATTCGAATACCAGAGGGCTGTATTCGAATACAAAGTATTAATTCTGCACTGTTTTGGCCCCTGTATTCGAATACAGAGAGGCTGTACTCGAATACAGATTCGTATTTCCCAGAAAACTCAGTTTTAAACACTGTTTTGTGAATTTTAAGAGTTTGGGGAACAATGGAAAGAGTTAAGATGATTAAGTATGGAATTTGTGAGATAATGTGAATTGTTAATGATTACTTGAATGTTTAAGCATTGATGTGTTGATAATAAAATCAGTTGTGTTGAGGTATTTTGAGAAATGGTGGAAATGCATGAAATTCATTGATGTCGCATACTGTTTTCAGTGAAGAGAAAACATTGCAAGTTCATGCATTGCATAGTCAGGTGGTGACCGCGATGGGCCACAGAGTTGATGCGGTGACCGTGATGGGCCGCGAAGTTAAGTAGTAACCGTGGGTTATAGAATAGTTCCGCGTGTATTAGACGGTCTGTTCTATCCGGGGTCAGAGTAGTTCCGCGTGTATTAGACGGTCTATTCTACTCGGACTACGGAGTGGTTCCGCGTGTATTAGACGGTCCATTCTATCCGTGCGAGGATTTAACTTCTGTGTATTTGGCCTGTGAGAGGCTAATACATGTAATTGTAGTGACCATGATGGTTATAGAATAGTTCCGCGTGTATTAGACGGTCTATTCTATCCGGGTTTAGAGTAGTTCCGCGTGTATTAAACGGTCTATTCTATCCGGGCTACGGGATGGTTCCGCGTGTATTAGACGGTCCATTCCATTTGTGAAGTCGTGCTGGTCTGTTGAGCGACTGCACTGGTGCTGATCTGTGAGAGATTGCACCCTGGTGTTGAGGGCCGTTAAAGTCTGACATATATAAATCATGCTGGTCCGTGAGAGACTGCACGTGTGCTGGTCTGTGAGCGACTGCACCTTGGTGATTCCAAGAAAATTGTATACATGAGCATATACATATTGCATTGGGAATTGACCGGTGGGTCATGATTGGATTATGATGATGAATGGAAATTGAATGTGTGTGAGTACTGTTCAGAATCTAAATTTCTGATTTAATGATTGTGATTTGCTGAGGTGTTGTTTGTACTTACCACATATTTCATAATAATTGGCTGCTGTTTTGAAAAGGCATATATGTCATTAAAATTTCAAATGAGCATTATTATTTTCCTCATCATTGTCATATATTATGCCATGAATATATGTGTTGTTGTGAGATATATGCTATGTGCTTATTTGTTAATTTCGGTCGGTGAGCCTTGCTATTATATTGTGGACTTTGGGCTTTGCCCTCAGATGTTACCCGAACCCGTCCTACCGACGGATACACTAACGACGGAAGCGTCGTTAGTTTCCCCTGATCTTTACGTATGGAGTCTACGTGGAAAACGCAGAGGAACGGACGGTTGGCTGAAGACGAGACTATAGAGGATACGGTGGAGACCGTGCTACTGTAGCTTAGTGCATGATCAGTCTAGACTTTTGTATAGGGTCTTGAGTTTTGGGAAATGTAATTTTATTTTGAGAATTAATGTATTACTTTTTCCGCTGTATTATTCAGCACTCTGACACTGGTTGGGTGATAACCTTTGAAATGAAATGATTTTATTTTAATTCCTTTGATATTAATTTTGGAAAAACTCATTTCAATTATTTATTTGAAAAAAAAAATGCACCCGCGCTGTGTTTCAAACTCGGGGTGTTACATAGTGCTCTCCAGAAATGAGACGTGAATTTTGGGTCACGGTCAGATACTATACTTGATGGAACGCCGTGTAACCTCACAATCTCAGCGATGTAGATTTCCGTCAGCTTATCTACCTTATAAGTGGTCTTTACCGGTAAGAAATGTGCGGACTTTGTCAAACGGTCCACTATTACCCAAATTGAATCATTCTTTTTCCTTGTCTTGGGCAGTCCTGTTATGAAATCCATGGAAATGCTGTCCCACTTATATTTCGGTATGTCCAAAGGTTGCAGCATTCCAGCAGGTCGTTGATGTTCCACTTTCGCTTTCTAACAAGTCAAACAAGCGGATACATATTCTGCCACATCCCTCTTCATTCCTGGCCACCAGAAATTCTGCCTTAAGTCCTGGTACATCTTGGTCGCTCCAGGATGAATACTTAACTTACTCTTATGAGCCTCTTCCAAAATTGCTCTTCTCATCTCTGCAACTTCCGATACACAAACCCTTCCGTTACATCTCAGAATATCATCTGTTCCGACGCTGAACTCAGTGGTCTGTCCTTGTGCTATCAGATTCCTCTTTTCTTGGATCAATGCGTCATTTTGCGAGTTTGCAATCTCCTCCAGTAATCCACTCGAAAGTGTTATCATTCCACACTTTAACACTCCTGGTGCAAACTTCACGTCCAAGTGTAGGTCTCTAAATGCTTCCCACAACTCTTGTTGTCTGGCCATTATCATTGAAGATACTGACACACTCTTTCTGCTCAATGCATCAGCCACTACATTGGCCTTCCCAGGGTGATACTGCAATGAGAAGTCAAAATCCTTGAGAGTCTCCATCCATCTTCTCTGACGCATGTTCAATTCCTTCTGGTCGAACAGATACTTCAAGCTTTTGTGGTCACTAAACACGGTGAACGTGCATCCATAAAGATAGTGTCTCCAGACCTTTAGCGCAAACACTACTGCAGCAAGCTCTAAATCATGGGTAGGGTAGTTCCGTTCGTGAGTCTTTAACTGCCTTGAGGCATAAGCTACATCTTTCTTGTGCTGCATCAAAACACATCCCAGACCTTGGTGAGATGCATCACAGTAAACTTCATATAATTCCTCTGGCTGTGACAGAACTAACACTGGTGAGGTTGTCAATTTCTCCTTTAGCAACTGAAAACTCTCCTCACACTTCTCCGTCCATGCAAACGGCTGATTCTTTCTGGTTAGTTGTATCAGAGGAGCTACAATCTTAGCGAACCCTTCAATGAATCTTCTGTAATACCCTGCTAATCTGACAAAACTCCTTATATCTGTGCTAGTCTGAGGCTGTTTCTAGGCAAGAATGGTCTCAATCTTTGCTGGATCCACAACGATTCCTTCTTTGGTTATTACGTGTCCCAAGAAATTCACTTCCTTTAACTAAAACTCGCACTTCGATAAATTGGCATACAGCTGCTTTTCGCGTAAGACTTCAAGAACTTGGCGTAGGTGCTCTTCGTGTTCTCCTTCATCCTTGGAATAAATCAAAATATCGTCGATGAATACCACCACAAACTTATCCAAAAACGGGCTGAATATCCTATTCATATAATCCATAAATATTGCCGGTGCATTCGTAACCCCAAAAGGCATAACGAGATATTCATAGTGTCCGTAACGAGTTCTGAAAGCAGTCTTCTGAATATCTCCTTCTCTTACTCGAATCTGATGGTATCCCGACTTCAAATCAATCTTTGAAAACACTGCTGCACCCCTCAATTGGTCCATCAAATCGTCGATGCGCGGTAAAGGGTAACGGTTCTTGATAGTCACCTTGTTAAGCTGTCGATAATCCACACATAGACGCGAACTTCCATCCTTTTTCTTAACCAACAATACCGGTGCTCCCCATGGCGACACACATGGTCTGATAAATCCCTTCTCCAACAAGCCTTCAATCTGACTTTTAAGCTCGCTTAATTCCAATGGCGACATCCGGTACGGCGCAATTGAAATAGGTCCAGTCCCTGGGTGTAAGTCAATCAAGAACTCCACCTCTCTCACCGGGGGTAATCCTGGAATCTCATATGGAAACACGTCCGGGTATTACTAGACTAACATCACATCTTCTATATTTATATCCATCTTGGTCTCTATGTTAGCCAATGATAAGAACTCCTGAGTTCCTTCTCTCAGCGATACTCCGAGTTGGTTAGCAGTCAAATATCGAGCAACTCCAGGTTCGGGGAAAAGAACCAGTTTTCGAGCGCAATCCAAAACTACGAAATTATAGGACATCCAATCCATGCCGAGAATGATCTCGAGGGATTGTAGGGGTAGACAAATTAGATTAACCAAGAAGTCCCTATTCTGAATTGTTACCGTACAGTGTAAACATGCAGAGTCTACAGTCAAAGTCTTAGCAGGCGTAGTAACAACCAAATCAAAAGGCAAGGCAGATACAGACAACGTCAAACGATGCACACAATCCATAGCAATGAAAGAGTGGGTTGCCCCTGAATCAAAAAGTGCAGTTAGGGTGTTACCTGCAATCTCACAATCTTGCTGGATTAAATTCTGAGCTTGTCCTCCAGCTTCAGCACCCATGTGGTAGACGCGGCCTCTAGCAGTAGGACGGGTAGCCCTAGTCGCGTTCACCGTTGGCTCCACCTTTGGAACCCGGCAATCTCTTGCCACGTGTCCTGGCTTGTGGCAGTTGAAGCACAACAAATCTCTCGTGGTACAAGCAGTTGCAATATGTCCTTCCTTCCCACAGCGATAACACCGGACTCCTTGTCCCAACTGTCGTCCAAACGTCTGGTTTCCCGGCCGATTCTGGCCCCTTCTGTTGTTCTGTGGCCGGTTATACGGCTTGGCCACTTGTTTCCCTTTATTGTTCTGGCTATTCATCCGACTAGGCCCTCCTGAGTTAAAGTGACCACCTCTGTTGGCCCTTTTATTCTTCATTTCCTTCACCTCTCTACACTTTTCCACTAGCACTTGGAAATGTTGTATTCCCAAGGGTAGAACCGACTCCTGCATGCCATACCTCAATCCATTCTGGAAGCGATGACACATGAACTGTTCATCAACTTCTTCTCGGAAGAATCTGAAGTGTTTGGATAGCGACTCAAATTTAGCGGCGTATTCTCCCACTGTCATACTCCCCTGGTACAATTTCAGAAAGTCATCCCCCAACTTGGTCCTCGTACTCATTGGGAAGTACTTGTCTAGAAACTTCTTTTTGAAGGACTCCTAGGTCACTTCCTCTTGAGTCGATGCCATCAGTGATCTCGTACTCCTCCACCAGTACTCCGCGTCCCCTACCAGCAGGTACGTGGCATAATTGACTTTCACTACTGCCCGGCAATTAATCATCTCGAATATCTTTTCCATCTCTTGGATCCACTGATCTGCCCTCTCTGGACCCTCATCACCTGTAAACTTGGGAGGGTTATGACGGCGAAAGTCCTCAAGCCCTCTAGACTCAGCAACGCGAATTTCTCGTTCTCTCTTCTCTAAGTCGCGTTTAGTCTTGGCAGCCGTCTGGGCAGCAACAGACACAGCCATATTGTTCATTGCCTCAGCCATTCTATCTTCCCGGCTGACATTTGTCGTTGCGGTGTCATCTCTTCTTGGAGGCATTGTTTCCTACAAAACCATCATTACTTCAGTCACACCACAACTCACACAAGACTTGAAACTTTAACTACTTGCTTCTTATGCATGATCAGCTAATGACTCAAAATAAACACTTTAATCAGAGCTTAAACCCAAAAGTTAACCAAATGCTCTGATACCACAATTGTAACACCCCGAGTTTAAAACACAGCACGGGTGCATTTTTTTTTAAATTAATAATTAAAATGAGTTTTACCCAAATTTATTTCAAAAGAATTAAAATAAAGTTTTTCGTAATATAGTACGTTATTGATTAATCGATGAACGTAAACCAAATACTTCATCAGGATTATCACTAAGTACTTATCTTGGAAATTAACTTTTAAACATTAATACATCCCAAAATATCATTGTCATAATACATCAATAGTAAATATCAGAGTACATGGTTCAGCGGAAAATAGTACATAATTTCCAAAATAAGACAAATTACAATTTCAACCCAAAACCTAATACAATAAGTCTAACTGATCATGCGCTGAAGCTGGAGTAGCACGGATTCCCTCGCATCCCACGCAAGTCTCCTCTGACTCTGCAGCTCGCTTTGACGTAACCTCCTCCTCTTCCTCGTCATAGAGAAAAGGGTCGGTCTCCTCCGAAGTCAAGTCAATACACACTCGTGGCCGCTTTGGCGGTGCCGGAATCTCGTAGCAGTCATCGGAAATCCTAGATGGACCCGGAATCTCAGTCGCTACTGGTCTCAGCTCTTCACGCTTCTCCACCGCATCAGACTCCTGTATCTCCCTTCTAATCTCAGGATTGGGAGTCACCACTCCTACAGTGGCCTCCGCCTTAACCCTCTCAGCCGACTCCTCCGCGTCGTCAAAAACTCTGTGCGCCTCTAGCACCAGGCGAGAAGGCACGGGAAACTCTATGCTCGCGTGTGTGCGCTCTACGAAGTCTTCCATGCCATCAGTTCTACTTGTCCGCTCCAGCCACAGCCACCCCGTATATGTCGCTCTGCTTGAGAGGGGGTCAAAAGCCCAAGCAGTGCGCGAGTAGCGATCAAGGAAATTCAACGACGTTTCCGTCGTTCGGGTGCCCACGGGCGGCGTGGGTTTGGGAGGCATCTGAGGGCAAAGCCCAAAGTCCACAATATAATGGCAAGGGGGTCACCAACCGAAAATAACAAACATTCACATAGCATGTATTGCACAACATAATCTAATCACGGCATAATTTATGATGATGAGGAAAATAATAATGCCCTTTGGAAATTTATGACTTTCATGCCTTTTCAAAATAGCAGTTAATGATTATGAATATGCGGTAAGTACAGCCAACACGTCAACAAAACACAAACATAAATTCAGAAATTTCAGATTTTGAACAGCACTCACACACATTAATTTCCAACATTCATCATATAAACAATCATGACACAACGGTCAAATCCCACAATGTAATGCATATATGCTCATGCATATATGCTCATGCATAATTTTCTTGGAATCACCAAGGTGCAGTCGCTCGACAGACCAGCCTATCTCAACGGCCCTCATGACCAGCGTGCAATCGCTCAACAGACCAGCACGTTTGACATCACCCAAGGTACAATCGCTCAACAGATTAGTACCTAGTGCAGACGCTCAACAATCCAGCACTCGTGCAATCGCTCAACAGATCAGCACTGGGATGCGCATTTCAGGGTACAGACGCTCAACAGTCCAGTACCAGTGCAGACGCTCAACAGTCCAGCACTTATATACCAAAGTACAATCGTTCAACAGATCAGTACTTAGTGCAGATGCTCAACAGTCCAGCACTCGTGCAATCGCTCAACAGATCAGTACGTGGTTGCGCATTACTCTGTGGCCCATTGCGGGTACCACTTAACTATGCAATGCATGAATATGCAGTGTTTCATTTCTCTAGAAACAGAATGCAAAACAGAAATTCATGCCTCTCAATCATATTCAAATATTTCAGCACAGTCATACATAACAACATCACAATCATGAATTAACAGTGGATTAATCATTCACACTTTGAAATGTTTTCCCAACCTCTCAAAAATTTAGACACAGGATTTTTCTGAGATTTACGAATCATCACCAGAATCCCACAACATAAAACAGAATCAGAACCAATAACATCAGTTTATCCAAAACAGAGCCAGATGATCAATCATCAGAACATCATGCAACATTTCAGTGTTCTCACTCATCAGAACAAACATGCAACATTTCAGTGTTCTCAAAACACCAGAATGACATGCAAATACTCAGCTTCATCAAACATCAGGATGACATGCAAGCACTCAGTTTTCTCAATATCAGAATGACATGCAAAACATTTCAGTTTTATGATACCACAGAAATACTTGCAAACATCACAGAACAACAAACCTCAACAGAATGCATTTTGCATTTTAATGCTATTTTTCAAAACAGTTTTAAGACATGCATTTTAATCATAACTAAAATGGCATGCAAACATTTTCCAGCATTCACACAGATTGTAAAACAACATATTTTACCAGTAAAAACAGCCAACAACAACTTATCAAAATAATCACTTCTCAAAAATGCATTTTTTTGCATTTTAAGACCATTTTCAAAACAGCTTTTCATTTAAAAACAGATCTGAAAACAGCACAATTTATGGCCCTAATGCAGCTAAAAGATGGAAGGTGCCCTTACCCTTGTAGCGTGCTCTGCTATTTCTCTTGTTCCTGCTGCGTTCCCTTTTCTGCGTCCAAAAACGGTGAAGCTGTTCCCTAAGTTTGCTGCTGCAAAACTGGGTTCTTTCTCTTTGTATTGAGGTGGGGATTAACTTTACTACTAGGGGTTTTCAGGTTTGAGGCTTGGATTCTCAGTTAATGGGGTTTGAAGGATTTTCCCTCTCTTAAATTTCAGGTCGGGAATGGCAGAAAGCAGAAACAGAGACAAAATGGGAGGAGTGATGGAGTTGGTACATGCAATATGGGTAGTATGGAGGAAGGAATGGTGTTCTGACTTTCCCATCCCTCTCACTCCTATTTATAGACTCTCATGGTGCCACCTCACTTGCCACTTGTCTCATTTTCTAGCTTTTTAATTATCTTGCAATTAGCCACTAATCCTTACTTAATGGTCCAATTAATTTAATTACTTGAAATTAAATTAATTTAATTCTTCACCCAATAATTTTAATTCATACTTCAAAATAAATATTTATATATATATATATATTCACTCAAAACATACATATATTAAATATTTACAAAAATTCCCAAAATGCCCTTGACATTAATTCCAATATTAATATTTAAAATTAAGGGTCTTACACTATTCTACTTGGGCTACGGAGTGGTTCTGCGTGTATTAGACGGTCCATTCTATCCGTGAGAGAATTTAACTTTTGTATGTTCTGGCCTGTGAGAGGCTAATATACGTGAAACATGCTGGTCTGTTGAGCGACTGAACGTGTGCTGGTCTGTTGAGCGACTGCACTGGTACTGGTCTGTGAGCGACTGTACCTTGGTATATGTAAAACGTGCTGGTCTGTTGAGCGACTGCAGTAGTGCTGATCTGTGAGCGATTGCACCATGGTCATGTTGGCCATTAAAGTCAAACATATATAAATTGTGCTGGTCTGTGAGCGACTGCACCTTGGCAATTCCAAGAAATTGAGTACATGAGAATATACATATTGCATCGGGGTGGCTGACCGGTGAATTATGATTTGGATATGTGTTGATGATTGGAAATTGATGTAAATCTTGAATTTCTGATGAATTGGTGTAATTGCTGAATTGTTATTCATACTTACAACTTGAATTTTTTGTATTAAATGGTTGCTGTTTTGCAAAGGTACAAATGTCATGTATTTTCAAAAATTGAGCATCCTTATTTCTCATCAATGTTATATGATATGCCATGAATATATTTGTTATTGTTAACATAAATTCTATGTGGTATTTGTTAATTTCGGTCGGTGACCCTTTACTATTATTGTGGAAAATTGGGCTTTGCCCTCAGATGATACCCGAACCCTTCCTACCGACGGTTACACTAACAACGGAGACGTCGTTAGTTTTCCTTGATCTTCATGCATGGCGTATTTGTAGACAACGCAGAGGGGCGGACAACTGGGTGAAGATGAGACTGGCAGAGGATGCGGTGTAAACCGTGCTACTGTAGCTTTAGTGCATGATCAGACTAGACTTTTGTATAGGGTCTTGAGTTTGGGGAATGTAATTGGTTATTTTGGGAATTATTGTATAACTTTTCCGCTAATATTTTTCCGCACTCTGATAATATTTTGGTGGGTCCAGGATACAGCTGTTGGATGTATCTTTATTTTGATATATTTTGAAGAATTAAATTCCCAAAAATAATTTACTTGATTAATCGTGATGTAATTATTTAATTACTTCTCTATTTTGGATTACGACGTCGAACGATATTTAATTTGAATTGATTTTAATCATTCTGAAGTAAATTGAAAAAAAAATTCTTTTATTTATTTTGGTTAAAAAAAAATACACTCGCACTGTGTTTTAAACTCGGGGTGTTACATCTTCTGTCAAGAATGATCATTAGTCTCCAAAAATGAACACCAATCTCCATAATGATTATCATTCTCCAGAATGATTATCATTCTCCAACATGATTATCATTCTCCAACATGATTAACAACTATCTTCAGAATGATCAAACATCAATCTCCAGCATGTTAACAATCAAATCTCCAGCATGTTTAAACATCATTCTCTAACAGTGTATCATCAGTCTAGAATGATACAATCATTCTCCAGCATACTGACCATCATTCTCTAGCCTTGTTACATCCTTCTCTAGCTTGACTGCCAAGAACGTTGAATGATCTTGAAGTATATTAACATCATAGCGGATCCAAGAAAAGATCAGGAAGACATCCAGAATGATCAAAACTGAACCTCCAGATTGATTATCAATTTCTAGAAAGTTCAGATACTAGGACTCCAGATTGATTATCAATCTCTAGAATTTTCATTAACATTATGCAGAAATTCATCATCATTCTCCAAAGCTGTTTTGACATAATCAAAACTCTAGATCAAATCAAAGATATTAAATATATTTGAGGTACAAAGGATCATTAAACAAAGGAAATCTAATCAAGAATCGAAGAATTTAGCCAAGTCAAAACACAAATTAAAAATAGTCAAAAGCTGGATTATTTTTAATCAGAAATATTGTCTTTGGTCAAGCCTGACAAGAGCACTACCAACGGCTCTATTGACCTCCATTTATTGCTCTCACACCTATAAAAGGAAGACCAAAACTCAGGGAAAAATAACAGCTTCAAGTATAAAGAAAAACATCACTCACATACACTTACATACTTGAAAGCTTCTTAATCACAAACAAAAGATTCAGTTCTGTTTTTCTTCTTCATTTCAGAATCATTCTACTGAATTCATTTGTCAAGAATCTAATCTCAAACACGAGTTGAGCATACTCAGATTCTGTCCAAAATCAAAGACATTCAAGTGCCAAGATATATCATCAATCACTCACATTCATACTTGAAAAGTCTCACAAGAAATCAGTAACATTCATTCACGAATTCATTAGCTTACTGAAATCTCTTGTAAAGAATCTAAACCTCAAACAAGCGTTGAGATTTAATCAGATTTTGTAAAAACACTCTACATTATTATTGTGTAAACTCAAGACTATAAGAGGTGTTTATAGCTTGAGTAATTTGTTTAGAAAATCCTTTTAAGATTAAAAGGTGAAGTGTAAAATCCTATCAAGGTTAATAGTAGACCTGATTGAATTCCTTTCTGGGAGGAAATGATTGAAGTTTGTAACAGATCAAGGTTGATCTGAGCTAGGTGCTGTAAAACCAAGAAGTTCTTTGTATTAAACACTTAGTGGAAAATCTCAACGTTGTGAGGACTGGATGTAGCACGGGTTGGGTGAACCAGGATATATCTGTGTGTGATATCTATTCCTTTATCTCTATTTACTTTCAGTCTGTTAATTATCAAGTTAAATAGATAAACTGAACTATTGATTTTAACTAACCAAGAACGTTTTCTGTTTTCTGGTGAAAACCAAGAACGTTCTCTGTTTTCTGTTTTCACAACCAAGATCAATCTTGAGTTATTTTCTTAAGTTTTTAACAGGAATTTTAAAAGGGCGAATTTACTATTCAAACCCCCTTTCTTGTAAATCGACATTGCTACTTCACAAACCAATAGGATAATTGAGTTAGCTATCAAAATCTTCCTCGAAGGAATAAGGAAAAGGCTAGATAGAGCAAAGGGAGAATGGGCTGAAAAGCTTGTGGAGTACTTTGGGCATATCATACTACACTGTCGGAACCAATAGTTCTGATGTGAACAAAAGTATTTTATGAGAAAAATATATTTGACTTCAAAGAGTATGAAAGAAGATATGGTCAAGATTTGTAAAAGATTTAATTAAGATTTAAAGAAGATTTGCTCAAAATTTGAAGAAGATTTGATCAAGATTTATCTACAACAAAAAAAGGAACAAAATCAATTTGAAGAATTTACAAATGCAATATGAACAAAACACAATTCAGAATTAAACAAGGACCAAATTGAAGCGCAAATTTCAACTATAAATAGATACTCAAGGCTGAAGAAGAAAATCATCGAAAAGCAGAAAAAAGTAGTTTTAGAGTTCAAAGAGAGAAATACTCGTTTCAAGTTAGAAATATTTTCTGAGTGTTCTTTTCTTAGAGTGTGAGAGTTATTATTATTATCAGCTTTCCAGAAGCAACTACGCAAGTTCCAATCTCTTGTATCCAACCCGATAACGGTTTAATTCCTTCTTCAATCTGGGGTTGTCAAGTTATTAAGAGAAGACTTTGCTTGTAGGGTCAAAGTGGTGTTGTTCCTCAAAAGTCTAGGGTTGTTAGGCTGTTTGGGAAGACTGGCTTGGAGGGTCAGATGCTTTGTAATTCAAGGTATTTGAACTAGTGGATTAAATCCTTCTAAATGAGGGGACTGAATGTAGCCAAGTTAATGGTAAACCAGGATAAATCTATGTGTCAAATTAATTATGCTTTCATTGCTTGCTGCCTCTAAATCCGATTACTTCTACTCCAAGTAAGTAACCAAAAACCAAACTAGTTTTTAATTTATTTATAAATTATCAAAAAGTTGTCAACTTTGGCAAACACAATTCAACCCCCTTCTCGTATTTGCACCTTCAATTGGCATCATAGCTCTCAAGGCTGAGCACTTTACTGTGTTTGAGAAAAGATCCTAGGATTCAATATGTCTAGATTCAGTGAAGAAGCTTCTAGAGGAAACATAAATAGACCACCTCTATTTGATGGAGAAAGTTTTGAGTATTAGAAAGACAGGCAGAGAAGTTTCTATATTTCACAAGATCCTGAACTTTGGGACTTTGTGGAAGATGGTTATATTGCTTCGAAGAATACTGATGGTATTGAAATTCCAAGAAATGAGATGAATGTTAATCAGAAGAAGATGTACAAGATGCATCATAAGTCCAGAACATTCATGATAAATGCAATCACCTTCAAGGAATTTGACAAGTGCACCAACAAAGAAACAACAAAGAGTATTTATGATAGTTTGATTCTGACCAATGAAGGAAGCAAGCAAGCTCAAGAAGCAAAGATCAACCTCCTAGTCAAAAAGTATGAGTTGTTCAAGATGGAAGAAGATGAAGACATTGAAACAATGTTTTCTACATTCCAGACCCTGGTCTCATGATTAAAGGTACTTGAGAAGAGTTATATTACTACTGATCATATGAAGAAAATACTTACGAGTCTGACAACCAAGTGGAGACCTAAGATCACTGCCATTCAGGAAGCAAATGATCTAAATACTCTAATGCTGGAAGAATTAATCAGCTGTCTCAGATCACATGAAATTGAGCTTGAAGAGGATGAGCCCAAGAAGAAGAACAAAACTCTAGCCTTGAAATTCAAGCACAAGAAGGTTCTAAAAGCAACATCAGATGATCAAAATCTGAACTTAGAGGAAGAGGAGATTTCTTTCATATCCAGAAAGGTTCGAAAGATGTGGCACAACAGAAAGAATAAATTTTCCCAAAGATAAATATAACAAGAAAAGCATCATCTGATATGGATGCAATGAACCTGGACATATCAAGTCAGAATATATAAATATGGAGAAAGGGAAACACCAGAGAAAAGATTTCAGACCCAAGAAGAAGATTCTAATGGCTACATGGGATGATTATGATGAATCCTCTGACGATGAACAAGCAGATTTGGCTATGATGGCTCACACCAACTTTGCCTTTGAATCTAACACATATTTTAACTCTGGAAGGAATCAGCATATGAAGAAATTGAGGTATTTTATGAATTTTCTTGATCCGACTTAATTACTGCTATAAATGATTTTTTTAAATAATAATCACAAATTGTCTTTAAAAATGAAAACACTTAGGAAAGAAAATACAAATCTAACCAAAACAGTTAATGTTTTAAAGAATCAAAGTGTAGAATTTAAAACAAAAAATGCAACTCTTAAAACTGATATTACAGAACATAAGACAGATAATGCAACTTTGAAAACTGATATTACTGAACTTAAAACAGTGAATGCAAATTTGAAAACTAATATTATTGAACTCAAGGCTGAAAATCTAACTCTAAAAAGTAATCATAGTTCAACATCAATTGAAAATACCACATGTAACTTTGATATGCATGAACAAGTATTTCAAGATTTTCTTGCTAATGGTATGAAAAGAAGCAAATATGCTTCTATGCTTTATAGAGTTAGTATAAATGGTAAAAGAGGTATAGGATTTGAAGAAACTGCAACTGAACCTAAAACTATTCCCTCTGATATCTTGTGTACTGTTTGCTCTAAGAAAGGTCGCTCCAAATTATCTTGTCCCATGTGAAATACAAGGAAAGACAAGAAACCTTTCAACACTAACAAACTAGGACCCAACCAAATTTGGGTACCTAAGAACAAAATTATCTTTGTTGCAAATGTCCTCAGCAATCAAGTTACAACACCAATCATGGTACCTGGATAGTGGATGCTCGCGATATATGACGAGATAAAAGTCTATGTTCCAAGAACTAACTTTGAGCAAAGAAGGCCCATTGACTTTTGGAGGAAAGCAAAAAGGTCGGATCATTGGTCAAGGTACAGTTGGTAATGGTACTTCCCCTTTCTATTAAATATGTCTTGTTTGTTAAAGGTCTTAAGCATAAATTATTAAGTATTAGTCAGTTAAGTGATAATAATTATGATATTATATTCAATCAAAAAACATGCAAGGCAATTATTCAGAAGGATGGATCTGTACTTTTTACAGGTCAGAGGCAAAACAACATTTATAAGATAAATCTGTTTAGTCTAGAAAAACAAGAGGTTAAGTGTCTTATGTCAGTAAATGAAGATAAGCTAATTTGACATAAAAGATTAGGTCATGCAAACCTTAGATTAATTTCAAAACTGAATAAACTTCAACTAGTAAGAGGTTTACCTAAGCTTAGTTACAAAACTGAAATTATGTGTGAAGCTTGTCAAAAGGGAAAACAAACAAAAAACTCCTTTACCACTAAGAACTCGGTCTCTACCTCAAAAGCCCATTGAGCTCTTACATATATATCTCTTTGGGCTAGTGAAAACAGTCTCTCTAAGTGGAAAGAAATATGGCTTTGTTATAGTAGATGATTACATTACGTGGACATGGGTAAAAATTTTAAGAAGAAATGATGAATCCCATAAAGTATTTATCACATTTTGCAAACAAATCATGAATGAAAAAGGTCTTAAGATTGCAACAATTAGAAGGGGTCATGGAAGAGAATTTGAAAACAAGTTTTTTGAAAGTTTTTGTCATTAGAATGGAATTTCTCACAACTTCTGCTCTCCTAGAATACCCTAACAAAATGGAGTTGTAGAAAGAAAGAATATGTCACTCCAAGAAATTTCCAGAACCATGTTAAATGATATGAATGTTGCAAAACACTTTTAGGCTGAAGCAATTCATATTGCATGTTATATTTAAAATAGAGTCTATATTAGATCTATATTGAATAAAACACCATATGAATTGTGGAAAGGTAAAAAGCCTAACATCTCTTATTTTAAACAATTTGATTGTACTTGTTATATGTTGAACACTAAAGATAACCTTGGTAAATTTGATTCTCGATCTCAAAAGTATACCTTCATTGGATATTCTGAAAGATCCATGGCTTATAGAGTGTTTAATAGGGAAACTTATATTGTTGAAGAATCCATACATGTTAAATTTGATGACAAACAGCTTGAACTTGAAAATTCAAAGCAAGATGATGATAGTGCAGGGTTACCAGAACCAAAGGAAGTAGATGCAGACAAACCAGAAAAACTTGAAAAAGTAAAGGATACAAGCAAATCAGAAGAATATGACCAATCTTTAGAGGATGAATTTGATCAAGTCAGAAATAGTCAAGATAAGTCAGAAGAAAGATTTGGATGAAAGTACCAGTCATTTCATCCTGAAACTCTGATAATTGGAAGTGCAAGTGATCCTTTGAGACCAAATCATCACTTAAAGACACCAGTTTGTTTGGCTTACTCTCATCAATTGAGCCTACCTCTACTGATGAAGCATTGGCAGATGATGGATGGATTCATGCAATGCAAGAAGAGTTAAATGAATTTGAGAGGAATAATGTTTGGGATCTAGTACCTAGACCAGAGAAGAACATTATATGAACCAAGTGGGTTTTTAGAAACTAGCTAAATGAAAAAGGTGAAATGGTCAGAAACAAGGCAAGACTTGTCGCACAAGGCTACAGTATACAAGAGGGCATTGATTACACTGAAACATTTGCTCCAGTGGCCAGGTTAAAAGCTATTTGTATCCTACTTTCTTTTGCTGCAAATAATAATATTACATTATTTCAAATGGATGTTAAAAGTGTTTTTCTAAATGGTTATATAAGTGAAGAAGTCTATATTAAACAACCCCAAGGTTTTGAAAGTTCTGAATTTCCAAATCATGTTTTTCAACTTAGAAAATCTATGTATGGTCCAGATTTAATTTCAATTTAATCCAAACCAAGTCCAGAATTGGTCCAGTGATGGTCCAGATCAGAAGATCAGACCATGGCCCAGTGTTGGCCGAAATCAGAGGGTCAAGATGTGTGGACCAGCAATAGCCGAGATCAGAGGATTACAGCATATCTAGTGCAAGTCCAGGATGGCCGAAATCAAAAGATTAGATGGTTACGAAGTGTGGTCCAACAATGGCCGAAATCAGAGGATCACAGCATATCAATTAACATGGTCCAGATGTGGACTAGCGCAGAAGATCTAATGGTCCAGATTTAATCATGAGGGTTAACGGTGGAGATCTTAATTTATTTTAATCAAAGTATTAAAAAGATTTGTTACAAAAATAAAGTGAAGTATTGTGGAATTCATGAGCTGTGGCGGGAAGCAACTAAGGATTTGATTGGCCAGTTAATTTTGAAAGAAATCTGAAGCTTAAAAAAGATATATTTTTTATTTAAATGAAGCCCAATTGGTCAAGTTATTTTTGCAAGAGAATCCAGCAAGATCCAGCTCGAAATTAAGCATTGGAAGAGGCCCTAATCTGCATCTATAAAAGGAGGCTCAATGCAGAATAATCATCATCGAAAATAACAAAAGAGTCATACACTTTGAAAGCAAACACACAAATTTACAGAGAGGTCAATTGTGAGTTCTAGCTTTCAAGAAGCAAGTACTCGTGTTATTTTCTTTCCACTGTGTCAAATCTAAGTTGTTGAAGTAGAGTCTACAATCTGAGGTAGTTAGTAGGGGTAGCAGATTACTTGGCAATTAGATTCATAGTGTTGTAATTCCTTCTACAATCTGGGATTGTCAGATTGGCAGGAGAAGACAGGAGCTGTATTCCTCAAGAGTCTAGGATTGTTAGACTGTTTCAGAAGACTGACTTGGAGGGTCAGTGGAACGGTTGTAATTCAAGGTTTGAATTAGTGAAATCCTTCAAGATGAAGGGACTGGACGTAGCCTCGTTAACGGTGAACCAGTATAAAAATTCTGTGTTTTTTTTTACTTTATATCCGCTGCTAACTCTGTTTTTAATCATATATCAAGTTTTGTTTTAAAAGTGCAAAAACAAGAAAAGTATTCAAGTTAAGTCAAACACAATTCAACCCCCCCTTCTCGTGTTTACACCTTCAATTGGCATCAGAGCTCGGTCTCAAGGCTGAGCACTTAATAGTGTTTGAGGAAAGGTCCAAGGGGTTCAACATGGCAAAATCCAGAGAAGAATTGGGAGGCAACATCAACAGACCACCACTGTTTGATGGAGAAAGGTTTGAGTATTGGAAGGACAGAATGAGAAGTTTTGTCATATCTCAAGATCCTGAACTATGGAAGATGATAGTCAAAGGATACACTGCACCTACTGATCCAGAAGATCCAACTAAAGAACTAGACATGGATGATATGAAACCAGATCAGAGCAGATTACACAAACTTCATCACAAGTCCATAAACATCATGGTCAGTGCCATCACATTCAAGGAATTTGACAGATGCACAGATAAAGAAACAGCAAAGAGCATATTCGACAGTCTGGTTCTGACCTATGAAGGAAGCCAGCAGGTTCAAGAAGCAAGGGCTAACATACTGGTCAGACAGTATGAGCTATTCAAGATGGAAGAGGATGAATACATTGAAGCAATGTTCATCAGATTTCAGACTCTGGTATCAGGTTTAAAAGTATTAAAGAAAAGCTACACCACTGCAGATCATGTAAAGAAGATCATCAGAAGCTTACCAGCCAAATGGAGACCAAAGGTTACTGCAATACAGGAAGCTAGGGATCTAAATACCTTGAAGCTTGACGATTTGATCAGCTCCCTCAGGTCTCATGAAATAGAGCTGAATGCAGATGAACCTAAGAAGAAGAAGAATCTTGCTCTGAAGTCGAAACAGAAGAAAGCTGCAAGGGCAGCATCAGAATCAGAGGATAGTGACAATGACTGTGATGATATGGCTTAATTAACTAAAAAGATGGTTAAGATCTGGGAAAACAGGAAAAGAAGAAGCTTTAAGAAGAAACATAACAACAAAGGAAAGGAAGAATCTGACAAGAAGAGTATTGTTTGTTATGGATGCAATAAACCTAGAACATATCAAGTCAGAATGTCCAAATCTGGAAAAACGCAAACAGCACAAGAAGAGTTCCAGATTCAGAAAAAAGGGTCTGATGGCAGCCTGGGATGTATCAGAAGATGAATCGTCTGATTAAGAAGAGGCAGAAACAGCAATGAAGGCACACATCATGTCTGCTTCTGGACCTCATAAAAGCACGAATTCAAGAAGGAAAACAGGCAGAAGGAAGAATGATCGAAGCAATCATTCAGGCAAGTCTGAAAGCACACTAGAGGAAGCAATTCTGTCTCTGATGGCTCATAACAACTCAAGTTCTGGATACAGCTCAGGCTCTGGAACAGAATCAAAAGATGAAGACAATGAGGTATTTTCTGATCTCTCTAAATCTGAATTAATTGATGATGTAAAAGACTTGTTAAATGCAAACAATAAGATGTCTTTAAAACTGAAAACTCTTAGGGAAGATAAGAAAAATCTGACCAAAGAAGTCCAAGTTTTAAAGAATCAAAATTCTGAGTATGCAACTGAAAACAAGAATTTTAAAACTGAAGTTGCAAGACTCAAATCTGAAAACAAGACTCTCAAAAGTAATGCATGTTCCACTTCCAAAACTGTTTATGAATCTGATATGCATGAACAATTTTTTCAAAACTTTATTTCTAATGGAATGGAAAGAAGTAAATATGCATCTATGATTTATGGAAACAATAACACTGGAAAGACAGGTCTTGGTTTTACAAAAACTATTACTGAAACTAAAACTGCTCATTCTGATGTTTTATGTATTGTTTGTGCTAAGAAAGGTCACTCTGAATTATCTTGTCCAATGGTAAAATCTGAACAAGATCAGAGAGCTGTTACAACTAACAAACCTGGACCCAATCAGTTCTGGGTACCAAAAGATCAAATTGTCTATGTTGTAGATATTTTGAGAAACCACAAGGAGACACCAACAATGGTGCCTGGACAATGGATGTTGGCAATGCACAAGAAGAAGAAGGTTTATGTTCCAACATCTACCAAACAGAAGCCAAGTGACTCTGGTAGAAGAAGAACTGGTCAACACAATACCTATCAGAACCAGAACCAGAATCATAGGAGGAACAGGAAATATCAAAGATATCACACGAATCAGAACAGGAACTGGAACCAGAATCAGAATTGGAACCAGTATCAGAGGAACAGGAACTGGAACCAGAACCAAAATTGGAACCAGTATCAGAGGTACAAGAACTGGAACCAGTATCGGAGGCACAGGAACTGGAACCAGAATCAACACTGGAACCAGAATCAGAATCAGTACCAGAACCAGAACCTGAACAGGTATCAGTATCAAAGGTTCATGTATGATCATCAAAATTACTCTGATTATCAGAATCAGTATAATTACCAGAATCACCATAAGTTCCAGAATCACTAGAGGAACATGGTGTATTAGCCAAAGCAGAAAAAGAAGAATCAGAATCAAGAGAGTTCTTCAAACACTCCAGTGAGATTCATCAAGACTACAAACCTGGAAGGGAATTCAAATCCCCTCATCCAAACCATGTAATCACAGAAGATACAGATTAGGAATCTGAAAATCAGAAGCAAGAGGATTTTCAGAGTAAAACTGAAACTGTTGACATAGAGGTTACATCTTGCTGTAAATACTATTATTATTTGATATTTATGTTTACTGTGATAACAAGAAGCTTGATCTTAACAAATCAAAGCTAGATAAGTATTCTGCAGGTTTTCAAACTGTCAGAGGAACCAGGTGATTCACACGAATTGAATACTTCAGTAGAAACACCATTCCAGTGGGTTCAAAAACAAGCAGAAATCACCAGAAACAGAATTAATGGTTTGGCTGTATTGAGTTAAATTTTAAATTATTTGATTTGCATTATGTAATATGACAAACTACTTGATCTTGACAAATCAAAGTAAGATAAAAATAGTGCAGGTTCACCAGAACCAAAGGGAGCAGAAGCACAAGAAACAGAAGTACCTGGAAAGGTAAAGGATACAAGCAAGTCAACAACACATGACAAATCTTCAGAAGATAAATCTGATCAAGTCAGAAACAGCCAAGATAAGTCAGAAGAGAAATCTGGATATTTACCAGAATCTGAAGCTGTTACAGATTCACCAGAACCAGAAGCTGATTTATTAGAATCAGAAGCTGTTACAGATCTTCCAGAACCAAAAGTTGATGTGAACCAAGCAATATTGATGAAGCTTTGGCAGAGGAAGGTTGGATACTTGCAATGCAAGAAGAGCTGAATGAATTCCAAAGGAATGATGTTTGGGATCTGGTATCCAGACCAAACAAAAACATTATTGGAACCAAGTAGGTGTTCATAAACAAATTCAATGAAAAGGGTGTAGTTGTAGCTCAAGGATACAGTCAACAGAAAGGTATAGATTACACTGAGACTTTTGTTCCAGTGGCTAGGTTAGAAGCAATTAGAATTCTCTTATCATTTGCTGCTAATCATGATATAATGTTGTATCAAATGGATGTTAAAAGTGCATTCTTAAATGGCTACATAAGTGAGGAAGTCTATGTCAAACAGCCCCCTGGATTTGAAAATTCTGATTTTCCAGACCATGTTTTTAAACTTAAAAAATCTTTATATGGTTTAAAACAAGCACCAAGGGCATGGTATGACAGACTTAGTAACTTTCTGCTTAAGAATGAATTTAATAGAGGCCAGATTGATAATACTCTATTTAGGAAATCCATTAAAAAATGATATTTTGATTATTCAAGTTTATGTTGATGATATCATATTTGGATCGACTAATGGCACTTTGTGCTAAGAGTTTTCTGACCTAATGCAGAAAGAGATCCAAATGAGCATGATGGGAGAACTCAAGTTTTTCCTAGGAATTCAGATTCACCAAGGTAAATCAGGTATACTGATTCACCAATCTAAATACACTAAAGAACTTCTTAAAAGGTTCAAAATGAGTGAATGTAAGCCTATGGCCACCCCCATGCACCCAACCTGCTTACTTGAGAAAGATGAAACCAGTCAAAAGGTAGACCAGAAAACATACAGAGGTATGATTGGATCCCTTCTTTATTTAA
The DNA here is from genome assembly GCA_037974295.1 of Cicer cuneatum. NCBI lineage: Eukaryota > Viridiplantae > Streptophyta > Magnoliopsida > Fabales > Fabaceae > Cicer > Cicer cuneatum. Next base: position 26,171,291 of record JBBPBO010000005.1, read on the forward strand.
CTGCTTCTAGATCTGACATCTTGTTTAGTGTTTGTGTCTGTGCCCGTGTTCAAGCTAACCCTAGGGAATCCCATTTAACTGCTGTCAAATGAATTTTGAGATATCTTAAAGGAACCACCAACCTTACTTTGTTATACAAGAAAACCCCCACCTACAAACTCACAGGTTTTTGTGATTCCGACTATGCTGGAAAGGAAAAGTACAAGTGGCAACTGCACTTTCTTAGGAGATAACTTGATCTCTTGGTCAAGCAAAAGACAAAGCACAATTGCCATGTCAACAGCTGAAGCTGAGTATATATCAGCAGCAGGATGCAGTTCACAGTTACTCTGGATGAAACATCAACTTGAAGATTACAACATCTTTGAAACCAATATCCCTTTGTTCTGTGATAACACTTCAGCCATAAACCTAACCAAGAACCCTATCTTACACTCTAGAGCCAAACACATTGAAATAAAACACCATTTCATTAGTGACCATGTTCAAAAAGGAACTTTAAGCATCCAGTTTGTGGACACTGATCATCAATGGGCTGATATCTTCACCAAAGCATTACCAGAAGATAGGTTCGAGTTCATTAAGAAGCATCTCAGCATTACCTCCATATCTGACTAGCTTAAGTAGTCATCTTAGGAGTATTTTTAATTTCTTGTAATTTTATTTTTTGTCTTTTATTTAATGTTTTACTTTCTGTAATTTGTAAAGAGAAAAACAAAAAATACAAAAATAGTAGGACCTTTTTTTGGTTGATGACAAAAAGGGGGAGTGAGAGAGAGAAAGGAGAAATAAGTAGAAAAGGAGAGGAATCAGGGAAAGAGAAAAAGAAAGAGTGAAAAAGAGAAGGAGTTGAAAAGGAGAGGAAATGTGAAGAGAAAATAAAGAAGGAGTTGAAAAGGAGACGAGAAGAGAAGAAAAGAAAGAGTGAAAAGAGAAGGAGTTGAAAAGGAGAAGAAAAAGTCAGTATCAGGCTTAGGGGGAGAGATTGGTCTGAGGGGGAGTAATTCAAGTATTCGAGTTACAAGCTAGCAAAATAAGTTAAGGTTTTGTCATCATCAAAAAGGGGGAGATTGTTGGAACCAAGTTGGTTCAAAGTCTTAGGATTTTGATGTTTACATAAGCACTCAATGTAATCTTATTTTGTACCTTGAATTATTAAATTAAATGCCACCAGAAACTGAAGTAATCAGAAGCAGAACATCAAAGGATTCCAGAAAATGAATTCTGGAATTACCAGAAGATACTTCAGGATGTCAAAACATCACCAAAAGATATCTTTGTTGGCCCAGATCAGAAGGAAGAAAAATCAGAAGGAAACCTGGACCATACCAGAGGAAAGCCTGCCAGAGGGATTGTTGTTCCAAACCAAAAGGAATCAAATATCAGATTTATTCCAGAAGTTATTCTGACCAGAAGACAGCCTGGCAGTGAAAAATTAAACAGCCCAGACTTGTTCCAAACTCAACCAGAAGATAAGTTAATGAGTCCAAAACAAGAGAATCAATCCAGATTTGACACAGACCATAAGATAGCATGATTCAGAGCATGAAACTAAGTCCAGACCAGAAGAAATGATTTCCAGAATTGACCCAGACCTGATCCAAAATCAAAGGTAAAATGTCCAGACTAAAATATTACTTGTCCAGATTTAATTTCAATTTAATCCAGACCAAGTCCAGAATTGGTCCAGATCAGAGGGAAGATTTCCAGATCAATGGTTCAGATTTGAGTATATGGCCCAGTGTTGGCCGAGATCAGAAGATCAGACCATGGCCCAGTGTTGGCCGAAATCAGAAGGTCAGGATGTGTGGTCCAGCAGTGGCCGAGATCAGAGGATCACAGCAGATCAGTTTGCTAGACCAGGATGGCCGAGATCAGAAGATCAGAAGGTTAGAAATTGTGGTCCAATAGTGGCCGAAATCAGAGGATCACAACATATCACTTAGTATGGTCCAGATGTGGACTAGTGCAAAAGATCAAATGGTCCAGATTTAATCATGAGGATTAACGGTGGAGATTTTAATTTATTTTCATCAAAGTATTAAAACGATTTGTTACAAAAATAAAGTGAAGTATTGTGGAAAATTGATGATGGTATGGATCAAATCCCACAATTTTCTTATCACTGATGTTCTCTAATTCTCACACTACAACCATCAAGTTAACCTAATATTTCCATTTTAAGATTTTTATTGATTATTATGGAAGAAGAAGGAGATGTGTTGGAAATTATGATGATGTTAATAAGAGATTGTTGAAAATGATAATAATATTAATGAGAGCTAGTTGATGTGAATTGAAAAAAATAAGAAAGTCCCACATAGGGATGACATAGTAGTGTTTATAAGATAGATATATTACAATTGGAGTGTGTCCCAAATGGTACCACAATTTTGTGAAGGGGGAGAACGCATGCAAATTGACCACCACACGCCGCTATCGGCTTGGGCTGAATAGTGTATTATTTTTTATTATCTAGAAAATTAAAAAAAAATTACTTATTTATTTTTTAATAATAAATGCATGCGTTTTTTTTATCTCATTCATATGTTGGACACGTATTTGCCCTCTACCGAGTCAACATTCAACATCTGATCCAGTCTTCCTTAATTCGTGTATCAGTTTGCCCTGGTCAAAACCTTGAAATTATTGCGTTTCTAGACTTTTGTGGATTCGCGCATCCGTTTTTTGCCCGGTTAAAACATAGAAAATTTCGGCGTGCTAATTTATGTGGATTTGGTTTGATGGATAGCACAATTTTCTCTCCCTCAATTGCAGAGTTTCTCTATAAATAAAAGACTCTCCTTAGTTGGAAAAACACACCAAAAGTTCTCTAAAATCTAAGACTTTTCTCTATTTCTCCCTTCCTCTATTCTTTTATTTTATTTTTTTTTATTTTATTTTATCTTTCTTTCGAGTGGTCATAGTAGCATATTATATATTACGAGTGACAGTCGTTTGACTATCATGAGGGTGTAATTCTAGAACGGTTTTCTACGGTGCAATGGAACTCTGATACACTAGGGACTTTCTAGTCCGCGACTCAACCTAATAATATTTTCGGTATCATAAATTAATTTTTAAATAGTTTTTAAAACTCAAAACCAAGAAATGTGTTTGTAAAAATTTGAGAAGGGAGAATAGGAAGTACCACTATTAGATATATTTAGGTAATGAATATCATATTACAAACAAGGAGAGTTAGCAACACACTCTCTTTTATTAGTTCAAATTTTTATAAGTCCCACCAAATTATATGAGTTTCGTTAAAATTTATTGGGACACATGAATTTTAACTAATAAAAGAGAATGTATCAAAAAGTGTATTAAAAAATGTATTACTAACATTATTCATTACAAAATGAGTAAAATGGAAGTTTTGTGAATGATTTCATTCATCGATTGAATAAAAGATTGCAAATGAGGGATTATATATAGGTTGAATAACTCCTTACATCTCTCAACAAATATAAAACCAACTTATAATTAACTAATGAATTATAAAGAAGAAAATATTATCAAGTTAACTATTTATCTAATATATCCCCTTAAGATGAAATGTGTTTATTATACTTCTAACTTGAAAAATGTTATCAAGTTATTAACTATTCTCTACGTTCTTAAAATTTGATCCTTTTAGCATTGAACACACGTATTAAGAAATAATAAATTTATCTTTATTAAGTCTTTTTTACCCTTCATTTATTAAATAAAAACAAAATTGATTTAATGTATGCTTTTGAGTTTTTAAGGGTAAAAAAAAAACATTATTAATTATATCTTGATTTTCTATAAGAACTAAAATTTTGAGACCAAAATAAAATACTTAAAGGATCAAATATCATAGTAAGAATTGTTGAAAAAAGAAGAGGAGGTAGAAAAAGACAAAAGACAAAATATACAGAGAATAAGTAAGGGAGAAAGAGGTAATACCAATATTACATATGCAAATGGTAAAATTTAACTAATATTTGTTTTTAAGTCTTAATTTAACTAATAAATGTCAGTATATATTGTTATATTGAATATCATATATTGAGTTAAAATTTGAGATCTCATAATTGTACATAAATTTGAAATAATAATTATATCATCTCATCTACATATAAAAAAGAGAAATTTAATTTTAAATTGAGAGATAGTGTATATACAAATACACAATGTTTTGACGTGAAAAAAAAAATACACACAAAGAGGAATATCTTTTCGATAATGCAAAATATCAATTTCTTTAATGCCATGTTTAGCACAAAGAGGTATATTAATTGATACATTACAATAATACCTCGTGTATGGCATTGGTGAGTTGGTGAGATATAGCACTAATGAGTTGGTGAGAGTTTATCAATACAAACACGTACTCTCTACTTAAATAATCGACATACACACAAAGGCCTAAACCACCCCAACACAATACCTCTCATCTCTTAACTGATCTTCTCCTCCTCTCTATCCTCTTATTCAAGGTAATGTTTCTGTATCATTTTCACTTTCCATGCATGCATGCTAATCTTTATCAAAAATATATATTTTACCATATCTTTTAAATTTGAACAATTTGCTGCCTCTTTACTTATAACTCGGACATTAAGTTAATCTAAAATTTAACTATCTCTTTCTAAATATGTAGATACTATTATAAGTTAAAATAATTACTTTCACGATTATTAAAAAAATCAATTAAATGTAGTTAATTTTTTAAATTACATATAAAACATAATTCAAATTTATTAAAATTTTTTTTGAATGTTACACTCAACTACAATTATTAATTTTTTATTATTAAAGTAAGGTTATATTAGGAATACTAGCGTTATATCAATCAAAAATAGTTAATTTTTGTTTATAATAGTGATCAAGACTAAAACTTTTTTTTACTTTCTTATAATAATGATGAAATGAAGTATTATTATATCCCAAAATATAAATAAAAATATGTTCAAGAAAATGATGTATTCGATCTAAATTTTAAATCAAAATATTAATTTTCTTTCATCAATTTTTTATTTATATTTTAAAACAAAATGAATACAAATTTGTACGATCCAAGTGTCATTTCTTTCATAATTATTTAGCAGGTGTGTTAACATTTCATTACTTTTTTGTGATAAAAAATCATCGAATGTAAAAACTAAAATAGTATTGGTCCGATTTGGAATTTGGATTGACTATTCGATTTTTGTCGGCACATTATTATATATTTATATTATATCAAATAGTATAGTTAAAAAATATAAATATATATAAAGATAAGTCAAATTACACCAATTTAATATTACATTAGTGTTATATTATTTAATAATATTTTATATAAATTTTACAAAATTCACTACTGAATTGAAATGTTACATCATATAAATTATTTATGTAAAATTTTGCACAAATTTAAAATTATTTGATTGATAATTGAGACTAATAAAAATTAACAACGATTAATAAAAATACATAAATTTTGATCAATGTTACACTTATATGTTTATGATACATATGGTACGTATATAAATAAACACATTATTGTGATTCAAAATCTAAACTAAAAATACTAACCATTATTTAGTAAACCGCTGAAATATATTTTCAGAAAAGAAGTAAATATAAAAAAATTTAGAGTATGTTTATACATAATATAGGAAATAGATCAAATAATAAAGTTATTATATGTATGTATACTATTATTTCCGACAAGAAAAATATAATAATAATAATAATAATAATAATAATAATAATAATAATAATGTTGACAAAGAACTATTTAGTATTTGTTTGATAACACTAATAAACTAGCTTATAGCTTATTGATTCGAATCATAACTTTCGATACTGCATGGACACGTATTATCGCTGTATCGAATCATATTGGCGTACTAATACGAATATAACACAATACAAGACAAAAAAAATGTATGGATGCTTAGTAGATTTTGATATATTTCAATGGTATATTAAATAATTATAGATTTTTGTAAAAGTTTATATAAATGATCTATATGATAGAAATTTGTATCGATTAAAACGTTATTGAGAGGTGTAGCATTACATTTGTGTGTGTGTGTGTATATATATATAAGAAGTATATCAAATAATATGAGTTTTATGATGAGAAAGTTAAATATTAACCATACAATCATACATGAATGATCATGATCGAAAAAAAAAGTCATGTGACTTTTTTAAGTGATCATATGTTCAAATAATTATTAATCATGACCATATGTGTATAGATACATGATCAAGATTTAACCATCTCACTGTAAAATTCTTCTTATTTGATATGTCTATGATATATGTATATATCAATCGCTAATTATCTATTATATTTAGAACATTTGAAATAGTAAAAAAAATATTACATTAGATTTACACAACATCTCATACTAATAATAAAATAAATAAATGTTAAAATTTATATATATGATTTTGTTCTTATAAAAAATTTCTTAATTTCTTAGTCTCTAAATTTTTTTCGTTTTCATTTTTGGTCATCGCTTTTAAGTCAATTCGCGTATACCATTCTAATTTTTTTTTTTTTTTTGGAACTTTGTAAAATATATTTAGAATATTATAAGAATCTACCACACAAAAATTTAATTTTTTTTAACAAAATATAAATTAAGAATATTTTTTATATTAACTAAAAATAAAATATTAAAATTTTATAGAAACTAAAAACTTATTTAAATCTTTAAAAAATAATATAAAATCCAATCCGAAAATGTGTAATTTTCATGAAAAAATATCTAAAGGTTTCCAACAAAAATAAGTTTAATCCCATTTTTAGTATTTTTGGACACACTTGCGATTATTATTTAGATCTATTAGGATGTAAGCAATCTACTATTTTTTTAGGAAAATGTTGTTTTGTAGGAGAGAGAGAGTAGATCTATTAGGATGTAAGTAATCTACTATTTTTTTAGAAAAATGTTGTTTTGTACGAGGGAGAGAGAAGAAAAAATAAATAAATAAAGATTACGAGACAGATCATTTTAATACCCACCCACTCATAATATTTTTTAAATTCAGAATTGATTTTTTTGACTAACCATTTATGACAAAACAAATAATCATTCTTTCATTTCTTTTAAAAAATCATTCGTACTATTTAGCATCCTATTTTTTTTTAGTAACTACTATACCTTCATATTTTATTCTTGATATTCATCGTTTTTTTTTCACTCTTATTAAAAAAGGGTATAGTTAATGTGTTCATTTTATATGTTAATATTTTTAAATAATATTTTTTATTTGAATGTATTAAATTTAACATTTCATATTGTAAGACCAATTAGTAACGGAAATAGTAAATTGAAAAAAAGCTTATATATAGTCATAGTCTTTTTCTTCTTAAAATATGCTTATAATTAAGGATATATGTATTATTATATACCTGACAATTTATGGTAAATACTTAACTTTCAACTAGACTTATGTCGTCGTGTACGCATATTATTATCTTTCGGTGAATAAATGAACTCAATGATAGATATATCAATATTACACTACTTAATTTTTTTTTAAAGGATACAAATTCTACAAAATTTACTATAGGAATAAAAGTTCATATCATATAGATTATTTATATAAAATTTTATACAAATCTAAAATGATTTGATTGATGATTCAGATTCATAAATATTAGTGATGTTTAAACAATACACGTAAGACATTAATTTTGATATATTTCAATAACATATCAAATGATTTTAAATTTTTGTAAAATATTACATAAATGATCTATATAATATAAACTTTCAATACAACTGTGAATTTTGTAAAATTTGTATCAGTTAAAATGTTATTGAGGAGAATAACATTGGTATACCATTACATAAGAGACATCAAATTATACCTGAATAGTTACACTCATTCAATAACATTGTGCCTGAATAATTATTTTTTAAATCAACCATTGGATTGAAACTATTATCATTTATACCATATCTATAAATTTTGACATTAATCCATAATTATTTTCATGTCATCAAAATTAACATTATATAAAGTTATACCGTTGACGTTAATCTTACTGCATCAAGATGACATATAAAATGATTATATATAAATATTATTTATAACAATAGTTTTCAATCCTACAATTGATTTTAAAATATAATTATCCGACAAGATGTTATTGAATGAAATCAATTCTTCAAATGTAATTCAACCAATCTTTTTAATTATATATATTTAATGCATTAAGATGATATATTCAGTTTTTAATTATTATTTCCTTTTTTTTTTAAAACTAATCAATATATTCTACATTAAAATTGATATACTAAAATGTTTTACTTTTCTGAACCTCTGAACCTTTAAGATGCGACTATCTACTAAACAATAAAAAAATTAAAGTTGCGGAAATACATTTGGAAAGTTAAAAAAAAAAAGAGGGATACAAAAGAAAAGAAAAACACCGATATATTCTTACATTTTCAATATATAATTATTTAGAATCCTGGAAAAATTCTCTCTAGTATTATGGTTGATACTGAAACAAGAAACAAGAGCACTCCACAAAAAATGAAGATAATGATTACAGATTCAACAATGGTGCGGTCACGAGAGAAGGTTGCACGGAGAACGGTTTGGAACTCTATCGTCGATTTGAAGTCAACAAATACCCACACGTCTAGTGTTTACTTCTACAGAAGAAATGACAGTTCCAGTTACAATTTCTTCGACGCCAAGATTATGAAGGAAGCTCTAAGCAAAGTGCTTGTTTTGTTCTATCCAATGGCTGGACGTTTTCACTACGACAAAGACGGTCGTGCTGAGATTGACTGCGATAATCAAGGAGTGCTCTTTGTCGAAGCTAATAACACCGATACAGTCATAGACGATTTTGGTGATTTTGCTTCCACGCTTCAGCTTTATGATCAGCTTATCCCTATAGTTGATTATTCCAGTGGAATCGGAACGTATCCTCTTTTGGTGTTGCAGGTAAATTTTTTTTATCATTTATGTATCAGTTATGCTGTAATTTCTTTTAATTTGACGTTGTTGAACATAAAAATATGAATTTATTTAAAAATTTGAAAATATGAATTTTGTTAAAAATGGAATGAAAAAAAGAAGACTGAATTTCTGTCCACTAGAACTTGAAAACTATGCTATAGAGCAATTTAGTGAAGTTTAATTAACTATATGCACAGGTTACATATTTCAAATGTGGAGGAGTGTCACTTGGTGTTGGAAGGCATCATCATGTAGCAGATGGAACTTCTGGACTTCACTTCATGAATACATGGTCAGATGTAGCTCGTGGTCTCGATATTTTGAACCCACCATTCATGGACCGGACACTACTCCGTGCTCGCAATCTGCCTCGCCCTGTTTTCGAACACATTGAATACAAGCCTTCACCAAGCATGGAGACTAGTCCAATAAATCAAGACTCCAAAGCTACAGCAGCCGTATCTATTTTCAAATTGACCCGCGAACAACTCGCCACATTGAAAGCTAAGTCCAAAGAAGATGGAAAAACAATCAATTTCAGCTCTTTTGAGATTTTATCCGGTCATGTTTGGAGAAGTGTGTGCAAAGCAAGATCACTTCCTGATAATGAAGAAAGCAGATTCTCTGTAGCAATTGATGGGAGGTCAAGATTGCAACCTCTACTTCCACAAGGTTACTTTGGAAATGTGGTATTCACAATCTCAACTATAGCTATAACAGGTGATCTAATGTCAAAACCCACATGGTATGCTGCAAGTAAAATTCACAATGCATTGTTGCAAGCAAACAATGAATACTTGAGATCTGCTATTGATTATCTAGAGCTACAACCTGATTTAGGAGCTATTTTTGACAGTGCTGATGCTTTGAAACGTCGAAATATTTTTATAAATAGTTGGACTACACTTCCAATCCATGAGGCCGATTTTGGTTGGGGAAGGCCTATTTACATGGGACCATGCAACATTTGTGAAGGATTGTCTTTCATACTTCCTAGCTCAATAAATGATGGAAGTTTATCTGTTGCAATTTCTCTTCAACGTGAGCATATGGAAGTTTTCAAGGAGTTGGTGTATGATATTTGAACAAACAAAATGATTGAAGAGCTTGCCTTATTGCCATTTGGAACATCATTATCTTTCTGGTTGTTTCCTTTCCTATCTTTCTTTAGGCAAGTTTGGTGAACTCTATGTAGATGTTAACGAGACTTGTTTCAGCTTACAATAAAATAATTAAATGTTGGTATAAGTCTTAGAGGTCTATGTTTTGCATTTGAGTTTAGAATTTGTATCATGCTATTTATTGAGTAAATATCAATATAGTCCCTGATTTTGTTAATTTGTATTAATCTAGTCAATAGTTCATAACTTTTTTCACCGTTAATTAAGTTAGTCCCTCTATTGCCTGACAATGTTAAAGACTGATGACTTGACACTCGTTAACTCCCACATAAACAAATTGTGGAGACCTATTTGATACTTTTTGAAGTTGAAACATTGTTACGTTTTTTCAACAACGTTGGGGACTAAATAGCAACAAATTGTGTTTTTATATAATACATTGTTGAAAAGTCTTCTTCTCCAATTTTCTTTCCTTCCTCCATTGATGTCTTCTTCCACATTTGTTCCTTTTGAACAAATTTTACCATATTTGCAAAAACGATATAAATAGGATATGTGATAGCTCTCAATTTACTTCATCTATGAAAGGGAAAAACTATATTGGTAATTTAGGGCTTGATGAATCATGTATTGGGAAAAATTGCTCAATTCTTTTTTGTTTATGTGGGTGGAAAATTGTGATAAGGATTTCAAGGACATATGCAAACCCGAATCAACTATTCTTTGGTTGTCCTATTTAGAAGATAATGTTCAAATGTGCATTTTTTTAATTTTTTTTTATTTTGTTTGGGGGGTTTTACTTAAAAAATCTTAAATTATTTTGTTTTGATTCTTTCATCGTTATGATTTCTATCATTTGTTATAGTTTATTCTTCCATTCATGATTTGAGTTATTGTGTTTCAGAAAGAGGGTTGTTGTTCCTATCTTCTATGGTGTGATGAAGCTCTTGACATATTTGTTCCTAAAGGTGTTGGTGTTGCTCGAAATAAAAATGAAGTATTGAAAAATGAAGGTGAACTTATAGCCAACATTGATCAAAATCAATGGTTATGGAAGAACACAATGAGCTTATGTTGAAGCTTATTGACAAGGTTGAAGTTGTAATGGAAGAACAAACTCAACTGAGAGAAATTTTGGTGAACATTATGAACAAGATTGATGCAACGACGTTAGAACAAAAACAACAAAGATATTATCTAGTTGTCATGTGGTTTTTGATGATGTTGTTCATTGCATTATGAATTGGTAGATTCATTGCAAAGGTTGTGATCGTAATGGTTATTAATTTAGTTGTTTAAGTTAGTTGTTGATGGTTTTGAATGTAATTGTTGTTGGAACCAAGTTGGTTCTAAGTACTTACGATTTTGATGTTTACAAAAGCACTCCATGTAATCTTATTTTGTACCTTGAATTATTACATTATATACCACCAGAAAATGAAGTTTGCAGAGGCAGAAAATGCATCCAGAATGCATCCTGGAATTACCAGAGGATACACCAGGATGTCAAAATAATACCAGAGGATATCTTTGCTAGCCCAGATCAGAAGGAAGCAAAGTCAGAAGGAGACCTGGACCAGACCAGAGGGAAGCCTGCCAGAGGGAAGCCTGCCAGAGGGAGAGTTGTTCCAGACCAGAAGATGTCAAATGTCAGATTTATTCCAGAAGTTATTCTGACCAGAAGATGGCCTGGCAGTGAAATAGTAAACAGCCCAGACTTGATCCAGACTTAATCAGAGGATAAGTTAATGGGTCCAAAACAAGAGAATCAATCTAGATTTGACCCAGACCAGAAGATAGCATGGTTCAGGGTATGAAACTATGTCCAGACCAGAAGAAATGATCTCCAGAATTGATCCAGAACTGATCCAAAACAGAAGGTAAAATGTCCAGACTGAAATATTATTTGTCCAGATTTAATTTCAGTTTAATCCAGACCAAGTCCAGAATTGGTCTAGATCAGAGGGAAGATTTTCAGATCAATGGTTTAGATTTGAGTATATGGCCCAGTGTTGGCCGAGATCAGAAGATCAGACCATGGCCCAGTGTTGGCCGAAATCAGAAGGTCAGGATGTGTGGTCCAGCAGTGGCCGAGATCAGAGGATCACAGCAGATCAGTTTGCTAGACTAGGATGGCCGAGATCAGAAGATCAGAAGGTTAGAAAGTGTGGTCCAACAGTGGCCGAAATCAGAGGATCACAACATATCACTTAGTATGGTCCAGATGTGGACTAGTGCAAAAGATCAAATGGTCCAGATTTAATCATGAGGATTAACGGTGGAGATTTTAATTTATTTTCATCAAAGTATTAAAAAGATTTGTTACAAAAATAAAGTGAAGTATTGTGGAACTCAGGAGCTGTTGGCGGGAAGAAACCAAAGACATGATTGGCCAGTTATTTTTGAAAGAAAATCTGAAGCTTAAAAAAAGATATGTTTTTTATTTAAATGAAGCCCAATTGGTCAAGATATTTTTGCAAGAGAATCCAGCAAGGTTCAGCTCGAAATTAAGCTTGGAAGAGGCCCTAATTCACATCTATAAAAGGAGGCTCAATGCAGAATACTTTGTATCTAAAATCACAAAAGAGTCATACACTTCCAAAGCAAACACTCAAGTTTTCAGTGAGGTTAATTGTGAGTTCCAGCTTTCAAGAAGCAAGCACTCGTGTTATTTTCTTTCCCTTGTGTTAGATCTAAGTTGTTGAAGTAGAGTCTACAATCTGAGGGAGTCAGAAGGGGTAGCAGATTACTTAGCAATTAGATTCAAGGCGTTGTAATTTCTTCTACAATCTGGGGTTGTCAGATTGGCAGGAGAAGACTTGACTTAGGAAGTCAAGGTGCTGCATTCCTCAAGAGTCTAGGATTGTTAGACTGTTTGAGATGACTGGCTTGGAGGGTCAGTGGAACTGTTGTAATTCAAGATTTGAATTAGTGAAATCCTTCAAGGTGAAGGGACTGGACGTAGTCTCGTTAACGGTGAACCGGTTTAAAATTCTGTGTTTTTATTTTTACTTTATATCCGCTGCTAACTCTATTTTATTCATACATCAAGTTTTATTTTAAAACTGCAAAAACAGAAAAAGTATTCAAATTAGTCAAACACAATTCAACCCCCATCTCGTGTTTGCACCTTCATTTGGCATCAGAGCTCGGTCTCAAGGCTGAGCACTTAATAATGTTTGAGGAAAGGTCCAAGGGGTTCAACATGGCAGAATCCAGAGATGAACTGGGAGGCAACATCAACATACCACCACTGTTTGATGGAGAAAGGTTTGAGTATTGGAAGGACAGAATGAGAAGTTTCTTCATATCTCAAGATCCTGAATTATGGAAGATGGTAGTCAAAGGATACACTGCACCTAGTGATCCAGAAGATCCAACTAAAGAACTAGACATGGATGATATGAAACCAGATCAGAGCAGATTACACAAACTTCATCACAAGTCTAGAAACTTCATGGTCAGTGCCATCACATTCAAGGAATTTGACAGATGCACAGATAAAGAAACAGCAAAGAGCATATTCGACAGTCTGGTTCGGACCTATGAAGGAAGCCAGCAGGTTCAAGAAGCAAAGGCTAACATACTGGTCAAATAGTATGAGATGTTCAAGATGGAAGATGATGAAAACATTGATGGAATGTTCTGCAGATTCCAGACTCTGATATCTGGACTGAAGGTCTTGAAGAAAAGCTACACAACAACAGATCATGTCAAGAAGATTCTAAGAAGTTTACCAACCAAGTGGAGACCAATGGTTACTGCAGTTCAGCAAGCCAAAGATCTAAATAACTTAAGACTTGAAGATCTGATCAGCTCACTCAGGTCTCATGAAATAGAACTGGAAGCAGATGAACCAAAGAAGAAGAAGAATCTGGCCCTGAAGTCGAAACAGAAGAAAGCTGCAAAGGCAGCATCAGAATCAGAGGATAGTGACAGTGACTGTGATGATATGGCTTACTTAACCAAAAAGATGGTTAAGATCTGGGAAAACAGGAAGAGGAGAGGTTCCAAGATGAAACATAACAGCAAAGATAAGGAAGAATCTGACAAGAAGAACATCATCTGTTATGGATGCAATGAACCTGGACATATCAAGTCAGAATGTCCAAATCTGGAAAAAGGCAAACCGCACAAGAAGAATTCCAGATTCAGAAAGAAGAGTCTGATGGCAGCCTGGGATGTATCAGAATCAGAGGAAGAATCTTCTGATGAAGAAGAGGCAGAAACAGCAAAGATGGCACACATCAGGTCTGCCTCTAGACTTCACAAAGGTAAGAATTCAGGAAGGAAAGCAGGCAGAAGGAAGAATGATCGAAGCAGTCATTCAAGCAAGTCTGGAAGCACATCAGAGGGAGCAATTCTGGTTCTGATGGCTCATAAAAATTCAAGTTCGAAATACAACTCAGGCTCTGGAACAGATTCAGAAGATGAAGACAATGAGGTATTTTCTGATCTCTCTAAATCTGAATTAATTGATGTTGTAAAAGACTTGTTAAATGCAAACAATAAGATGTCTTTAAAACTGAAAACTCTTAGGGAAGATAAGAAAAATCTAACCAAAGAAGTCCAAGTTTTAAAGAATCGAAATTCTGAGTATGCAACTGAAAACCAAGATTTTAAAACTGAAGTTGCAAGACTCAAATCTGAAAACCAAACTCTCAAAAGCAATATATGTTCCACTTCCAAAACTGTTTGTGAATCTGATATGCATGAACAATTTTTTCAAAACTTTATTTCTAATGGAATCGAAAGAAGTAAATATGCATATATGATTTATGGAAACAGTAACATTGGAAAGAGAGGTGTTGGTTTTACAGAAACGATTACTGAAAGTAAAGCTGTTCATTCTGATGTTTTATGCATTGTTTGTGCTAAGAAAGGTCACTCTGAGCTATCATGTCCAGTGGTAAAATCTGAACAAGATCAGAGAGCTGTCAAGACTAACAAACCTGGACCCAATCAGTTATGGGTACCAAAAGATCAAATTGTCTATGTTGCAGATATTCTAAGCAACCACAAGGAGACACCAACAATGGTGCCTGGACAATGGATGTTGGCAATGCACAAGCAGAAGAAGGTTTATGTTCCAACATCTACCAAACAGAAGTCAAGTGACTCTTGTAGAAGAAGAACTGGTCAACACAATACCTATCAGAACCAGAACCAGAATCATAGGAGGAACAGGAAATATCAAAGATATCACATGAATCAGAACAGGAACTGGAACCAGAATCAGAACTGGAACCAGTATCAGAGGCACAAGAACTAGAACCAGAACCAACACTGGAACTAGAATCTTATTTAGTACCAGAACCCGAACCAGTATAATTACCAGAATCAGTATAATCACCAGAATCACCATAAGTTCCAGAATCATCAGAGGAACATGGTGTATCAGCCAAAGCAGAAAGAGAGGAATCAGAATCAGGAGAGTTCTTCAAACACTCCAGTGAGATTCATCAAGACTACAAACTTGGAAGGGAATTCAAATCTCTTAATCCAAACCATGTAATCACAGAACATACAGATTCAAAATCTGAAAATCAGAAGCAAGAGGATTTTCAGAGTAAAACTGAAACTGCTGACGTAGAGGTTAAATCTTGCTGTAAATACTATTATTATTTGATATTTATGTTTACTGTGATAACAAGAAGCTTGATCTTAAAAATCAAAGCTAGATAAGTATTCTGTAGGTTTTCAAACTGTCAGAGGAACCAGGTGATTCACACGAATTGAACACCTCAGTAGAAACAACATTCCAGTGGTTTCAAAAACAAGCAGAAACCACCAGAAGCAGAATTAATGGTTTGGCTGTATTGAGTTCATTTTTAAATTATATGATTTGTATTATGTTATAAGAAAAACTACTTGATCTTGACAAATCAAAGCAAGATAAAGATAGTGCAGGTTTACCAAAACCAAAGGGAGCAGAAGCAGAAGAAACAGAAGTACTTGGAAAGGTAGAGGATACAAGCAAGTCAGCAACACATGACAAATCTTCAAAAGATAAATCTGAAAAGAAATCTGGATATTTACCAGAACCAGAAACTGATTTATTAGAATCAGAAGCTGTTACAGATTTACCAGAACTAGAAGCTGTTACAGATTTACCAGAACCAGAAGTTGTTACAGATTTACCAGAACCAGAAGTTGATTTATCAGAATCAGAAGCTGTTATAGATCTTCCAGAAACACAAGTTGATGCAGACCAACCAATGTTGATGAAGATTTGGCTGAAGAAGGTTGGATACTTGCAATGCAAGAAGAGCTGAATGAATTCCAAAGGAATGATGTTTGGGATCTGGTACCCAGACCAAACAAAAACATTATTGGAACCAAGTGGGTGTTCAGAAATAAACTAAATGAAAAAGGTGAAGTGGTAAGGAACAAAGCCAGACTTGTAGCTCAAGGATATAGTTAACAGGAAGGTATAGATTACACTGAGACGTTTGCTCTAGTGGCCAGGTTAGAAGCAATTAGAATTCTCTTATCATTTACTGCTAATCATGATATAATGCTGTATCAAATGGATGTTAAAAGTGCATTCTTAAATGGCTAAATAAGTGAGGAAGTCTATGTCAAACAGCCCCTTGGATTTGAAAACTCTAATTTTCCAGACCATGTTTTTAAACTTAAAAAATCTTTATATGGTTTAAAACAAGCACCAAGGGCATGGTATGACAGACTTAGTAACTTTCTGCTTAAGAATGAATTTAATAGAGGCCAGATTGATAATACTCTATTTAGGAAATCCATTAAAAATGATATTTTGATTATTCAAGTTTATGTTGATGATACCATATCTGGATCGACTAATGGCACTTTGTGCAAAGAGTTTTCTGACCTAATGCAGAAAGAGTTCCAAATGAGCATGATGGGAGAACTCAAGTTCTTCATGGGAATTCAGATTCACCAAGGTAAATCAGGTATACTAGTTCACCAATCTAAATAAACTAAAGAACTTCTTAAAAAGTTCAAAATGAGTGAATGTAAGCCTATGGCCACCCCCATGCACCCAACCTGCTCACTTGAGAAAGATGAAACCAGCCAAAAGGTAGACCAGAAAACATACAGAGGTATGATTGGATCCCTTCTTTATTTAACTGCTTCTAGACCTGACATCTTGTTTAGTGTTTGTTTCTGTGCCCGATTTCAAGCTGACCCTAGGGAATCCCATTTAACTACTGTCAAACGAATTTTGAGATACCTTAAAGGAACCACCAACCTTACTTTGTTATACAAGAAAACCCCCACCTACAAACTCACAGGTTTTTGTGATTCCGACTATGCTGAAGACAAGTTGGAAAGGAAAAGTACAAGTGGCAACTGCACTTTCTTAGGTGATAATTTGATCTCTTGGTCAAGCAAAAGACAAAGCACCATTGCCATGTAAACAGCTGAAGCTGAGTATATATCAGCAGCAGGATGCAGTTCACAGTTACTTTAGATGAAAAACTTGAAGATTACAACATCTTTGAAACCAATATCCCTTTGTTCTGTGATAACACTTCAGCCATAAACCTAACCAAGAACCCTATCTTACACTCTAGAGCCAAACACATTGAAATAAAACAGCATTTCATTAGGGACCATGTTCAAAAAGGGACTTTCAGCATCCAATTTGTGGACACTGATCATCAATGGGCTGACATCTTCACCAAAGCATTACCAGAAGATAGGTTCGAGTTCATCACGAAGCATATCAGCATTACCTCCATATCTGACTAGCTCAAGTAGTCATGTTAGGAGTTTTTAAATTTCTTGTAATTTTATTTTCTGTCTTTTATTTTATGTTTTACCTTCTGTAATTTGTAAAGAGAAAAACAAAAAATACAAAAATAGTAGGACCTCTTTTTGGCTGGTGACAAAAAGGGGGAGAGAGAGAAAAAAGAGAAATAAGTAGAAAAGGAGAGATAAAAAGAAAGGAGGAGTGAAAAAGAAAGAGAAGAAAAGAGAAGGAGTTGAAAAGGAGAAGAATCAGGGAGAGAGAAAAAGAAAGAGTGAAAAAGAGAAGAAGTTGAAAAGGAGAGGAAACAGGGAGAGAGAAAAATAAAGAGAGAAAAAGAAAGAGTGAAAAAAGGAGTTGAAAAGGAGAGGCTATGTGAAGGGAGAAAAGAAAGAGACAATAAAGAAGGGGTTGAAAAGGAGAGGAGAAGAGAAGAATAGAAAAAGTGAAAAGAGAAGGAGTTGAAAAGGAGAAGAAAAAGTCAGTATCAGACTTAGGGGGAGAGATTGATCTGAGGGGGAGTAATTCAAGTCGTCGAGTTACAACTAGCAAAATAAGTTAAGGTTTTGTCATCATCTAAAAGAGGGAGATTGTTGGAACCAAGTTGGTTCTAAGTACTTAGGATTTTGATGTTTACAAAAGCACTCCATGTAATCTTATTTTGTACCTTGAATTATTACATTATATACCACCAGAAAATGAAGTTTGCAGAGGCAGAAAATGCATCAAGAATGCATCCTGGAATTACCAGAGGATACACAAGGATGTCAAAATACTACCAGAGGATATCTTTGCTAGCCCAGATCAGAAGGAAGAAAATTCAGAAGGAGACCTGGACCATACCAGAGGGAAGTCTGCCAGAGGGAGAGTTGTTCCAGACCAGAAGATATCAAATGTCAGATTTATTCCAGAAGTTATTCTGACCAGAAGATGGCCTGGCAGTGAAATAATAAACAGCCCAGACTTGATCCAGACTTAATTAGAGGATAAGTTAATGGGTCCAGAACAAGAGAATCAATCCCAATTTGACCCAGACCAGAAGATAGCATGGTTCAGGGTATGAAACTAAGTCCAGACCAGAAGAAATGATCTCCAGAATTGATCCAGAACTGATCCAGAACTGATCCAAAAAAGAAGGTAAAATGTCCAGACTGAAATATTATTTGTCCATATTTAATTTCAATTTAATGCAGACCAAGTTTAGAATAGGTCCAGATCAGAGGGAAGATTTTCAGATCAATGGTTCAGATTTGAGTATATGGCCCAGTGTTGGCCGAGATCAGAAGATCAGACCATGGCCCAGTGTTGGCCGAAATCAGAAGGTCGGGATGTGTGGTCCAGCAGTGGCCGAGATCAGAGGATCACAACAGATCAGTTTGCTAGACCAGGATGGCCGAGATCAGAAGATCAGAAGGTTAGAAAGTGTGGTCCAGCAGTGGCCAAAATCAGAGGATCACAACATCTCACTTAGTATGGTCCAGATGTGGACTAGTGCAAAAGATCAAATGGTCCAGATTTAATCATGAGGATTAACGGTGGAGATTTTAATTTATTTTCATCAAAGTATTAAAAAGATTTGTTACAAAAATAAAGTGAAGTATTGTGGAACTCATGAGTTGTTGGCGGGAAGAAACCAAAGACATGATTGGCCAGTTATTTTTGAAAGAAAATCTGAAGCTTAAAAAAAGATATGTTTTTTATTTAAATGATGCCCAATTGGTCGAGATATTTTTGCAAGAGAATCCAGCAAGATTCAACTCGAAATTAAGCTTAGAAGAGGCCCTAATTCGCATCTATAAAAGGAGGCTCAAGGCAGAATACTTTGTATCGAAAATCACAAAAGAGTCATACACTTCCAAAGCAAACACTCAAGTTTTCAGTGAGGTTTGTTAAGACAAACTCTCATTTTTAAAGTTTTGATGAAAATAAACAAAGGTTAATTAAAGATTGTTAATTATGATTCTAAATGTATTGTTAATTTAACCTGTGCTTTTGAGTGTTTTAATTCAAAGATAGGTTTCAAAAGAATAAAAAAAAAACAGCATAAACAAAGGCAGAGAACATTCTTCACATATTCTGGAAAACGGAGAATGTTCGCCAGGTTGTGACAGCATAAAGACCAAACTTTCTCCATCACTTAATTGAAGTTATTGTCTCTGGTATTTACATCAGTATTATGAGTACATGACAAGGAACAAATGTGATCAATTACAATCAAAAGAAACCATTCGAATTACAAAGAAAAAAGGCCATGAATCAAGCTGCCCAAGCAGAAACTGAACACTCTCCAGTTCTGTTGTCAAAACTGATAAACAATCTTGACAATGTACAATGCATCAAGACAGCTTCCAGTATGTTCAGAAATCAGTCCAGATTGATTATCAATCTCCAGGAAATCCAAAAGCTAAAGCTCCAGATTGATCATCAATCTCCAGCAACTACACTACAATTTTCTGCAATAAGATTATGTGATCATTTTCAATCTGTTTTAAATGATCCAAAGCTTCAGTTCAAGCTAGCAATATTATTACTTATCAGAAGCATTAAAGGATCATTAATTACTCAAGAAAATTTGATTCAAAACGCAACACACAGCTCAGTTTGAACAGGAAAATAAAAATAGTCAAAAGTTGGATTAGTTTTATTCAGAAATAATGCCTCTGGTCAAGCCTGACAAGGGCACTTGCAACAGCTCTATTGACCTCCATTTAATGCTCTCAAGCCTATAAAAGGAAGGCCACAGCTCAAGGAAAACGCAGAAGTTCAAGTGCTAACAAGTCTCTCAAAATTATTCACATTTACATACTTGAAATTCTCCAAATCACTTACATGAATCAGTTTGATTAAATTCGTTTTACTCTGATACATTATACTGATTTCTTTGTAAAGAATCGAACCTCAAACAAGAGTTGAGACATCTTAGATTCTAAACAATCTCATCATTATTGTAAAACTCAAACTATAAGAGTTAAGTATAGTTTGGGGTAGATTGTAAGAAATCCTATCAAGGTTGATAGGTGATTTGATTAATCTCTTTCTGGGTGGAATTAGATTAAGTTCTGTAAACAAAGATCAAGGTTGATCTAGGCTAGGTGCTGTAAAACCAAGTAGGTTCTTGTTTTAAACACTTAGTGGAAAATCTCACAATTGTGAGGACTGGACGTAGCCCAAGTTGGGTGAACCAGGATACATCTGTGTGTGGTATTTCTTATCCTTAATCTCTTTATTAAGTTTGATTGTTTTTCAAGATTAAAATACAAAACTGTTTTTCTGTTTTACACATTAATCTGAACGTTCTCCGTTTTCTGATAAAACCAAGAACGTTCTCCATTTTTCTGCTTCCTTAACCAAGAACTTTCTTGAGTTTAAAACTGAAGTTTTTCAGGAAATTTTAAAAAGGGAGATTTACAATTCAAACCCCCTTCCTTGTAAATCAATTTTGCTACTTCAAGGTTAATTGTGAGTTCCAGCTTTCAAGAAGCAAGCACTCGTGTTATTTTCTTTCCCTTGTGTTATATCTAAGTTGTTGAAGTAGAGTCTACAATCTGAGGGAGTCAAAAGGGGTAGCAGATTACTTAGCAATTAGATTCAAGGCATTGTAATTCCTTCTACAATCTGGGGTTGTCAGATTGGCAGGAGAAGACTTGACTTAGGAAGTCAAGGTGCTGCATTCCTCAAGAGTCTAGGATTGTTAGATTGTTTGAGAAGACTGGCTTGGAGGGTCAGTGGAACGGTTGTAATTCAAGGTTTGAATTAGTGAAATCCTTCAAGGTGAAGGGACTGGACGTAGCCTCGTTAACGGTGAACCAGTATAAAATTCTGTGTTTTTATTTTTACTTTATATCCGCTGCTAACTCTGTTTTATTCATACATCAAGTTTTGTTTTAAAACTGCAAAAATAGAAAAAGTATTCAAGTTAGTCAAACACAATTCAACCCCCCCTTCTCGTGTTTGCACCTTCAATTGTTATGAACATAAATGTAACTTATGTAATGTTTTAATTTTTTTAATCAACTTTTGTGTTGAACTTTAATCAAACCGACTCTAACAAAAATTGAAAATGGATGAATTACAAACTATCAGCATGATTGTTGCATACCTTCTCCATGCTGATTACATATTGGTTCTTACAAAAATTGAAATTGCCAATTGGTATCCAACACTTAAATGAAATAACAAATTGATTAAAAATTGAAATGATACTAAAACAATAAAATAGAAACATTAAAATAGCAAAAGTTTTTCACATTGAACAAAAGGGAACCAAACTGATACCTTGTTTTCAAATAGAAAATCATACCAAAAATTGCACCTATAATGTGCACATAAACTAAAACATTATTATGAATTATAATACCCAAAACATATCCAAAATACAAATTCTTTAACATCCAAAAACATCTCTCTAAGGTTATGGTGGAAGAAACCCTGATTTGAAATGACAAGTGGTGGTGAAAGTCGAAGTCTCTTTTGAAGGTGTGAAGAAGAAAACTATCCGATTTTGTTTTTAAAGACTCTGTTTTTTGGTGACTTGGTATATAATTAATTTAAAATATGTCAATTTAGTCATCAACATTCTTGAGAAAACGTGGCAATGTTCCAACTTCAAAAAATATCAAATAGGTCCCTAAGATTTGTTTTTGTGGGAGTTAATATGTCAGCTTAGTAGTCTTTAACACTGTTAATTAACTAATATTGACGGAGGGACTAACTAACGATGAAAAAAATTATGGACTATTTTGGAATTTTGATGAAGTGAGGGAGTAGTTTGATACAAGTTAACAAAGTTAGAGGCAAAATTGAATATTTACTCGCTATTTATTTATAATACAAGACATTTCAGTTATTATGTTTGTCTCAACGTAATAATGTTCTTGAGTAAAATTTGATTTAATAGAATGTTAAATGGATGATTTGACCATAAGACACTATAAAACTTTACTCTTAAATATATGTAGTCAAGTATTATTATATAATAATACAATTGAGACTATTATGTGTTGTTTTCAAAGATTTTGCGATATAAGAGGTAATTAGATGATCTCTAATTTATGACTATTCGTAAGGATCCATTGAAGGATTTTTTTTAAATTCTATTGCATTTTACTTATATATTTATTGGCATTTTCCCTTCATTAAAAAACTTGTTAACGAGTATTGCAATTACTTATCAATTAAAAAGAACTCATCGATAATATTTATCGACGAAATCCAATTGTATCCTCAAATAACAAGAGTATGATATCTCTTATATTTCATAAGAGATTGAACTAAGAACATTTTGGTAAGGACTATCTCCATAAAAATTCTATTAATTTCACTAGGCCTCTCATGTTTTCACAATGTTAACTCCTTTAATTAGCTCTTTAAATAATATAATTAATGATTTAGCTCTTTAAAAATTTGTGACAAACTTGAGTTGAAGTAGTTTTTCATGTTAAAATTTCAAATTTAAAATATATGAATTCAAAAGAACAACTATACTTCACGATGTACATAGATGTTTTTTTTCTTCCGAAGAACTATGAGATTCAAACTGAAACATTTGATACTAAAAATAATTGTAAATTCATAACAACTTAGCATGAAATTAGAAAACTAATATTAAAATAAAGCTTACACACAGTTGAGATCCAATGTAGCAACATAGACGCTCCAACTTCTCACTGTAAAACCTAAGTAACTAACCTAACTTATATACATTTATACTCACACTCTATAAAATAAATAAGATTTTAAACTTAAATATACAATTATTAGTAAATAGATAGACATATTGAAATATATATATATATATATATATATATATATATATTTATATATAAATTTTACGGTACAATAAAAAACAAAATGTATATTGGTACTATGATTGTTTTGATTAATAATTATATTTAATTTATCTACGAATGAATTACTATAATATTTATTGAAAATTGACTAATTAAGAGTTTTGATAGATAGATGACATGTCATTTAACTATTGCTGATTTAATTTTGATAATACCAAAACATGTTAATTTTTTAATGTACAGTAAAAATTTCTAATAATAATAATAATAATAATAATAATAATAATAATTATTATTATTATTATTATTATTATTATTATTTAAGACATATTGTCAGGGCACATACCCAAGCAATATCTTCAGCACGATCTTTTAGTCACATATAATGGACGGCAATATAAATACCACAAACATCCTCAAATATCAAAGATCAACCATTTTATTGGCAAAATACTAATGATCACCTAACTCCCAATTAGTTATTCCTTGAGTTGCCATGTTTATTTGATTTAACTCTATGTCAAATGTCTTTGGGTTGAAAATGTTTGAACTTTGCTAAGTACTCTTGAAATGTTAATTGTGAATATCATAGAAGCTTACTATGTTAATA
This sequence comes from Cicer cuneatum, assembly GCA_037974295.1. Classification (NCBI taxonomy): domain Eukaryota; kingdom Viridiplantae; phylum Streptophyta; class Magnoliopsida; order Fabales; family Fabaceae; genus Cicer; species Cicer cuneatum. The sequence continues at coordinate 26,195,492 of JBBPBO010000005.1, forward strand.
ATCACGTGATTTTGAAATTAATGAACTCTACAATTCTTAGAGCTGTCAAAATGGATAGGACCAATTAAACCAAGTCGTTAGACTAATATATTAGTATAGGTTGAGTTTTAAAAAGGGACACAAACACCAACAAGTGTTTGTAGTTTGGTATATTTGGCCCACATAAAAAATGGAGTCGGGTCAGGTTGGTTCGCTACAACTAAAAAATAAAGATATTTTTTAAAAAAAATTATTAAAAGTTAACTTGGGATGATTCAATAAAAATAATATTGATTTTATTATGATTCAATTTTTGAAATTATGGATGATGATAATGATTTGATGTTAGAATCTCTTCCAATTGTTGATAATAATGAGACAATATTTTGTAAAGGTTGGTATAGTTGATGGGGTTGAAAGATGTAGATGTAACAGCTGTGGCAGTTATATTCGCATGGTTCAGGCACCACTCATTTAAATTTCCATATGATTAAATGTCTTTCAATTCCAAAAGTATAATGACGTGGAGGTCTTGTTGGATGCTAAACCCAATTGTTGAATCAATGAAAATTTGATAGCAAGGCTTACATAGATTCACTTTCTAGAAGTATTATCAAACTGGGGATATTCTATTTAGCTACGTTGAGCATGATGGGATTTGAGAGATTAACAAAATATTAAATGTGGACTTTGTAGCCATAAGTAGAAACACTTCAAAAACTGAATGCATGAGTGTGTTTTCAATTGAAAAAGAAAAGCTTAAGAGTGAATTGGCATCCATTCCTGGTAGATGAAGGAGAAATTTGATAAGTATTGGAGCGAATACTCGGCCACTCTTGCATTTGGGAATGATCTAAACCCAACATCAAAGTTGTAATTTAGACAAAAATGTTTTTATTGAAGAGGTTGCAAAACACATCCAATTTGCTTGATAAGAAACTCTCAAATAATTGGGGTCTGCAAACAATAAACCCATTATAGCACACAGATAGAGAAACTTGCAAATATGATGGCAATGTAGTTGGTCAAGGCTCAGAGATACACGTGACAGGGGCGACAAGAAGCCAAAAACTTATGACACAGTGGTTAGATCTGCGTCGAAACACATACATGGGATGAAAAACATAAATCAACCACAAAAAAGAATGTCATTGATGTCATATCTAATATGCACTGGTTGTGGTTATAGAGGTCGGCAACATCGTCGATGATGCTTGGTGGGTCGTGGGGGTATATTTAACGTGAATAGCTTCTAGATTGAAACATGTAAATGTGGTTGGAACTTGGAATTTTCAATTGAAAGATGAAATGAAACGGTAGATGAGAGAGAAAATAACATATGCGTAACTAAAACATTGGTTTAAATCACAACCATTTATTATAATCTAATCCAAATGTGTTCTTCGATCAAAGATAAACCAACTCACTTCCATCACTGCTATTCGTAACACAACCTCCTTGGACAAGTACCTCGGCTTCCCCATCCTCAATGGACATGGCAAAAGAAGTGATTTTGAATTTATAATAGAAAAAATGCAAATAAGGCTAGCATCTTTGAAGCATAAGCTACTCAACAAGCCCGATATATTGGCTCTAGCTTTCTCGGTACTCAACTCTATCCCATCCTGCTACATGCAAGTGACTTGGTTACCTCAAAATATATGTGACATCATTGATCAAACAACTAGAAACTTCATCTGGAAGGATTCCAACAATAAGGCATTAACATGGCCAGTTGGACCAAAATTGTCATCATTAAAACATACGGCGGCCTACGCCTGCAAATGGTTAGGGATAGCAACACCTCCCTTCTTGGTAAGTTAGTTTGGGACCTCGTGCAATCATTTGGCAAACTTTGGAATTATGTTATTGCTCAGAAGTACGCTTATGAACCTTGTCTTCTTTCTCATCCAATCCCGGCATGTTCTCCTACTTAGAGTTCAATATTGAAAGCTAAAAATATCCTTAAAGATGGATTCACTTGGTGTGCAGGCTAGAGCGACTCATTCTTTTGGTTTAGTCACTAGACCTTTTTTGGTCTTCTTGCAACATTTATCCCTTATGTCCACATTAATGATCTTCACTTGAAGGTTAGGGATGTCTCCGCCTCTTCTCCTCCAAACTTATCCATCTTTTGCTCTCAGCTTCCTATGGAAATTATTACTGAGATAAACAACAAGAATCTCCACTTCAACGCCCGAAGATGTTTTCATTTGGTCTGCAAATTCTAATGGCACCCATACTACCAATGGCTCCTCAACCATTGAAACTTGTTAACTATCTCTAATCCTTGGTCCTAGATTTGGAAACTACCTTACCTTGACAAAATTAAGATCATCCTTTGGCTGGCTTGTCAAAATTCTACGACAACCCTCTCTATGTTGCACCACTATAGGCTGGTCCCTTCACCACTTTATCTCCATTGTAGCGCTGAAGATGAAACATTTCTTCATTATATCAAAGACCGCTCAACGTTAAGAAACTAATGGCTTGCTGTTGGTTTCAATTCTCCCGATTGGTTTTGCATATATGAATGAGTTTAATTAGCTCAATATCGACACCTCTGGTCTCAACATCGACCATTTTGTTGTTGCTGGAGTTTGGTGGGTTTGGCGTCCATGTAATGCGACGTGCCGACGTGTTTTGATAATTCTCCAATGACACCCCACCGCCTAATGCACGAAGCTATCAATTTCTCTACAACCATTAATTCTTGCTTTCAACACCCTAATAGACAACAAAATCCAAGGTAGATCTAATGGAATTCTTCAAACTACCAAGGTAATATTTTGAATGTTGATGAAAACTGCCTTGAGTCCCCACCACATGTGGGATTCGACGACTTCATCTGATCATCACTAAGGGAAGGGATCACTAGTTTCTTAAGAGCTATGCAAGATTTATGTGAATTTGGGTTGATTCCACAATAGATGAAGGATCTATCAAGTGATTTCTTGAAAGGGAAAAGAAACAAACAAACATGAGTTAGACGGAGAAGATAGAGACGACACGACAACGGTAAGGAATCCATTAATAAGATTCAAGCAAGTTCTAATAGATTAGAGTGGAGATATATCTCACTTAACAGTCTCATTAAGAGAAAAATCTAATTCATTTCAAACTTCTCAAATGAAGTCCTTAATAGAGTATTTATAAGAAAAATGTTCATGTACCTATATGCCTAAAAACAAAAATATAGGCTCATTAAATGGGCTTACACCTTAACTAAAATAAAACATAAAATATGACAATTCAATTCAAACACAAATAAAATTAAAAATTATTCTTAAGTCTGGACTTGAAATATTTCTTATTTTCATTATAATTAGCTCAATTTAGATCATCATCATAGATACAAATATGTCCTCTGTTGGAACCAAGTTGGTTCTAAGTACATAAGATTTTGATGCTTACAAATGTACTCTATGTAAACTTATTTTGTACTTTGAATTATTAAATTAAATGTAATCAGAATATGAAGAAATCAGAAGCAGAAGATCAAAGGAAAATGAATTCTGGAATGACCAGAAGATACTCTAGGAATGTCAAAACATGACTAGAAGATATATTTGATGGCCCAGATCAGAAGGAATAAATTTCAGAATGAAACATGGATCATATCATTGGAAAGCATGCCAGAAGGAGAGTTGATCAAGACAAACAGGAATCAAATATCAATTTATTCCATAAGTTATACTGACCAGAAGATGGCCTGGCAGTGAAAAATTACACAACCCAGACTTGACCAGAAGGTATGTTTATGAGTCCAGAACAAGAGGATCAATCTAGATTTGGCCCAGACCATAAGATGGCATGATTCAAGGCATGGAACTATGTCCAGAACAAAAGAAATGAGTTCCAGAATCAACCCAGACCTGGTCGAAAATCAAAGGTAAAATGTCCAGACTGAAATATTTTTTGATCAAGTTTATTTCAGTTTGTTCCTGACCAAATTCCAGAATCTGTCCAGATCAGAGTAAAACTATCCAGATCAATGGTTCAGAAATAATTTTTTGAGTCCAGTGATGGTCCAGATCAGAAAATCAGACCATGGCCCAGTGTTGGCCGAAATCAGAGGGACAGAATGTGCAAGTCCAGAAATGGCGAGTCCAGAAGAATTCAGCATATCAGGCGCGCATCCAGGTTTGCCGAAATCAGAAGATCAGAGGGTCAGGAAGTGTGGTCCAGGGATGGCCGAATTCAGAGGATCACAACATATCATTTAGCTTGGACCAGATGTAGACTAGCGCTCAAAATTCTAATGGTCTAGAATTGATCAACGATGGAGATTGCAAGTTATTTTAATTAAAGTGTTAAAAAGATTGGTTATAAAAATAAAGTGGAGTAGCATGGAATTCAGGAGCATTGGCGGGAACAACCAACAGATTTAATTGGCCAGTTATTTTGAAAGGAAATCTGAAGATATGTTTTTTATTTATATGAAGCCCAATTGGTCAAGTTATTTTTGGAAGGAAATCCAGCAAGATTCAGCTCGAATTTGATCATGGAAGAAACCCTAATTTTCATCTATAAAAGGAGGCTCAAGGCAGAATACTCAGCATCGAAAATCACAAAAGAGTCATACACTTCCAAAGCAACCACTCTCAAATATTCATATAAGTCAATTGTGAGTTTCAGCTTTCAAGAAGCAAGTACTCAGTTATTTTCTTTCCACTGTGGCAAATCTAAGTTGTTGAAGTAGAGTCTACAGTCTGAGGGAGTCAGTAGAGGTAGTAGGTTACTTGGCAATTAGATAGGGTTGTATCTAAGTTGTTGAAGTAGAGTCTACAAATTGAGGGATTTAGAAAGGGTAGCAAGGTACTTAGCAATTAGATTCATAGTGTTGTGAATTCTTCTACAATCTGGGGTTGTTAGATTGGCTGAAGACAGGTGTTTTCCTCAAGAAGTCTAGGATTATTAGACTATTGAGAAGACTGACTTGGAGGGTCAGTAGCAAGGTTGTAATTCAAGTTTGAATTAGTGAAATCCTTCAAGGCGAAGGGACTAGACGTAGCCTCGTTAACGGTGAACCAGTATAAAATCTGTGAGTTTTTATTTTTACTTTTATCTGCTGCTAACTCTGTTTTAATTATACATCAAGTTTTGTTTTGAAAGTATTAAAACAGGAAAAGTATTCAAGTTAAGTCAAACACAATTCAACCCCCCTTCTCGTGTTTGCACCTTCAATTGGCATCAGAGCTCGGTCTCAAGGCTGAGCACTTAACAGTGTTTGAGGAAAGGTCCAAGGGGTTCAATATGTCAGAAGAATTGGGAGGCAACATCAACAGACCACCAATATTTGATGGAGAAAGGTTTGAGTATTGGAAGGACAGACTGAGAAGTTTTGTCATATCTCAAGATCCTGAACTATGGAAGATGATAGTTAAAGGATACACTGCACCAACTGATCCAGAAGATCCAACTAAAGAATTAGACTTGGATGATATGACACGAGATCAGAGCAGATTACACAAACTTCATCACAAGTCCAGAACCATCATGGTCAGTGCAATCACATTACAGGAATTTGATAGATGCACAAATAAAGAAACAGCAAAGAGTATATTCGATAGTCTGGTTCTGACCTATGAAGGAACCAAGCAGGTTCAACAAACAAAGGCTAACATATTGGTCAGAAAGTATGAGCTGTTCAAGATGGAAGAGGATGAAGACATTGACGCAATGTTCTGTAGATTCCAGACTTTGGTATCAGGACTGAAAGTATTAAACAAAAGCTATACCACTGAAGATCATGTCTGGAAAATTCTAAGAAGTCTACCAAAAAGGTGGAGACCAAAGGTTACTGCAATTTAGGAAGCTAAGGATATGAGTACCTTGAGGCTGGAAGATCTGATCAGCTCACTCAGGTCTCATGAAATAGAACTAGAAGAAGATGAACCTAAGAAGAAGAAGAAGAATCTGGCTCTGAAGTCGAAACAGAAGAAAGCTGCAAAGGCAGTATCAGAATCAGAGGATAGTGACAGTGACTGTGATGATATGGCTTACTTAACCAAAAAGATGGTTAAGATCTGGGAAAACAGGAAGAAAAGAAACTTCAGAAAGAAACATAACAGCAAGGATATGGAAGAATCTGACAAAAAGAATATTGTTTGTTATGGATGCAATAAACCTAGACATATCAAGTCAGAATGTCCTAATCTGGAAAAAGGCAAACAGCATAAGAAAAGTTCCAGATACAGAAAGAAAGGTCTGATGGCTGCCTGGGATGTATCAGAATCAGAGGAAGAATCTTCTGATGAAGAAGAGGCAGAAACAGCAAAGATGGCTCACATCAGGTCTGCTTCTGGTCTTCATAAAAGCATGAATTCCAGAGGGAAAACAGGCAGAAGGAAGAGTGATAGAAGCAATCACTCAGGCAAGTCTGGAAGCACATCAGAGGAAACAATTTTGTCTCTGATGGCTCATACAAATTCAGGTTCTGAATATTGCTCTGAAACAGAATGAGAAGATGAAGACAGTGAGGTATTTTCTGATCTTTCTAAACCTGAATTAATTGATACTTTAAAGGACTTGTTAAATGCAAATAATAAGATATCTTTAAAACTGAAAACTCTTAGGGAAGATAAGAAAAATCTAACCAAAGAGGTCCAAGTTTCAAAGAATCGAATTTCTGAGTATGCAACTGAAATCAATGATTTGAAAACTGAAGTTGCAAAACTCAAGTCTGAAAATCAAACTCTGAAAAATAATAAGTGTTCCAATTCTGAGACTGTTTGTAAATCTGATATGCATGAGAATTTTTTTCAAAACATTATTTCAAATGGAATGGAAAGAAGTAAGTATGCATCTATGATTTATGGAAACAACAACTCTGGAAAGAAAGGTCTTGGTTTTACAGAAACAAGTACTGAAAATAAAACTGCTTATTCTGATGTTTTATGTATTGTCTGTGCTAAGAAAGGTCACTCTGAATTATCTTGTCCAATGGTAAAATCTGAACAAGATCAGAGAGCTGTTAAGACTAAGAAACCTAGACCCAATCAATTTTGGGTACCAAAAGATCAAATTGTCTATGTTGCAGATGTTCTGAGCAACCAGAAGGAGACACCAACAATGGTGCCTGGACAATGGATGTTGGCAATGCACAAGCAAAAGAAGGTGTATGTTCCTGCTACAACAAGACAAAGGCAATCTGAGTCTGATGGAAGAAGGTATGGTCATCCCAACCAGAACCAGAATCGGAATAAGAACCAAAACTGGAACCAGACTCAAAATTGGAACTAGAACCAAAACAGAAACTGGAATCAAAACAGGAGCTGGAATAAGTATCAGAAGCACAGATACTGGAACCAGAATCAAAATCAACTCTAGAACCAGAACCAGAGTCAAATAAGAAGTTACCAAAATCATCAGAATTACCAAATTCATCAGAACTTCCATACTCACCCAAATCACTGGAATTACCAGAACCAAAACATGTTCCAGAATCATCAGAGGAACATGATTTATCAACCAAAGCAGAATCAAGGAAACTGCTCAAACAGACCAGAAGAAGAACTGGCTCTAATGGCTCGAAAGAAGCTAAGTCATAATCTGAGTCTGACTCTAACTCTGATTCTGACAGAGAAAAGGCAAGGTATGATCAGCAACACAAAACATGGTATCTTGACAGTGGCTGCTCCAAACACATGACAGGAGATAAATCTATGTTTCTGGATCTGACTATGAAGAATGGAGGAAAAGTTTCCTTTGGAGGAAACCAGAAAGGTCAGATTATTGGTACAGGAACTGTTGGTAACACTTCTTCTCCCTTGTCTATTAAAAATGTTCTGTATGTTAAAGGTTTAAAACATAATCTTTTGAGCATAAGTCAATTAAGTGACTGCAAATATGATGTTATCTTTAATCAAAAAACTTGCAAAGCTGTTAGTCAAATTGATGGGACTGTTTTATTTACTGGAACTAGGGAGGATAATGTTTATAAAATTGATCTGTTTAGTCTTGCTAAGCAACAGGTTAAATGCTTATTATCTGTAAGTGAGCAGAATCGGAGTTGGCACAAGAGGCTAGGGCATGCAAACCCCAGACTCATATCAGAGTTGAGCAAACTCCAGTTGGTAAGAGGGTTGCCCAAGGTAAGTTCCAAAACTGAGATTCTGTGTGAAGCATGTCAAAGAGGTAAACAAACTAAAAGCTCCTTTAAAACTAAAAAATGTGTTTCTACCTCTCAACCACTTGAACTGCTTCACTTAGATCTGTTTGGTCCTGTTCAAACAGCTTCTCTAAGTGGTAAGAAATATGGCTTTGTGATTGTTGATGATTACTCAAGGTGGACTTGGGTAAAATTTTTAAAGAACAAAGATGAATCTCACAAAGTATTTATCTCATTCTGTAAACAAGTTATGAATGAACAGGGCACTAAGATCATAACCATCAGAAGTGATCATGGAGGTGAATTCGAGAACAAGTACTTTGAAGAATTCTGTGATGAGAATGGCATCTCTCACAACTTCTCATCCCCCAGAACACCTCAACAGAACGGAGTGGTAGAAAGGAAGAACGGAGATAGCCAGAACCATGCTGAATGACATGAAGGTTGCCACCTACCTCTGGGCAGAAGCTGTCAACACAACCTGCTATATTCAGAATCGAGTTTACATCAGGTCCATCCTAAATAAAACTCCCTAGGAACTATGGAAAGGTATGAAACCAAATATCTCTTACTTTAAGCAATTTGGTTGTATCTGTTTTATGTTGAACACTAAGGACAACCTAGCTAAGTTTGATTCTAGATCTCAAAAGTTTGTCTTTATTGGCTACTCTGAGAGATCAAAAGCTTATAGAGTGTTTAACAAGGAAACTAACACTGTGGAAGAATCAATCCACATTAAGTTTGATGATAAACAGCTTGACTTTGAAAAGACAAAGCAAGATGAAAAAACTGCAGGTGAACCAGAGGCACAGGAACCAGAAGCTGAACCAGAAGCAGAATCTGAGAACGACCAAGCTGAAGAAGAACATGCTGACTCTGAAAACAAGTCAGAGGGAAAGAATGGATGGAAGTACAAATCTTCACATCCAGAATCTCTCATTATTGGCAGTGCAGCAGAACCTCTAAAGACCAGATCATCAAGTAGAGAAACCAGTCTGTTTGGTTTACTCTCAACAATTGAACCCAGCAATGTTGATGAGGCTTTGACAGAGGAAGGTTGGATACTTGCAATGCAAGAAGAGCTGAATGAATTCCAAAGGAATGATGTTTGGGATCTGGTACCCAGACCAAACAAAAACATTATTGGAACCAAGTGGGTTTTTAGGAATAAACTCAATGAAAAGGGTGAAGTGGTAAGGAACAAAGCCAGACTTGTAGCTCAAGGATACAGTCAATAGGAAGGTATAGATTACACTGAGACTTTTGCTCGAGTGGCCAGGTTAGAAGCAATAAGAATTCTTTTATCATTTGCTGCTAATCATAATATAATGCTGTATCACATGGATGTCAAAAGTACATTCTTAAATGGCTACATAAGTGAAGAAGTCTATGTCAAACAGCCCCCTGGTTTTGAAAATTCTGATTTTCCAGACCATGTTTTCAACCTTAAAAAGTCTCTATATGGTTTAAAACAAGCACCAAGGGCATGGTATGACAGACTTAGTAACTTTCTGCTTAAGAATGAATTTAATAGAGGTCAGATTGATAATACACTATTTAGGAAATCCATTAAACATGATATTCTGAATATTCAAGTCTATGTTGATAATATCATATTTGGATCGACTAATGGCACTTTGTGCAAAGAATTTTCTGACCTAATGCAGAAGGAGTTCCAAATGAGCATGATGGGAGAACTTAAGTTCTTCCTGGGAATTCAGATTCATCAAGGCAAATCAGGTATACTCATTCACCAATCCAAATACACCAAAGAACTTCTTAAAAAGTTCAAGATGAGTGACTGTAAGCCTATGGCCACCCCCATGCACCCAACCTGCTCACTTGAGAAAGATGAAACCAGCCAAAAGGAAGACCAGAAAACATACAGAGGTATGATTGGATTCCTTCTCTATTTAACTGCTTCTAGACCTGACATTATGTTTAGTGTTTGTGTCTGTGCCCGATTTCAAGCTGACTCTAGGGAATACCATTTAACTGCTGTCAAACGAATTCTAAGATACCTCAAAGGAACCACAAACTTGACCTTGTTATACAAGAAAACCCCCACCTACAAACTCAAAGGTTTTTGTGATTCTAACTATGCTGGAGACAAGTTGGAAAGGAAAGGTACCAGTGGGCTTGGCGTCCATGTAATGCGACGTGCCGACGTGTTTTGATAATTCTCCAATGACACCCCACCGCCTAATGCACGAAGCTATCAATTTCTCTACAACCATTAATTCTTGCTTTCAACACCCTAATAGACAACAAAATCCAAGGTAGATCTAATGGAATTCTTCAAACTACCAAGGTAATATTTTGAATGTTGATGAAAACTGCCTTGAGTCCCCACCACATGTGGGATTCGACGACTTCATCTGATCATCACTAAGGGAAGGGATCACTAGTTTCTTAAGAGCTATGCTAGATTTATGTGAATTTGGGTTGATTCCACAATAGATGAAGGATCTATCAAGTGATTTCTTGAAAGGGAAAAGAAACAAACAAACATGAGTTAGACGGAGAAGATAGAGACGATACGACAACGGTAAGGAATCCATTAATAAGATTCAAGCAAGTTCTAATAGATTAGAGTGGAGATATATCTCACTTAAGAGTCTCATTAAGAGAAAAATCTAATTCATTTCAAACTTCTCAAATGAAGTCCTTAATAGAGTATTTATAAGAAAAATGTTCATGTACCTATATGCCTAAAAACAAAAATATAGGCTCATTAAATGGGCTTACACCTTAACTAAAATAAAACATAAAATATGACAATTCAATTCAAACACAAATAAAATTAAAAATTATTCTTAAGTCTGGACTTGAAATATTTCTTATTTTCATTATAATTAGCTCAATTTAGATCATCATCATAGATACAAATATGTCCTCTGTTGGAACCAAGTTGGTTCTAAGTACATAGGATTTTGATGCTTACAAATGTACTCTATGTAAACTTATTTTGTACTTTGAATTATTAAATTAAATGTAATCAGAATATGAAGAAATCAGAAGCAGAAGATCAAAGGAAAATGAATTCTGGAATGACCAGAAGATACTCCAGGAATGTCAAAATATGACCAGAAAATATATTTGATGGCCCAGATCAGAAGGAATAAATTTCAGAATGAAACATGGATCATATCATTGGAAAGCATGCCAGAAGGAGAGTTGATCAAGACAAACAGGAATCAAATATCAATTTTATTCCAGAAGTTATTCCGACCAGAAGATGGCCTGGTAGTGAAAAATTACACAGCCCAGACTTGTTCCAGACTTGACCAAAAGGTATGTTTATGAGTCCAGAACAAGAGGATCAATCTAGATTTGGCCCAGACCATAAGATGGCATGATTCAGGGCGTGGAACTAAGTCCAGAACAAAAGAAATGAGTTCCAGAATCAACCCAGACCTGATCGAAAATCAAAGGTAAAATGTCCAGACTGAAATATTTTTTGATCAAGTTTATTTAAGTTTGTTCCAGACCAAATTCTAGAATCTGTCCAGATCAGAGTAAAAATATCCAGATCAATGGTTCAGAAATAATTTATTGAGTCCAGTGATGGTTTAGATAAGAAAATCAGACCATGGCCCAGTGTTGGCCGAAATTAGAGGGACAGAATGTGCAAGTCCAGAAATGGCCGAGTCCAGAAGAGTTCAGCATATTAGTCACGCATCCAGGTTGGCTGAAATCAGAAGATCAGAGGGTTACGAAGTGTGGTCCAGGGATGGCCGAATTCAGAGGATCACAGCATATCATTTAGCTTGGACCAGATGTGGACTAGCGCTCAAAATTCTGATGGTCCAGAATTGATCAACGATGGAGATTGGAAGTTATTTTAATTAAAGTGTTAAAAAGATTGGTTATAAAAATAAAGTGGAGTAGCATGGAATTCAGGAGCATTGGCGGGAACAACCAACAGATTTAATTGGCCAGTTTTTTTGAAAGGAAATATGAAGATATGTTTTTTATTTATATGAAGCCCAATTGGTCAAGTTATTTTTGGAAGAAAATCCAGCAAGATTCAGCTCGAATTTGATCATGGAAGAAACCCTAATTTTCATCTATAAAAGGAGGCTCAAGGCAGAATACTCAGCATCGAAAATCACAAAAGAGTCATACACTTCCAAAGCAACCACTCTCAAATTTTCATATAAGTCAATTGTGAGTTTCAGCTTTCAAGAAGCAAGTACTCAGTTATTTTCTTTCCACTGTGGCAAATCTAAATTGTTGAAGTAGAGCTACAATTTGAGGAGGTCAGTAGAGGTAGCAGGTTACTTGGCAATTAGATAAGGTTGTATCTATGTTGTTGAAGTAGAGTCTACAAACTGAGGGATTCAGAAAGGGTAGCAAGGTACTTAGCAATTAGATTCATAGTGTTGTGAATTCTTCTACAATCTGGGGTTGTCAGATTGGCTGAAGATAGGTGTTTTCCTCAAGAAGTCTAGGATTGTTAGACTATTGAGAAGACTGACTTGGAGGGTCAGTAGCAAGGTTGTAATTCAAATTTGAATTAGTGAAATCCTTCAAGGCGAAGGGACTAGACGTAGCCTCGTTAACGGTGAACCAGTATAAAATCTGTGAGTTTTTATTTTTACTTTTATCCGCTGCTAACTCTGTTTTAATTATACATCAAGTTTTGTTTTGAAAGTATTAAAACAGGAAAAGTATTCAAGTTAAGTCAAACACAATTCAACCCCCCCTTCTCGTGTTTGCACCTTCAAGTCCTCCACTAGAACTCACTACTTTTTTCCATGGTCTCACCATTACAATCACCTTGGGACTCTACGACATTGTTTTCTATTCTAAGTCTTTGCTTTGTGTTAACATTATTCAAGGTCTAAGGGATAAATTTCACAAATTTGTGGTCATGATCCTAGATATCATGGACCTCGTTTGTGACTGGAAAGTGACACTCTTACACACGCTTCGTGAGGGCAACAACATTGTAGATCTCTCAAAAATTAACTTGTGGATTCATAATTCACCTCCTAAAGCAATTAGTGAGCACCCTTGAGCAGACTAGACAAGAACGTTGTTCTTGATGCCATAGTTTTTTATGTTCTTTTGTTGTCTTGCTTTTTCATTAGTCTTGTAACAAAAAATAAATTTAAGAGAAGTTAATAATAATAACAATAATAATGAATATGTATTGTAAAACCAACTTGGTTCCAACAGCTTTTTGGTCTGCTCTCACCTAATCACTGACAAAGGACAACCAGTCTGCTCCAACGGGCAAATAGGTTGTCATAAGATCTTTTTAAGTCTATAAAAGAGACCTCAAGGTGAAGGCAAAAAGCAGAACTCATGAAAGCAATTATTTCATCATTCATAATCAGATTCAAGAGCTTTCACCTTTTTACACACATTTTCTCAAGTTCTGTCAAATACTTAGAAACTGCATCATCCAATTATTATGGTGCTCTATGATCACTCTGAGTTCCAAAGATCAGAATCAATACTCAAACACGATTTGAGGATATTTAGATTCTATCAAACACTTTATCATTCCATTGTAATCTCAAGACAAAGTGAGTAAAAACCAGTCTTGAGAAGTTGTAAAAATCCTTCTATGTTATAGAGAAGGTAGTGTGATTAATCATTTGTAAAGATTGAAGGATAGATCAGTGAAAAACTCCATTTTGGATTAAAAGGTATTGGTTGTAACATATCAAGCTTGATCTGTAGAAAGTTTGTGTAAAAGTCAAGAGAGTTCTTGCCTAGGAGCACTTAATTGAAAATTTCACAGTTGTGAGGACTGGACGTAGCCCAAGTTGGGTGATCCAAAATATATCTGTGTGTTATATTCCTCCCCTTATCTATTTACTTTCAAGTCTTTAAATATCAAGTTCAATAGATAAACTAAAACTGTCATTTTCAACCAACCAAGAACGTTCTCCGTTTTTGGATCAGAACCAAGAACGTTCTCCGTTTTTCTGATTTACAACCAAGATCAATTTTGAGTTAATTTTTTCAGGAAATTTTAAAAGGTTAATTTACAATTCAAACCTCCTTTCTTGTAAACTTCTACTTTTAAGATAGATGATATGTCGTTCAACTATTGCTGATTTAATTTTGATAATACCACAAACATACTCAATTAGTTATTCCTTGAGTTGCTAATTAGTTATTCCTTGAGTTGCCATGTTTATTTGATTTAACTCTATGTCAAATATCTTTGGGTTGAAAACATTTGAACATTGCTAAGTACTCTTGAAATGTGAATATCATAGAAGCTTACTATGTTTACTATGTTAATAATCATGTGACTTTAAAATTAATGAACTCTACTATTGTTAGAGCTGTCAAAATGGGTCGGACCAAATGAGCCAGATCATTAGACTAATATATTAGTATAGGTTGGGTCTTAAAAACGGGAGACAACTACGAACAAGTCTTTTTAGTCTGGTATATTTGACACCTACATAAAAATGGAGTCGGTCAGGTAGGTTCGCTACAACTAAAAATAAAATAAAGATAATTTTTTAAAAGTTAACTTGGAATGACTCAATAAAAGATAATATTGATTTTATTATGATTCAATTTTTGAAATTATGGATGATGATAACAAAACTAATGAAAAACATAAGAGGAAAGGTAGGGTTACCTATGAGGTTGAAAGTATTTTGTAAAGGTTGGTATAGTTGATGGGGTTATATTCACGTGGTTCAGGCACAACTCATTTAAATTTCCATATGGTGAAATGTCTTTCAATTCCAAAAGTATAACGACGTGGAGGTCTTGTTGGATGCTAAACCCAATTCATTGAATCAATGAAAATTTGATAGTAAGGCTTACATAGATTCACTTTCTAGAAGCATTGTCAAACTGGTGATATTCTATATAGCTATGTTGAGCACGATGGGATTTGAGAGATTAACAAAATATTAAATGCGGACTTTGTTGATGAGAATCTAAATATTGCAAATTATAATGAAAACAAGGAATAATTTTTAGTTTTATTTATGTGTAAGTTGAATTGTTATAGTTTATGTTTTATTTTAGATAAATGGTGTAAATTCATTTAATGGACCTATATTTATGTTTTTAACTATTTTAAATATATGAGCATTTTTCCTATAAATATTGTAGTAATAACTTCATTTGAGAAATTTGAAATGAAATAGAATTTCTCTTATGAGAATGTTGAGTGAATTAGGTATTCTCTTTAAGTTCTTGGATTCTAACTTGCTTGAATTTTATCGATGACTTTCTTACAATTGTGACGATTCCTCATTGACTTATCAATCATTATTGATTGTGACACCTTCTCCATCTTCTCAACCTAATCTATCTTTTGTTCATTCTCTCTTTTCATTTGTTACTTTATGTGAAAAAGAACTACTTGGTTAGATATTCAATCTCATATGGAAGTACTTAAATCCATACTATATGGTATTCAAAGCTTGTTACCAAGTGGTAATTGATAGCATTTCAGCAAGTGTACTGAATCGTTGCAAGTAATAATTAAAACGGTAGTACCGAGTGTCGAACTCAAGGACTGCGTTTTACTATCGAATTATATTTAATTACTGAAATTGAACAAAAAGTTTCCGAGTTGATTGAGGTAATATTTAAAATAACAACAGTAATAAAATTGAACTTTTATAATGAGAAAAATGTCAGGGATGAGTTTCACTTTGAGTCCACCCTTGGTTTCTAATTTGATCCTAGTTACTGAATTCCTCTATTGAATTATTACCGAATTTTCTTTAGTATTCTTGCCCTAATGTCTTAGTGACAGAACCTTTAATCCCAAAATAACCCCTAATTCCTTAGTGGATTTAAAATTAGGATTAAGCTTTACAGTACAAAAATTCTCTTTTTAAATTGTTGTCTCTGCAACTAATTCAATTGGTTTCATGACCTGTATCTATCCCTAGACTACAAGCTCATGAATTTCTCATCTCAAGCATTCATAAAGTCCATTTCCGTTTCAAATTACAAATCATAGAACATTTTAAAGTTGATCAGGCAATAAAAAGCAATAAGCACAGAGATGAGAAAAATAATTCAATAAATTTATTCATATAACCAGAAATCAATTCAGACAAATAAAGGTTTCATCTTGTTCCACTCATCCCTAACAAATAAGATTTAGTTGCTCATTACAGAGATTAAAGAGATAGAGATTAAAGAAGAATTACATGAAAGATTCATGAATGATTCTTGATAAAACTCCTTCAATGGTGTAGAACAGCCGTCTCTGAGCTTCTCTGCTAGGGCACAAGTCTCTGAGCTTCTCAATTGACCAAAAGATCCTTAAAAAAAATCAGAAAAACTCGATTTGATGCAATCTGCAGCGCGCCACGGGCCCCAGGCGCATGCCTTGCGCTTCAAGCGCATTTAAACAGAATCAGCAGCGCAGAAATGCGCTTCAGGCGCATGCTTTGCGCTTCAGGCGCACAACATCTTCAGTCTGACGTATACTGCATATTTCTACTATTTTGAGTCCAAGTTTCACTCCGGTGTCTTCATGAAAGTTGTAGCTATGAATGTTAGCTTTCATTTGCACTTGGTTTGACTCCAATTGGACATCTCCAACTCCATATATCACTGAAATACTCCACATATGTCATGTTGATTTCTCACCAGAATTCAGCACTGCACTAAAAACAAAGAAACGACGCAAAACTCCGAAAAATCTCTACTTAATCAACGAAATAAGAACATAAGCATTTTATTAAACCCAAGAACTAGAATCAACAAAATATATCAAATAAATCATTAAATTAACTAATGATTGAAGATAAATAAGACTAAAAATAATGAAAAATATGCATATGATGAAGAGTTATCACAACCCCAAACTTAGTCTGTTGCTTGTCCCCAGGCAACAATTAGTTTCCTATTTGGTACAGTTAAGGGTAATTTAAACTCAATCTTCTCAAATCACATCAAACTCCATTCTCAAAATTTCCACTACTACAAAACATTCATCATGCTTCATGGTTGCTGCACAAAAACAACTCAATGTATACACTTTAACATTTATTCATCCAATTCAACACTCTCTTCACACAATCTCACCAAAATTTCTCTCAAGTGTTTAGCAAGCGTTGTGAATTTATCACTCAAATCCTAGAACATGCATCACGCTACCATATGCTAGAAAAAATTCTAGTTAGCAATCACAATGCAACAAACACATACACTTTTGGAGGACTTTCAGGTTGTAATGGGGCTTAGGTAAGGGTAGGACATTTTGCGATAGTAGACTTTACTACTTGGAGTTAGGCATACATTTTCAAATTATTCTCCCTCTTTTATTCTATTTTATTTTATTTTTTTCACATTTTATGGTGGAAATTCTCAACCATTGACAAAAGAGCTAGGAAGATGTTATTTATCAATGTACTCAAACTAATTTTTTTTCTTCTTTTTTTTTTTTTTTTTTTTTTTTTTTTT